>JACYXH010000166.1:190000-342500 GCA_026745465.1 Lota lota
CAAATTGCTGCTGTTGTGTAAATGTGCAAATCATGGTGTGTAGCCTTCCAGGCAGAACTGAAACAAGGTGTTGGTAGTTTACAGTTGGCTACATGTTGCATTTGAGTCATTAATCCTGTTGCACATAAACCAGTTAACCCCCCTGGCTTACACTATGTGTGCCATTATTCAAATTGCTTTCCCTTTTTTTTTGCCATAATACCAAAATTAACTTTGTGTAAAAAAAATGATGTGAGAAGTAGTTTTTACAGTTACGAGGTGGGAGCTAGTTTATTCTTGGAAGATCTACAGTCTCGTAACAGAATAGTATAGATATTAGAAAACTCCCTCTTGCTTGGAAAACACTGAACCGTGTTTATAACGGAAATACAAACTAAAAACAATCAAAAAGAGTCTAAAATAATTAACAGAAAAGTTTCTGTTTCTGAGTTCTAATCCCAAAGCTGATGCTTGCCTTTATGTTATTCAGCTAGCATTAGAATAAATGCTAGCGTTACCCTTGTGTTTTACATACTTTGAGTAAGTAAACTGTGTGCCATTGTGTACTATGGTTTTATATACTAGAACCTGTTATGAATATATGTGTACTATTTGTTTGTGTTTTATTTGCTCTGGCGTTTGCGTCCGACCCCACCTCCCATTCAGACAGATTTCCAGCACACCTGTCACAACCGTTGATCTAATGTGGGGGCGGGTTTAATACGGTGACTGTACAGAGGAGCGGCCTATGGGAGCGCCGCTGAGAAATGTGCATAAACAACCAAGATGGATGCCGCCGATGTGTCCCACATTTTGTTGCTCTGATTGGTTGTAGGTCTATCCAATTATCCGTTTTGGTCGGAACCTAACGCCCCTTGGAAATCGAAAACAAACGGAGAGGGGTCCAGACTAACACGCATATGCAAATTGGCCCTGGGATGTCAGGCTATATCATCCGTGCTACATGATGATTATAGTGTTATGTGGTCAGTAGCAACCAGCTCCTCCACCCCTGATGATGTAAGAGAGCCGTGTAGGTTTAGTGGTGAACGGTGATGAGTTCACTGATTACTCACTACAGCATGGGAAAAGATTCCCTATTTCTGTCACACAAAGAGCCACTTCCACGCTCAGCCGGCCGGCTTCTGGAAACGTGGATTCACTGAGCACCACGCCAGGCCTGGAGGGTGGATTCACTGAGCACCACGCCAGGCCTGGAGGGTGGATTCACTGAGCACTACGCCAGGCCTGGAGGGTGGATTCACTGAGCACCACGCCAGGCCTGGAGGGTGGATTCACTGAGCACCACGCCAGGCCTGGAGGGTGGATTCACTGACCACCACGCCAGGCCTGGAGGGTGGATTCACTGAGCACCACACCAGGCCTGGAGGGTGGATTCACTGAGCACCACGCCAGGCCTGGAGGGTGGATTCACTGAGCACCACGCCAGGCCTGGAGGGTGGATTCAGTGACCACCACGCCAGGCCTGGAGAGTGGATTCACTGACCACCACGCCACGCTGTGATTCATCCTCGCCAACATGCTGCGTTGCAACACTTCTTTCCCGGTATCTCAAACGTCCAGACGGAAGCGTGCCGTGTTACTCTCGGTGGACTCACTACACTACACTACACCCATTTAAAATGTTCAAAATGCAATTCATGCAATTAAACTGACATGGCAATTATTTGCTACAGCTGATACTTGTCTTAAGTGTCTTTTATTTTGCTGTAGTTAAACATTTTCCAATCTGCTCTCGGGGTCCAAATTAACATTTAAGATTGCTGCTGTATTATACTGGATCAACCACAAGGAGAGATCAAATCAGCAGCAATGGCTCACATTTCTCAGTTTAGTGGAATAGGAAATTGCTGAACTATTTCTATGCCCTGACTGGTACGGTTTGTTCATAGGAATGAGGGTGTGTGTGTGTGTGTGTGTGTGTGTGTGTGTGTGTGTGTGTGTCTCGAGCGTGTGTGTGTGTGTCTCGAGCGTGCGTGTGTGTGTGTCTCTCGAGCGTGCGTGTGTGTGTGTGTCTCTCGAGCGTGCGTGTGTGTGTGTCTCTCGAGCGTGCGTGTGTGTGTGTCTCGAGCGTGCGTGTGTGTGTGTCTCGAGCGTGCGTGTGTGTGTGTCTCGAGCGTGCGTGCGGAGTACGCAGCAGGATGGGTATGGGAGTGTGTGAGTGCTTGTATGTACGTGTGTGTGTGTGTCAGGGAAGGGGGCTGGGGGTGATTTACGGGCAGAGGCCAATCAGAAATCCATCTAATTTCCTTATAAGGGCATGCCTGGACAAATTAGGGCTAGTGGCCATCACCTGCACTCCACCTTCCTGTTAGCCTCGCAGCGTGTAGCCGCCCTGAGCACCCTGTCTGACACGACAGAGAGACAGAGAGAGAGACAGAGAGAGACAGAGAGAGAGAGAGAGACACACACAGAGACAGAGAGACAGAGAGAGAGAGAGAGAGAGACAGAGAGACAGAGAGACACAGAGACAGAGAGACAGAGAGACAGAGAGAGAGAGAGAAAGAGACAGAGAGACAGAGAGAGAGAGAGAGAGAGAGAGAGACACCTGGCTCAACAGTTAGATGGTAAGATAAGAGGATAAGTCTTTTTACTGGAGCTCAGGTTATGACTTGTATCAGAGGGAAGGTATTCACAACCCTCTTCTGCAGACATCCTCATGTCCATGAGAGAGACCGGGAAATTTTTTTCATCATACGCTTCTCTGTGTGTGTGTGTGTGTGTGTGTGTGTGTGTGTGTGTGTGTGTGTGTGTGTGTGTGTGTGTGTGTGTGCTATGTCTGCTTACACTGTTAACGGTTCCATAGTTCATTAAATACTTATATCTGAATTTCACTTGAAAGAAGAGCAGTTCAATAGATATCAAAGTGTGCTCTAATCTTAATCAATACAAGACGAGGCTAGCAGGAATCCAAGCTCTCTGTGTGTGTGTGTGTGTGTGTGTGTGTGTGTGTGTGTGTGTGTGTGTGTGTGTGTGTGTGTGTGTGTGTGTGTGTGTGTGTGTGTGTGTGTGTGTGTGTGTGTGTGTGTGTGTGTGTGTGTGTGTGTGTGTGTGTGTGTGTGTGTGTGTGTGCATTCCTGTTGCAAACTGCTGTCCTCCTACTCAAAATATTCCACCTCCAACTAGCCTACCGCCTCTGGATATCCTCATCACACACTCCTCTAACACTGAGGCAATAAACGGTCCAACTCTGACATGATATCAAACAGACTTCCCTTTAAAGTAGCCAACTCTATCTGAACTACCACGGAAACTAGTCTATATGTTTGATGCTGCGTTAGTGGCGGACGCCTCTGCCCTCTGATATTATAGTGGTCGTCCCTTTCTATCGGCATCTCTTCCTCCTCTACCTTCAAACGCCTTCCCCCGGTAGCAGCAGCTCAGCCCAGCGATGACATAATTACAGAAACCAGAAACCGGAGAGCTTTCAAAGTACAAAAAAGTCAAGTAGGGGAGAAAGTTTTCCAACTGCAGCCGAGAGGGGCCGAATATGACCATTTTTGGGCAGGCTGGCTGCCTCGCAAGCCCAGCCCAAACCACAGCCTGGGCTACTCTGATCCCACCGCGGTTCTCTCTCTCTCTCTCTCTCTCTCTCTCTCTCTCTCTCTCTCTCTCTCTCTCTCTCTCTCTCTCTCTCTCTCTCTCTCTCTCTCTCTCTCTCTCTCTCTCTCTCTCTCTCTCTCTCTCTCTCTCTCTCTCTCTCTCTCTCTCTCTCTCTCTCTCTCTCTCTCTCTCTCTCACGCGCACGCAGTGAAGTCTGGGAAACAAGCGGGTCACAAAATGTAACACTCATTCTTAAAATCAACACATCGGCATTCTCAGCCATACAAGTACGTCACTCAGAGAAGTCTGACACACGACCGCCTTTTTCTTACTGCACCGGGTTGATTTGACAGGGCAATACATTCAATCCCCATAAAATCCCTATAACATAACATAACATAGCGTGTAACCATTCACGGTATGGGACTGAAAGGGAGACTATCCCGACGTGGTGATCGGGACACGACATAACGATAATGGATGCGTGGGGCGACAGGCGCGTGGCTTTTAATCCACGTCGCATTACGTAGGGAGGTGGGTGACAGGAGGGGCGCGCGCGCTACAAAGGACTCAGACGGGACGCAGTCAAGCGCGTGGCGGACATCTGTTGCGCTGGATAAGTGGGCGTACTGTCCCAATTTAATTGCCTATACCCCCCCTCCCCCGCCCCACTATCACCAACCCCATCCCACCAGAGACGCGGCTCAGCCGATATCCGCCGCTCCGGGATCTTTCCAAACAGGATATTCGAATTGGCTTAGTTAAGCGTCTATTCCAACACTGCGGGGCGATGCTGCCTCTGTTTCTCCCAGGCGATAAAGTTTTTGGAGCACACTTTGAAGAATGTACCTTGATTGGTAGCCCCCCCCCCCCCCCAGCCTAGCAACACAGTTAAACAGAGCCACGCAGCAGCTAAATAATGGCAGTGGGTCGATTTTAGCTGGCCGTTATGTGTTCATTATTCTGCACATTCGATCAGAAGTAGCCCACAGTCCCGTTGGGTCCACACTGGGTCCTCCATAAGCCCGACCAGTGGCCCGGCACAGTGCAGACTACTGCATTATAATAGACGCCAGGGGCTAACACACACACACACACACACACACACACACACACACACACACACACACACACACACACACACACACACACACACACACACACACACACACACACACACACACACACACACACACACACACACACACACACACACACACACACACACACACACACCCTTTAAGCTCCTACAAGCCTCACCTTTCTCTGCTGCTTCTCCCAGGCGGGGTCCAGGAGCAGGTCCCGGTCCCAGCTGTCCTCCTGTTGCATGTACACCTGGTCGTCGTCATCGTCATACGGATCCATGTCGCCGTGTTTTCCGTGCTTCTACGCTACGGACGTGTCTCTTCGCTGTCCTTCTCTGTTCTGTAAGCCGGTCCTCCTCGGCGAGGTGGTGACGCTACACGGCGACAGGGCTTCACAACGCTACGCGCTCGAGCGCCACACGTCTCCTCCGCCACGGATTCGAGTGTGTGGATGCAATTAACGGTCCACCCCCGGGCTAACACACCGCGACGTCTTGCTGCCTTCTCTTCCCTCACCCCTTCTGGCTCTCTCCGCTCGGCTCTCACAAGAGCTCCTGCACTCCCCTGCCCCGCTTTTTCTAATCTTGCCCGTTTTTTTTTTTCTACGGGAGTCCACCGCCACCACTACTGGAAGGCTGTCCGTGTAGGCAGGTCTAGCGAAGCGGTGAGCGACGAACGCAAAAACTTTGCTTCAAAGAAATTAAACCAATAGCGGACGCGGCGCGTTGATTGGCTGCGTGGGAGCCACAAGACCCGCCCCTCTCGAAATGAATTGGCCTGCCTCGCTGTCAGCGGCCGGGCTTGTTAACGTAGGTTGACCGCATAGGTCGGCCGAGCCAGGCATCGATAGTTTGATTGGGTACGTGTTTGGGGAAATTTATTGAATATCAAATATAAAAATGCAGCTTTTACACCCAACCATTCGACACTCTCAGTTGGGTGGTTAAAGCAGATCTGGCCAACCGATTTTATTTTTTAATAGATGAAAAGTATTGGTTGTGTTATGCGCAATAAAAAAAAAATAGTGTCACATCACTGGTGTAACGACATGTATCCTATTTGCAAGGATTTGGAGGCTACCTGATATTTGTAGATCCCTGTGTGTTTATTAGCAGGATATCCTGGTGTTGATGATGGACCAGCTTATGGATCTGTTTGAAGTGACCCAGCAACGTGTGGACATCATTCCAGGAGGCTCTGAAAGTTAAGGTTCGAGGCGACGCATCATCAGCAGCATTTGCAGGGGTGGCGATCTCTCTCTCTCTCTCTCTCTCTGCCTTCTATGGTATACCCACATATTTCTCTTCTCTCTCTCTCTCTCTCTCCTCATTCTCCTTTCTCTCTTTTCTCTCTCTCTCTCTCTGTCTCGCTGGCACGCTCACCCGTGCACGCGCGCGCGCACCCACGCGCACTCACACACACAGACAGAAAGGGAAAGATACAGACACGGGATAGCCCCGGCACAAAGTGAGCGCTCTACCATATATGGACAAACTTCCAACGGCGAGCGTTTGGGAAAGTGATGTCACGCATTGGACAAGATGATCACAGGGTTTGAACGTCCAGTGGGCGGGTACCTTTGCCGTTACCAACGGCAACAGGTACCCGCCCACTGGATGTTCAGATCAGCGATTGGTTGGTCACGGAGAGAGGCCCCGCCCACTGTACGTTCGAACCCTTGGATCTAGCAAGTCAAGTACCCGTTGAACTCTGCACAGAAGCGGTTGACTCAAAAAAAAAACTGAACAACGTTGACATGGTGATTGTTGAGAACATTTAGAATGACGTTTTTTGCGTCAATGAAATACTATTTCACAGAATCACCAGATAGGCTACCTTAAGGTAGGCCTAACTACATCAAAAGTTATGTATTTTTAGCCACGGGCCCTGATACAGTTGGATGGATGTCAAGGTATTCGAGTAATTCAGGGTGGAAAAAAACTATTATGGCTACACTCTCCTTGGGTTTAAACGTAAAATAGGCTTAAACCGTATATTGTACATTAAAACTGCAACGCAGTTCTTGAGGGAATAACAACATCTGGATGATAGGCCTGTATAGTTCTGCAGGCCTATCTCTCTTCCTGCTGCTATGTCAACATATTGGAAGCCTATCATGCGCGGCTAACATTTCCCTAACCACAGGAAGCTGTGTCAGGACTTGCCTTAAACGATGATAAGTAGGCCTACCTGCGGGTACGCGGCTGATATGATCAGTGCTGCTGGCGGTGGTAAAAAAAAAAAAAAGGACCAATCAGTATTCACCGCCTGTCGAGGCTCGGCCGTGCTGAACAATACAGGCCTGTAGCACGACTGGGCAGCTCCAGGTGTGAATACAGCCTGCGTATGAATTCCACAGCAAGGTGTTAGGAGAATAACAGAACGAGCATGTTCACCATTTCCTGGATACATGGCGACAGGAAAGGTTTTAAAAGCCCCGTGAGGGGGTTTTATTTCTTGTAAATGCGGTTTGTGTTCCTATACTAGTTTACTTAGCAGTGAGGGGTGATGCTGTTAAACGAATGTAATGTATATGTGGTGGATTAATACTTGAAGGGGCCAACATGTAAACCTATAAGCCTTGAACACGCCGCCAGTGCATTATTAACGCGTGATAATATGCAGTGGGCGCACACGGCGGTGCTAATGTAAACAGTGCTAACCCCGCGCGCCGCGGACAATATTCCCATTCAGATGCTAGTCCCACGGGAACCATGGAGCTCAAATGAAGGGCGTCCGCTTCCTGCAGATAAGTGACAGTCTCAAACCCAGTTCGTCCCACACTGTTGTGTATGTGTGTGTGTGCACGTAATGTGTGTGCTGTGTGTATTATTTGCCGTGTGTGTGTGTGTGTGTGTGTGTGTGTGTGTGTGTGTGTGTGTGTGTGTGTGTGTGTGTGTGTGTGTGTGTGTGTGGAATTTTCACCAGAGAAAAGCAGGCTACCACTACCACCAGTCTGTTTGCACGTTGGAAGGCGAGTGGTCCTGCTTCTTATTGGGAAATTGGCATTACTTTCTGGGCGACCACTATGACATCATCATTGCCAGCCCCACGTCAACAATCCTCAGTGTTCAGGAATGCGATGTTGTCTGAGGGGGGCGTGGCCTCCGCAGTATTCCATATATGGGTGTTTAGTTCAGTGTGTGGTTGGGCTCCATCCAGGACTTTAAGTTAAACTTAGGAGAAGACCCCTGCCGTGAGGTCAGCAATGTGGTGTCATGCTCATGAGCGACTAATTCAACAGATCCTGTATCAATAGCTATCGCGGAATTATACGATACGCATTATTGATCGAATGATCAGGAAAGTGGGGGCAGGACAGTGTTTATGGTGTTTCACTCCCAGCTGGTTGTGGGTTCGATACCCAGTGTCCGTAGTCTACCTGTAGGCATCCTTGAGCAAGATGCCCCCTAACCCCTCCCTGCTCCAATAAAGACATAGACTCTTAGACTAACACAGCCGTGTTGAAAGGAATGACGATGGAACACTGACCAAGCAGTTGAAAAATACTTCAATAACGACCAACAGAATTCTCAAAGTGTCAAAGCAGTGTCGAGTAACTTTCTCCCGTCGTGGGTTTGGGCAAGCAGGTTGCCATAAGCTACGGTCTGAGAAGCCCTAGGAGACGAGACGGTTAGCTCTACAGTGGCGAGCAGAGTGAGCGAGTTTCACATTTAGCTGGCTGCAGTCACACTACAAATGCTAAGAACATAAAACCCTTCAGTTGGGGAGATAAGAGCCACCTCTAGGTCGCGCAATAGATAAATACATATTTACAGAAAATTCACTGTATAGTCGAAGAATATATATTTAGTATTGCTTATATTTCGATTTTACCAGTATTTACCAGGCAGAAGGACGCGTGGCCTTCCTTCAGCCCATGTGTAGACCACTGTATACAGGAGAGTCATCCACACAACAAACCCTTCGCTTCACAGCTGATGGTCACTGGACTCAAGACGGCGACAGAAGAAACCGAGCTGGCACAAAGACTGACACACGAGGCAAGGCTTGGTCATCTCAATCTTTACTTCGAGAATAAAAAGAAGTTAACAAAAGGCAACATCTCTCTCTCTCTCTCTCTCTGTAACCAGCAGTGTTTCCCCCCTCATGCATCCAGCAGTGGCATAGCGCCGCCGCTGGACTACCAGCGCCACTGCAATCAGCCATGCAAAAAAAAATAACAAAATGAAAAGTATACAAATGTTTCAATCTTTTTAAACATATCAGAGGTGCCCCTTCTGCGACCAGCAGTGCAGCAGTAGCACGACTTAAGGCTCAGTGTCGCTAAAGGCCAACGTCCACTGATGCCGATCCGACCAATCCCAACCGTCAAGGGTTAGTCACCAATCGCGTGCGTCACATACGCCCGTGTGGCGTCCGGTGACGACATGGAGGAAGATGGCTGTAAACACTTCGTCGGGATGCGACCGTTGACCCTGCGACCCCAGGTGGACAGGAACCTTGGAGGAAGAGGTGGAAAATCAGGCCGGAAGCGTATCGAAAATAAATCACACTTCCACTTTAGATTCTGCCTCAGCTGTAGCGAGTGGTCTACAAAAGTATGTGGAGGTTTTAAAACGTTATTGGAATAAACGCCGGTAGTCTTGAAACAGTCTGGGTCTTTCTCGCTGATCGCACATCTTAAAGGGGAACCCTCAAGCTCAGCGATCATCTCATACAAAAAAACTAATTTGTTTTGTTCTGCAACATCAACTCTGTTCCCGCTAAAATGTGCGGATGCTGGAACATGGACGCCATTGTTCCGCATTTTGGGAAAAATGAACACCGCCGCAATGTTTCTTTGGAGACAGAGCGAGCGTCGCAGGCCGCTCTGAGCCGAGTGCGTGCGTGACCTAGCTTACCGTTCATCTCCGCTCAAACTCCGACATCCGCGAGAGGAGGTTCAGGACCTTGGGGTTCATGAGAACACGGTGTGTGCCACCCTGCTTGCCCACCTTGCTGCCTTGATCTGGGTTTATCTTGAAGATACACCTGTTGGAGAAGACAGGGCGACGTTAGCATGCAGCACTAGCACATTCCTTCAACATCTCTCCGTCATCTCCGCTATTTTGTGTTATGTGGCGACCAGTTGCAAAAGTTACACAGCTCAGGTTTAAATAAGCTGTATTGTTATATTTCAGGGCACCAAATTGCAACTGTTTTGGTCGCAATAGCTTCCGAAATGTAATCTGTACATTCGCCAGTTAGTCGCTTGTTCCCTCTACCATGGCACGTTTGTAGGGGTGTTCCTGGAGGAATGTATATACTTTAAATATGCAGAATTACACTCCAACAAGGACACTAATGTAAAGCACTACTGATTGTTTCGATTCTAAATCACCCTGTTTATTAGTATAGCATTTGGTGCTACTGGCGAATGGACTGGAAATTCTACGCGAGAATAAAGTCGTGACAACATTGCAGATCGCTCGTGATCCTGTCCCCCGATATCTTTTTGCCCTAATCGCCCACTCCTGGCGGACATCTTGCTGGACCAGCGCCGGCGTTCCCGCAGTCACCTCTGCAGGAACTCCATGGTGGCAGAGATCTCTGCTGGGTAGTCCATGTTGTGGATGTAGTACGAGTAGAACATCACGTGGAGCGCCTCGCCGAAGGTGGACAGCCGCTCGCTCACAGCCACCTGGTCCACCGCCACCACGTAGGCCGTGGCCTTCAGAGGGCATTCCCCTGGGGGGAAATGAACCGACCAAACACCCCCAGAATGAATGACGCCACATGTTCAAGTACACACAGATGAAGACTGTTCTCTTAAAAGAGGAGGACCAAACAGTGCTATAGTTAGTCCCCGTCCACCATTTAAAAAAATAATAATTAAAAAAGTATAACTTTTTTTTTCAGAAAAACGAATGGACCAGAATGACTTTTTTTCATTTAGGGGAGGGGCCATATTGCGGTTCAGGCTTGTGCCGTTTCCACTCACTACAAATCAGATTGTGGCCAGAAGGTTTGGTCGAGGTTACCTGGTTACCAAAAACTGCCTGCAGCAAGTAATGCATGAAATAGCGTGCGTTTAACCCATAGATACATTTCGATATTTCCATCTTAGTCAACGCTTTGCAACGTTACGCATTCAAGTGGAGATTTGGACCAGGATCACCCCACCCCACCCCTATGTAGGGGTGGGGTGGGGCGACCCCATCACCCCATCTCAAAACGGGTCGTCTTGGGGTTCGGGCTTCCGCTGAGCGGACCGAAAGAGGACGTCGGGCCGACCTACCGCACACCGCAACGCAGGGGGTCCAGGGGAGCGCGGCGGCGGCGGCGTCCACGTCGGCCGGGCGGGCGGCGGCGTCCACGCGCACAAACATCGTGTCCTGCCGTTCGTTGAAGTGGGCCAGTAGCATGAGCACAGCGCCACAGGTAGGGTCGCTTCCCGCTTGGGTCTGGACCACGAGATCGCCCGCCCCGCCCAACGGGTCGGCGGGAAGGCCCCGGAAGTACGCCAGGATCCTCCGGAACTTGGTGGCCGCGGTGTCCCCGAAGCTTCCGGAGAGCCGCGCCCCCGTGAGCTCCCCGACGTGAATCCTCATCCCGGCCGCCCGGAAGAGGTACGGCCACCTCTCCAGCAGCCCCCTCGTGTCCGTCGCCGCGCTCGAAATGTCTTTCCGCTGCGAGGCAAACGTGACCGTCATCAGGGCCTCCATTTTCTCGGCGTCGGCGTCCCCGGTCCTGGACATCAGCTGCAGCTCCTCCATCCTGCTCTGCTGCGTGGCCGCCGTCTCGCCCGCGGGCAGCGCCGGCTCGGGGTTGACGCAGCCGTACGCGTCCCGGCGGCGGCGCTTGGCCCCGGCGGCGTCTCTGCCGGTGCCGCCGGCGCCCGGCCTCTTGCCGGCCCGCTGGCTCTCCGGCCGCCGCACGTTGTAAATGTGGGACATCATTTGTCGGACGATGGAGTCGTAGCCGCTCCCCACAACCTCCCCCGCCATCTCGTCCTGGAAGCACTTGGGGTGCGCCAGCGCCACCCTCCGGGCGATCTCCAGCACGTGCGCCTTGCCCGCGGCTCTGCAGGTGGCCAGCAGCTCGCCGGCGATGACCCGGACGACCTCCCGGCGCTCGGCGGCCGACGGCCGCTCGCACCTCTTCAGCCTCTTCTTGACGTTCGTGGACATCTTGTTCCACGGGATCTGGAAACCGTGGTGCCACGCGTGCCCCGTGCTCGTTTTCGGCCCGTCGCTTTCCGGCGAAGACGGGCGGCACTCCGCCCCCGGGTGGCCTTCGCCTTCGCCGCCGTCACCCGAGGAACACGCGTCTTCGCCGCCGCCGCGTCGCACTGGCGCTGAAGGGCACACGAGTAGGCGTTCAGCGGTGTGAGAGCAGATATTATCACCAGCTTTTACTTTTTGGGCGTCTCAACCGCGGTCTGCACGGACGAAATTCTATTTGATATAAAAAGAGCAGCGTTCATACCCACGCTGGTTATTATTTGAGCAACACATACCGGCGTCCAGATCCGGCGTAGGCGGCAGCGGCGCCAGAGCTGAGGGGGGGGGGGGGAGAGAAAATGGTTTGAGATGGAGAGACTGATGGGGGGGGGGGGGGGCCCGTGAATGTACCTTCCTAGCCGACCTTGGTGTAACGACTTGTTAGGATTTATATAGCACTGCATGCAGGCCTCAAACACAAGCCCAGTAAGCTCGCATGTGCAACCAGAAATAAAGCCTCGCCGGTGCTACCGTGAGGGAAATCCACTTGCACAAATGTGAAATATAATTTCGGGGGATTTCTGTAAACTTTTTTTCTTTATTTAATCCCTCATTTATTTCTACTGTTGTAATGTGCCGTTCATGTTCTCCTATAAAAACCAATGAAAGGTTGCTTATCTACGCACCGTGGAGGCCAGTGACCTCACAGGCGGTCTCCACGTTGGGAGGCTCCTCCTTTATCACGGGGATATCCAGGAGTATCGGCCTCACTTCCACCGCGTCTACAACCTCCGGGGGTTGTGGGACTACCGGTTGCTGAAAGGCAGATTTCTTTGCGGGTGAAGGAGTGGCCAGGAATTGGTTTGGGGTGGAGACCTGGGAGGGTGGTGTAGTGAGAAAGCCCACTGTGAAGAAAAGACGAAACGTTACGGGCAACGGATTATTTATGGGATTCCAAAAGTTGACCACTTTCATTTCAACATGAACGTTTACAATGATCCATTGAGGACTTCATCGAGTTAAACTGCGTGTTGCTGGAAAAAAAAGTGATTCCTTGCACGACACTTCTTGACGGCAAAGCATCTGGTTTAAAAGCAGCATGAACCATCATGGGAAGACTGGCCGCCTTCACCAAGCATCTTCAGAGATACGAGGCTGCACAAGAGTGTTAAAGGACAAACATTTCATACCAGAATCATCAACCTTCGGCAAACCTGTCCCAATACAAATGCTAAGAAAACAACATTACATCTTTCAGTCGGGGAGATAGGAGCCACCTCTAGGTGACTCAACGCAAAATGTATACAACGCGTATTTGGTGATATTAGGATTAATGCTTCCACGGCAGTTTATCTGATCCAACATCATGACTCACAGGAGAACCTAATCTCACGCTGCCCACGCCTCGCCTCGTCCCCCTCATCGCAGCCGGGCCAGGGGTCGCTGCTCTCCGTGCACGGGGGTTGGTCGGAGAACACCGAGCAGTGGTCCACATGCGCGCCGTCCAACAGGCCACCGTTCCCGGAGCCCCGTCGGCGCAGGACTTGCAGCTCGCGTTCAAGTTGTTTCTCTCGGTTGGACAGCCGTTTGATCTCCCCGTCTCGCTCGGCGAGCAGGCGCTCGTGCTCGCGCGTCCGCGCACAGTCCACGCCGGCCAGCACGGTGATGATAGAGTCTATGGCGAGTCTGATGACGTTTTCAATAACACGGGCTTCCCCGTCGCGCAGATGTGGATGCATTCTTCTGTTCTCTGCTAGGTTCATTTTACATTCAAAATCGTACAATCGTTAGAGCTAAAATAAATAAATAATAGAGGCTCGTATCACAGAATGCACGCTCGAGACCCCCTTACGGTTAAAAGAAATCTTTCTGCAAGGAACGAAACGTTACAACTATTTTGTCCTGAGCGCTGGACGGTAAATGGCGACGCTTGACCTTCTTCTTTTTGTTTTCCTAGCGGCTTCTATCCTGCACGCGTCTCGCAGGGCCACCTGGTGGTCGGCGTGTTACCCACAGCAGACAAACAAGAGCAAGGACTTCCCCACTGGAATAAAAAGTCTAGCCTACTTTGTTGTCGCCTATTCGAAACCACCTTTTTTTTTTTTTACTCCCACAAGGGTTGAATAAATGATCCTGCAACTTGCTGGATTATTTACCCTACTATCATACCCTGCTAAAGTGTAGTAGAGCAGAACCTAAAGTCAAATATACACAGGCGCAGCTGCCTTCAGGAGATAATGCATGTTAAGAAAAGAAAGAGATAATGCATGTTAAGAAAAGAAAGGTCCTTCAATCTCGAAGTCATAAAAGCCTAAAATAACAAAATAAATATTTGGATTGTGGGGCAGTCAAAGCCAGAAAGAAAGCAATTTTGCACATTTTGGAAGAAGCCTGAACGGACTGCACCATCGAACCAAACATCTTCAACAAGTTTAATTTAGAATCCATTATGTCGGAATCACGGTCTTCACAATAAACACGCAAACGTTTGCGTTCACAGCCCCACACCTAATGACATGAGGGCATGCATTAGCGGAGCTTCAAACGAACAAAAGGGAAATAAAAAACAACTTTTCCCTCGAGAGAAAAAATAATAAACTTTAATTGGGAGAAAACCAAAGCGAATGTTTTAACGGCAACCCGCAAAACCCGGGTGGAAATAACAATTCACACCAAGCGGTTTGTCGAAGGGATGATTTCAACGCTAACCTTAAAAGCTACTTTTGATGGTCTGTTTCAGCACAGAAATCACGTAGAATTAAAATTCAGTTGAGTCAGAATGACTTCCTGGTGAGCAACTGAATTACATATGAACGTTATTACACAGCCATGATTTGAACACTGGGCTGGTCCTCTGACTTTGCGAGAGTTGGCGGCCATTTACAGCAACGACAACAAAAGGTGTTAGCAAGGAGTTTTATGCTACACGAAAACAAACTTTAGCCAATATGCGTGACATTTAAAAAGAACGCAATAACAACAAACTATTTGTTTATTTGCGGCGTATTTTGTGTGGTTAGACCTTGACATCGGAGACAATATTAAATGATCGTGGTTTGAAAAGTATACATTCATGAAGTAAAATGTCTCCTATTAACCTTAATACATTTCTGTAAAGCTGGCGTCTATGTGTTAAAAACACAAGCATTGATAACTAATATTTTAGGGTTCTGAAACATGCTAATCAGCACGTTAGCAAGAAATCAAAACAAAAACACCTTTCAAGGAATATAAAGCCGTTAATATAAATGATTTTATACCAAACACAGGCTGGTAAATTTGTTCAGAGTAAGAACAAAAATTTTGATTAACATCCTTTTTTACTTCTTTTTGTTTCTTTTCTTTTTACATAGACCAGGACCAATGTCAGGAATTCTAATCCAACGAAATTAAAATGAACGGCGGGCTTTCGTAAACACTAGCGGTACCAGAACTTCACCACCATTTCAAAATCGGTCATAAAAAAAAAAACAACCTCCAAGACAAACCGCTCATGTCTTACTCTTTTTCTCTGTGGGGGACGATCCCGCCTCGCCCTCCCGGGAGCACGTGTAAGTCCGTTTCAGAGTGCTCTGTGCTGGGACTCTGGAAGAAGAGGAACCCTCCTCCTTCTGGAGCCTGACGCCAGTCTCTCCCCCGGGCTCCGTGGAGCCCCCGGGGTTCTGACCCGCGGACCCCAGGTCCGACAGGGGAGTCCGGTGCTGCCCGTTCATCCCCGGGCTCAGCGGGCACGGGGAAACGCGGGTAATGTTCACGGCACCCCGTATGCCGCTACACTCCTCCTCCACGCTGTCCGAGCTCTCCAGGGCAGCCCTCGCCCCGCCGGACCGGACCCCGGCCCGGGAGCGCGGCCTGGGGACACAACCGCTCTCCTCGTCCTCCTCCTGGTGGTGGTGGTCACCCGGGCTCCGGGGGGACATGACCGGACTGGAGCACACAAAGTCTGACGGGCCGAGCGGGCCGTCCTCGCCCCTGGAGCCAGCCCTGCGCCTCCTCCTCCTCCTCCGGGCTCGACGTTGCTCCTCACCGGAGGAGGACGACGAGGATGCTGATGAAGACGAGGGCGCGGATGCCGGGTCTTCGATGGTGATGTCCGGGTAGCCGCAGGAGTCCAGTGCCGAGAACAAGGCTCGGGCGGAGTCCGAGCGCTCCCCGGCTCTGGACGCGGCGAGCATGCGCCGCCGTCGCAACACGCTGCGCTTGGCGTTGCGGAGCCGCTGCTCCTGCGCCCCCCCGTCACTACTGGAGGAGGAGGAGGAGGAGGAGGAGGTGCTGGAGGAGGAGCTGGAGGAGGAAGCCCCTCCGGGCAGCGAGGGGGAGGAGCTGGGGGTGCTGGTCAGGGTGGCGTTCTCCCTGGGGCTCGGAGAGCGCGGGCGGGGCATGGGGTCCAGCCAGAACTCGCTGGAGTCCGAGTCCTCGTTCACCAGGTCCAGAAGGAACCCCGAGTGGTGCCGCTGGCGCCGGCCACGCCTCCTCTGACGCCCCGCCCCCTCCACCGCCACCGGCTCCTCCCCTTCGGAGGCGTCCGGCCCCACCAGCGAAGACGACGACGAGGAGTCGCCCCCTCCGGCGTCGTCGTCGTGGCGACCGGCGGCTGAGGAGGACGAGGCTCCGGCAGCCGTGGTGGCGGCGGCGGTGGACGTGGCGGCGGCTACAGCGGCCGCCACCGCCGTGCTCCTCACGCTGACGACGGCGGATCCCACGGGCCGCGTGGAGCGGCGTCCGCGGGCGTGCAGCTGCAGGATGGCGCCGTCGCTCAGGTAGCTGTCCGAGTCGGAGCTCCAGCCCTCGATCTCGCGGCGCACCAGCGAGTCGAAGAAGGCCATCATGCGCGGGTCCTCCTGGATGGACTGGCTGACGTAGTCGTGGGACAGGCCGCTGCCGCTGTTCAGCACCAGGTTGATGTACTCCTCGTGGGTGTAGAGGCCGCGGGAGCGGTCCTCCACGCGGCCCTCCAGGTCCCCGAGGCTGTCTGGCTGCTGGTAGGGGCTCCACAGCTGGGGGGGCACACAGGGCGGTGGGAGGGCAATGAACGTGACGCTATAAACCCAACCATCCGGTACCGACTAGGATATTAAAAAGTCCTCTTACCATTTAGCTTATTAACTTCAACGTCGCTGTCAAATGACAACACACACATACACACGCATCCATCTATAATAACGTGGGTCGGCTTTTACTTCAAAACAACACAGACAGCAATGAAGTTGTTCGTAAGCAAACTACGCTTGACCTTCGTGGAAACAGGAAGTGCAGGTCCGGCCGGCGCGGGCTCACCTTGATCACCTTCTCCACGCCGGAGGAACAGATCATGTAGGTGTGGGGGTTGAACCGGACCTGGTTGACAATGGACCGGTGACCTTTCAGGATCATGAAGGCGCCGTTCACCACGCGGCCTGCGCACCCCGACAGGAAAACACGTTGTGATGGGAGCCGCTGGGGGAGTTGCACTCACCCCAAATGTCCCCACAAAGTACGTCCCCTCAAACAGTGTCCCCACAAACAGTGTCCCCTCAAACAGTGTCCCCACAATGTCGTGTTTGAAACTTCTGTCAAGCCAAACGACACAGATAGTCAAGTTGTATATAAAAGGTAAAAGTGGCAATTGTGCGCGTGTCTGCCAGATTAATGCTGGTACTGGGTCATGTGACCCGTCAGTTTCAAAGTAAAAGTCTCCCCAGGAACGTGCGCAGGAATAACAAAGCGATACTTTGCCGATGTTTGCAGTCCCCTGTGTGTGTGCGTGTTAGGGTCCCCAGAAGTGATGTTACCTCATAAGTACTGTGTGTGTGTGTGTGTGTGTGTGTGTGTGTGTGTGTGTGTGTGTGTGTGTGTGTGTGTGTGTGTGTGTGTGTGTGTGTGTGTGTGTGTGTGTGTGTGTGTGTGTGTGTGTGTGTGTGTGTGTGTGTGTGTGTGTGTGTGTGTGTGTGTGTGTTAGAGAAGATGTAGTGTTGCTGGCAGAGGAATCACTCACCAGCCTCGGGGTCTTTGGGGATTTTCCACATGTAGAGGTTAAAGTCATCAGATCCCGACAGGATGTACTGGAGGAAGGACAAACCCAGAGAAGAAGTTCTATCAATGTAAAACAGGAAATGGTGCTCATAAGAGTGTCTAGGTGAGAAATGCACCGTTTCTACGACAACCCATTTAAAGCAGCCAGTTCAGTATAATAATAGTATAATTATTGATGATTTCTGTTCATACAAACAAATAATGCATCAAAATTACAAATTTAAATGAATTCATATGAATACTTGCATAGTAACATGTACGTATTAGTAATTCAAATTGTATGATTACTTGAATATACACAACATTACTCAACTATAGTAGACTTCACATTGAATCTGGTGAATCCTGGTGAGCGCAGTGCTCTGTCAACATTAAGCAGCTCTCTGTCCTTGTATTTACTTTGACCATCTATTCCTGGTCTAAGTCACTTGGGGGGGGGGGGGGGGGGGGGGGGGGGCAGAGTAGTAGAACATACGGAGGGAGACACCATATATGGCATGGAGGTCCGTCGGCAGATCCCACACTAAACCCAGCTCACCAGGGGCCGTGACCTGCTGCAGTGCGTCTGCAGTCGTCCGCTCTCAACTACCAACACTTTTCCAAACGGCGTCCAAACCACCTCTAAACGTGCTATGAACTACTTATAAACGGTCTTCCTAACTTCTTCTAAACTACTTCAAAATGTATTTTAAACCACAGCAACATTGATTTTAAACCCCTACTGAACACGCCCACACCCCGCGTGGGTCTGGAAGGCGGGCCCTGTACCCGCGGCACGGCGCGTTGAGCCCGACGACCGTGGCTCACGCACCTGGTCCTTGTCCCCGGCGAAGCAGCAGCTCTTCATGGTGCAGGAGTTGAAGTAGCCCTGGTTGTCGAACTGGTAGCTGGGCAGGCGGGAGTGGAGCTCGTACAGGACGGGCGGCAGGCGGCGCCGCAGCGCCAGCAGCTGGGTGCCGGTGCTGTTGAAGCGCACGCTCATGGCGCTCTGGAGGGACATGGTCCCGCCGTAGCGTAGCAGGGAGCTAGCGGCAACGAGCGCGCGTGCACGCACACGCACACGCACACACACACACACACGCACACACACACACACGAGAGGGGCTACGTTGAGGTTTGTAATAGCGAGGCTAATGCTAACATTTAATCGTTAAGTGACCGAAGTTAAAAGGTGCTGTTGGTACGTTTTGAGAGTTGTAAAGTGACAGCAGAAGAAAATTGGATACTTACACAATTGACGGTGTTATTAGCAGTAATAAAATGAATAACGCAAGTCAAACATTGCTATTAATATATTGTACTAGGCAATAATATTCATAATTGTAGGAGAATTAGTGGAAGTATTGATTGATTGTTAATCCATTATTATGCTTATGATATGTTGATTCACAGTGACACGGGGATTTAACTGCATTACATCAGTTGGAGAGGCTGGTTTGCTTCAACAACACTGCCCTCTAGTGGCCACAGTCCAGATACCAATATAATAATTTGAACTTGAAAACTATGACATCTGCTCACTTAAAAAAAGAATAAAAGAATAAAGAATAAATGCAATAGATCAACATCAATGTTAGCCCCTCCGAATTGAACTCACACCAGCACAAAAACAGCTAATCTAAACTTTACAACCTAGTGTAAGCTTTTACAGTCAATAATAGAAGTAGACTAATCTCATGACACCTCAAGACCAACCCCTACAGAAGACCCCCCCCCCCCCCCCCGAGGTGAGACCAGTACCAGGACCAGCAGATCCAACGTGGCCGTGTGGGCGTGTCTTACCTGCGGGGCTTCCGGATGTCCCAGAGGCCGACGCCCTCCTTGGAGTTAGCGGTGGCGAGGAGGCGGGGCTCCACGGGGTTGAACATCACGCTGTGGAACGCAGACGGGTAGCTGGCCAGACAGAAGGGCTCTACGTGACGGAGAAAACAAGCCATTTCCTTTATCACTTCGTCCGACAGGGACAGTGCACGTTCAAACGGCAATGCTGTAGCTGTGCCAGAATGGCTTGTTTTCATTACGTATTCACTAATAATATCACCAAAAAAAGAGAGACTACGGTAGACTTTATGTTATACAATGAATTTAAACGTAAAACCAGTTTTCAATGTAAACCTAATGTTAATATGAACTAAAATTGTATGTTAATTAAAGCCAACGTCAACCAAAAGTGAACGTCAACCAAATGCTAACGCAAACGCGCGTCAGCGCAAGATCGATGAAGTGAGCCGACCCGAATGAACAACCCCCCCGCCTTGGAACACGGCGTCACCGTTTCCGCGGCGACACACTCACCCCCGTGCGGCGGCTCGCGCGTGTCCCAGATGAGGACGCGGCCGTCGTCGGACGAGCTGGCGAACACGTTGTCGTTGACGGGGCTGACCGACAGGCTGTACACCGCGTCGATGTGCAGGAACACGTTCAGCGTCTCCCCCCTGCGAGCGAGAGGGACGACCCACACACACGCACGAACACGCACACACACACGCACACGAACACACACACACACACACACACACACACACACACACACGCACGAACACACGAACACGCACACACACGCGCACACACACACACACACGCACACACACACACACACACACGCACGCACGAACACACACGAACACACACACACGCACGAACACACACACGCACGCACGAACACACACACACACGCACACACACGCGCACGCACACACACACACACGCACACGCACGAACACACACACACACGCACGAACACACACACACACGCACACGAACACACACACACACACACACGCGCACACACAAGCACACACACACGAACACACACACACACACACAAGCACACACACACGAACACACACACACACACACAGACACACACACACAAGGGTGGCGGGAGGTCAGCAGGGAGGCGTGCGCACACGAGCTGGCGCGCGGCGCCTCCTTGGACGCCACGGAGGCGCGAGGCGTCAGCGTGGGATCACCGACCCGCCGGGACGTTTAGCATCCGCTACGGTCGGAAGACGTTCGCTAACTCACCTCTCCACGTCGTGTAGAATCACCTGCTCGTCATTTCCTGTGGGGGGGTGAGAGAGAGAGAGTGTGAGTGAGTGAGTGAGTGAGTGAGTGAGAGAGAGAGAGAGACAAAAGAAAACATGCAAGTGGTTTGAAAAACGTGCCTTCAAAACTCTTTCTAAACTATGGCTTCAATGTCTGGTGTCGGAAACGGCAACTGTGGTCAAATTTGTTCTATTAGTTATCGAAGTGCAGGAAAGCTCGTTTTTTTTTTGGATTAATGTTAATGTTATTATCTGGAGATCGTAAACATAGATGTATTGGGTGGCAGAATAGTGTAATGGCTACTGGCCAGGCCTGCCCAGGATGTCTGATCAAGATGCCCTTACCCCTACCTGCTCCTGAATGACTGGTATCTGAATTTACTGCAAGACGCGTTGTCTGCTAAATAATTAAACAGTGAATGTCAGGAGACCTCACAGTAAACATGAAATATCGAGGTCTTTTATTACACCAACTAGGCTGCTGCAGGAACGAATCCTATGGCTTTTACAGTAGTCCTTTCTCTGACCCATCTAAAGCAAGTCATGCAGTCTATGAGCTCTTCCTCCTCCTCATCATCATCCTAAAGTTGGGCGCTGGCAGGAAGCAGCCTTACCACCAGAGAACACCTTGGTGTTGGTGCTGTCGAAGGCCAGGCAGAAGATATTGGACAGGTGCTCCCCTTTCAGTTTGACAGGCTTGGTGCGGCCGTGGATGGCTTTCTCCATGTGCCACAGGAGCACGCGTCGGTCGTCTCCACCTGTGCATGAAGATTCCCACAACAGTCGGGAGTCACGGTTAAACATCATGCGGTCATACTCGTAACGCCGCCATTCTGCTAAACCAAGTTTGACACAGTGACACGCAAAACAGCATGCAAATTGCATGCAAATTGCATGCAAATTGCATTTTGGATTCATGACCGCTGTGCCTATCAACAGCTAAAAACAGTAACAGGGTTTTATTTCATTTTTCGTCTTGTTCAAAGTGTGCGTGTTTGTGGACACCTTTAAGAGACCTGTTTGACCCAAGAGAATTCAGCGAGCGGTAGTGACGTCACGGCACAGTACACACCATCCACGCTCAAAAGACCACAAAAGGTGCCAAGGTTCAATACACTCAAATCAATAATAAAACTGATTAATTCGTGTAATCCACTCCAGACAATAATATCCACCAAGTTTGGTTTAGAAACCACTGCCTATATCTGACATGGTGTTGCATTTGAACGCCAAGTGACCACGTTAATGGTGAAGTACGCAGGAAGGGAGCAGTGTTTGACGTTAGCCACATTAGCCAATGTAGCGGGTGTGGATCGCTAGATTAGCATTAGCTCCGCCGAGTCGCCGTCTGCCCACAGCTGGGCAACGTTAGCATTGGGGGTAACAAATAAAAACAAAAGGGCACAATTGTCTCCCACCTACAGCCCGCTGTATGTCAACTCACCAGACACCAGCCAGTCCCCTCCATTGTTGGAGAACTCAATGGCGTTGACACAGCCGAAGTGTCCCAGCAGGTCCTTCTTGAAGAGACTTGTGCAGCCAGCCAGCCTGCGTCTCTGGAAGTCCTCCTTCATCAGGGGCTGTCCACAGAGCCTTCTCTGGGACAGAAAGCCCAGGCAAGAGCGCATACCACATCCCTTCAGCTCCTTCATTTTCCTCCTGCGAATGTCTCCTACAAATCCCCCGTCGACATGGGTCCGCCGTCTATCGCGGCTCTGTTGCATAGATATCGCGCACGGCGGTGTGCTGCTTAATCCCTCCACTACATTACGCTGGCTCCCCCCCGCAGTTTGTGTATGCCGACGTTGTGTTGTACCCATACTCGGGAGCTTCCTGCTGCGGCGCAATATCGCTCTTTCTCCCCCTGGCTGTCACTCAGTGCCAGCCCTCTGACACCCGAGCCCCGGCTTCACCCAGCAAGGCCAATTCAATCAATTATTAAACTACGATTTTTATTTGTATAGTTTTATGTCTGTATGTATCTTGTTTTTATATCTGCATGACACGTTTTTATTGTTTGTTAAAACACTTTGTAAACTTTTTTTTAGAGTTATTTAAAAAGGCGCTATAGGCCCATTAATCAAGTTATTTATATTAACTTTCCCTATTATAAAAATAACTCAAATGCCCTTAAAATAAATGAAAAGACCCCATATGAATAGTGTGTATAGTTTTATTACTCCCAATGTTGGGATTACAGTGGGAACGCTTAACAAGCCTTTTCAAGACATATACAAAAAACAAATTGGCTAAAATGTCGTCTAGAAATAAACAATGCGTGGTCTGTTGTTCATTCTGCTGCACCCAACCTTCCGCGGTGTAGGGTCCTTCTTGCAGAGTACACACTCAAAAGTCGGCCTCTTCTCTACATGTTTTCTGATATGATGACAAAGTAGCGTCCACTTAACAACATTCAGTCAAGTTTATTAGCAACTCCAGACTCAGCACCATAAAGCCAGGGGCGGAATTGATTTGTCAATTGGGAAATGTAGGCACTTATTAAAAAAATGGCATTGGATATAAATAAATGGCATTTCAACAAACGATACATTGTCAATTTTAGTTGTGTTTTTCTTTTTTAAATCCGAGGACTCGTAAGTAAAAAGGGGACAAAATATAATGTTTATCATGCTATAACACTGCTTAACTTTTTAGAAACGCTTACACATGTCAACAGCTAAATTGATCCTTGTCCCATTGCTGCCCTAGTAGGGTAGGCCTACCAACTTACTAATTATGGGTCGGTTGATTAAGATGTGTCCGTTTTCTAGAATATATCATTAGGGGGGTGGGAGTGGGGGTGGGGGTGGGGGGTTATGGGGGGTTAGCTTAAGTAAAAACCCATAAAAATGATAGTGGCAGGCTTTATAAGCTACTTTGATAGCGACAAACAAGGGGCGGTCTGGGTCCTCTCGTACTCAAGAGTGACCGGTTTACTGGCTTGTTTTCTGGATTGCATATCAACGTTGTTTTGTGCCGTTGGTAAGCTTGGATGGCTGACTACAGTGCTTTTAAATACTAGTCTAAAACTGGGACGAACATTTCAAAAGTGCTTTACGTTAAAGTACCCTCAACAGGGCGTACATTCACCTCTGTGGTGTGCGAGGGGCCGTAACACCATGGGTGCGTAGAGAGAGAGAGAGACTTGTGGAAGTCATGGGAGTGACCTGGTGATAGACTGGAGTGTGTTGGGAACAGTGCAGAGGTTTGGAAATAAAAAGACATTCGTTAGAAAACACTCGGTTGATAAAAAAACAAAACCTGAAGCTTTGCCCTTTTTCGTCAATATTTTGCAGCTATAACAGTTCTGTTCTCCATTCCTTCTTTTAGTTTAACTTAATTTAAATCTTGTGCTATCGGTTTGGTTGTCAGAAGAACAGTAGCCTTTTTTTCGCCAAAACATTGGCATTGAGATCATTGGCATCAAAATCATTGAGACAAGGTGCAGCTTTGGAAAATGAGAACAGTGTAGCTCAGAGAAGACAGGACGATTAAACAAAGAAAGAATGCCACAGGTAAGGCAGTGCCTCCATCTTGACATTGTTCATTGTGGACCTTATTCACAGAGCGGCCATATTGGTTAGCTGGGTGGGGAAACCTTCTAGAATCTTTGGGGAAACCATGACGACTCAACGGTAATGCATTCTGAATGCTACAAGGGCAGGGCAGTGGGATGCGGAACTAAATATGGTGTGCGTTGAGTTGTCATGGTTTCCAAAGAATCTAGAAGTTTTCCCCACGCAAAGAACACAACATGGCCGCTCTGTGAATAAGTATCTATTGCACACTTCATACGGCTTCCAACTAACACACAGGGTCAAAGGTCAAAGGGTTTGTTGTTTGTTCTTCATCTCAAAGCAAGCGGAGCTTTGAGTTGTCGTTGACCCAAGCAAGATGGTGAGCACCTCTTCACAGCCAGCTTTCAAATTCACAATCTGCCGTATTCAAAATCAAAAGCTCAACAATAATAATACCACGCCGCCGCGAAAAGAGGGGTAGGAAAACACGAGGACGTTAATACTCAAATGACTATGTCATATCAGTTTTCTTTTTGTAGTTACGATAAAAACATCAGTTTTATTTATTTATTAGTTTTAAAAAGGCGGGAAGGGACTCTCCTCAAGAGGCCCTGTTTGATGAGCATCGTTTGTACATACATAACGTGACGTGGCATGGGGTTGGGGCGTGTGTTTGCTGAAGTCTTTTGGGGGCCGGGCCCTCTAGTAGGGGCCCTTGGTGTGGCCGAAGATCCCGATGGGGAAGTGTTTGACGTGGGAGGACCACTGGGCGGCGAGCTGGAAGAACTTGACGTCGTTCCACTCCACGCCGTCGATCAGCACTGCAGCGGGAAGCAAACCGACAACCACATGCTTTCTTTACAATTTATAGCCCGATAAGTAATAACACATATCCAGAAGAACACTAGAGAGAATCCGAATATAGTACATTTGAATATAAATCCATTTTAGTTTTAAGTGAAAAACTTGTTCCGGATGATGGGTGACCAACTACATCGTTTAGGGTAATGAGAGGTAATGAGGTAATGAGAAACAGGTACATCATAAGTAGAGGGAGGGTAATGAGAATGGTCCTTAAACAGGTACATCATAAGTAGAGGGAGGGTAATGTTATGAGAATGGTCCCCAAACAGGTACATCATAAGTAGAGGGAGGGTAATGTTATGAGAATGGTCCTCAAACAGGTACATCATAAGTAGAGGGAGGGTAATGAGAATGGTCCTTAAACAGGTACATCATAAGTAGAGGGAGGGTAATGTTATGAGAATGGTCCTCAAACAGGTACATCATAAGTAGAGGGAGGGTAATGTTATGAGAATGGTCCTCAAACAGGTACATCATAAGTAGAGGGAGGGTAATGTTATGAGAATGGTCCTCAAACAGGTACATCATAAGTAGAGGGAGGGTAATGTTATGAGAATGGTCCTCAAACAGGTACATCATAAGTAGAGGAAGGGTAATGTTATGGGAATGGTCCTCAAACAGGTACATCATAAGTAGAGGGAGGGTAATGTTATGAGAATGGTCCTCAAACAGGTACATCATAAGTAGAGGGAGGGTAATGAGAATGGTCCTTAAACAGGTACATCATAAGTAGAGGGAGGGTACCTCTCAGCATGGTCTGCTGTTGCTTGGCAGTGCAGATGAGTCGGCTGATGCCCTCGATCAGCTGACTCTTGCTCTCCACATCCTTATCTTTACTCTTCTTTGGTAAGAACATGACTGGAGGAGGGCAAAACAAACCTTTATTGTGGTAGGCTGGCATTGGTTTCATTTTGTAATAACTAAAATGTGAAAAATAAATTAAATATTCAATAAATTTGTCCTCCTTGGACAAAGGTAACACCACCACCTAGCTAGAATAAATAACTTTGTAAACTCTTTAAAACCCATTAAAATGTCATTCAAACTTATTTACAGACTGTAGAGGGGAAGGACTGCTGCGTTTGACTCCCAGGTAAAAAGGTTGTGGGTTCAATCCCCCAATGTCTGCAGCCTAACCTGTAGGCATCCTTGAGCAAGATGCCCCCTAACCCCTACCTGCTCCTTCATCACCTGTATCTGAAGTCACTGTCAAACCCTGCCTGCTCCTTCATCACCTGTATCTGAAGTCACTGTCAAACCCTGCCTGCTCCTTCATCACCTGTCTCTGAAGTCACTGTCAAGCCCTACCTGCTCCTTCATCACCTGTCTCAGAGGTCACTGTCTAACCCTGCCTGCTCCTTCATCACCTGTAGCTGAAGTCACTGTCAAACCGTGCCTGCTCCTTACTGACCTGTATCTGAAGTCACTGTCAAACCCTGCCTGCTCCTTACTGACCTGCATCTCAAGTCACTCTAAGTCGCATTGGATAAAGGCCTCTCCTAAATAACTTAGCCTGGCTGCCTTAGGAATAGTGTCAGCAGATAATCAAGTGTATAAAAGTTGGATTTTAACATCAAACATCTGCATGAACGTGACAAGACACGGCCACCTCTTACCACTTATTTTTATTATTCACAAAAAGATATCAATGTAAAAACATTTCATAAAAAAAACTTGATCTCCATATTGTATTCCAGCAAAATGTTGAGATATCTAAAATAAACGTGGAGATAGTCCTGTCTTACCCTTCTTATTCTTCTCCTTGGTGACCACCGTCATGGACATGGTGGGCAGGGAGAAGCTGGCCTCAGCGCCCCCCAGTGGAAGCCGGCTGACCTGCAGCGAGCGGAAGGTGCACTTGAGGGAGTGTTTGGACGAGTTGTCGCGCTTCTCCACATCCTTCTTGCGTTCGGCCGGCGCCACCCAGTAGTCCACCTGCAGCCCCATCAGCTCCCCGGGACCGCCAGAACTACACCCGACACAACACGCACACACACACATACACACACACACACACAATTACACATACAGACACACACACAGACAGACACACACACACAGCGGGATCAACAAGATGAACGCTAGTCGGTTTTTCGTTGATTCTATTAACTATCCTCTGTACTGAACATGAACTGAATGGTTTGCTGCTCTTATGTGGAAGTTAGGCTGCACTTGCTTGAGATGTAACTAATTATGAAAAAGTATCAAATAAGAACTACAGGGCTTGTACATCGTGATGTCACATCGCAATGACCGCCTCCATTTTGGAAGAATGGGAGTGTCGTAATGTTATCGGTAGTAACGTTGTTTTGGTCGTTGTTTAGTAATTAATCATAGACAGATTCGTCACTACGGGGAGACATTGTTGTGTTTGAAACTACCACAGCGTTTCTCATGCGAGGCAAAAGTACGTTTACATTAGCTTAGCCTACGGTATGTTCACGTTTATTCAGGACTTTACATTACTACCACTCTCTTGAGTCCTCACAAAATGGCGGAGTGTCCCACAACAATAAATACCATGATGCATTGCTGCGATGTACCTGTAGGCGCTGAAGCTGGCGTGAACGGAGGGCGAGGAGGGAGGGGTGGGCGTGGCGTCCTTCAGGGCGGGGGACACCTGCGGGGGGGTGGAGGACAGCAGCGAGGACCCCGGGGGCGCTGCGTCGTCAGAGTCACCTGGAGGTGGGGACACCCGTCAACACCAACACACTCGGCAGCAGGATGGGCTCTGCTCGGAGTCTGCAGAGGAATGCTAGCATGCTAAATGCTAAATGAATGTGTGGCATTGATGTGATGAATCCTAACTCTAGTGATGCATCCAAACTCTGGTGATGTCATATATATCCCACATCTAGTGATGTGGTATGTTTAAACTCTAGTGATGTGGTATATCTAAACTCTAGTGATGTGATATATCTAAACTGTAGTGATGTGGTATATCTAAACTGTAGTGATGTGATATGTTTAAACTGTAGTGGTGTGATATATCTAAACTGTAGTGGTGTGATTTATCTAAACAGTAGTGATGTGGTATATCTAAACTGTAGTGGTGTGATATATCTAAACTCTAGTGATGTGATATATCTAAACTCTAGTGATGTGATATATCTAAACTCTAGTGATGTGGTATATCTAAACTGTAGTGGTGTGATTTATCTAAACTCTAGTGATGTGATACATTATCTTCATGTATCTTGCCTGATGCAACCGAAGCCTGCTCCACCATCCCGACCTTCACCATCTGAAGAGACGGGGCAGAAGATGAGGGTTACCAGCAGAACCAGAACCTTTCATTCATCTGCCTCATCGTGGACCTGCAGGCAAACGCTGTACCCCCCCTCCACCGACCCCACGGGCACTAAATTCACATGCACTGCCGGTTCAAGGAGGTGTCAGCAGGGACTTACCCCGATGAAAGGGATGAACTTCTGGCAAGACTCCTCATCAGGGCTGGGGGGCAGAGTTGGAGACCAGAGAGAGAGAGAGCGAGAGAGAGAGAGAGCGAGAGAGAGAGAGAGAGAGAGAGAGAGAGCGAGAGAGAGAGAGAGAGAGAGAGAGAGAGAGAGAGAGAGCGAGAGAGCGAGAGAGAGAGAGAGAGAGAGAGAGAGACAATGAAATATCAACATGCAGTAGAAAGAGAGGATCGTTCTACGTGATTTGAGGAAGCGAAAAGGTGAAATCAAAAGAGGAAACAGCCCAGAAGCAGAAGCGACCCGATGTTCCAACGTAGAAGACTTAAGTTACTATTTCAAACGGTTAGTCACCTCTGTCATCCCAACAACTAGGTTAGTTATGTCCGGTGAACGATAGCAGGAAACGATGTAGTTTGCATACTACATTAGTCATCAACCAACCAGAAACTACACCACATCAAAGCATGCTCTGCTGGAAGCCAGGCTAGGGAACCAAGACAGGAAGCAATTTTTCCAGCGAGATCATGCTGTCATGATTCAGCAGACATGCAAACCCCTTCCCCAGAGAAAGACCAAATCTTTCAGAGCAGAAGGAAAGATCTCAGGATTTCCTTTCGGATCAGCCCAGCATCTCAAGAAGAGCGGCAGATTAATCAGGAAATAGACGGTGACAGACTACAGTAACATAATAGGTTGAACCAGGAAGTAGACAGTGACAGACTACAGTAAAATAATAGGTTGAACCAGGAAGTAGACGGTGACGACTGCCATTGCACAGGAAGAGCAGCAACCGAGTGATGGATCTCCCACATGCACTACCTGTAGTAGCGGTAGTGCATGCTAGCTACGGCTAGCTAACGACTGTAAAACTATTTTCCTGAGGCTAACCAGAAAAATAACTTGTGGGTGCCAGGCAGCTACACTAGCGGCTAGGCTAACTGTGCCGCTAATACTATGTGAAAGTGGTTGGTGCTCTTGCCTTGAGGAGACCTGCCAGCGGCTTCCCAGCGAGGAAACAGAGAGACTACAGAGAAGGAAGAGAGAGGACAGGAGAGAGAGAGAGAGCGAGAGAGAGAGAGAAAGGAAAAGAAAAAGAGCGAGAGTCTACACAGCATCCCTCTCTCTCTCCCCACTACCACCAGAACACAACACACTCCAACGGAAAAAAATGATCACATTTAAAGTCTTCCACACAGCCAAACATACGTGGCCTGCCTTCATCTCTCCGCTCAAGAGGGGATGATCGTGAATTGATGTTTGAGGTCTTTTCTCTGGTATATTTGATTTGTACATTGCTTAAAGGGTACCCAAGCGCTAAAAATCAAACCACATCACCAAGCTAGCTTTTGTACGTTAAGCGACATTACCTATGTACAACGTAATTAAAAAAAATAAACAGATCTAATCTGTCTTTCGTAGATTTGTATCGTGATGTAATAGATGTAGACCCAAGCCAATAACAGACAGACACTAGGGGGGGGGGAGACAGAGGACAGGAAGTAGAAGGGTTGGACAGGAAGAGGCGGGGCCAAGATGGACGAGAACACAGAGCTGACAGGAAACTGACTTCATGCCACTTTAACACGTTGATACCTGTCGGAAAAGTCACCGAACACTCGGAATTTCGGAATGATTCAATGCTTTTTGGCACTTTGCTGCCATGACTTGCTCAGTTAAAGGCAGGTCAAAGTAAATCAGAGATATGACATGATATGAAAATTATATCGTTCAAATTGTCATTCACATGTCAATCTTTTCTGGCTCATTTTGAACGTAGCACAGTTCTAGATTTGGACATAGTGGTCGTGTCTTTTACGAAAAAACAGTTGCATTGTTGTTGTTTTTACGATCAACAGTTTTTTCTGAGTCAAGAGCTTTTCAGTACTGGACGCCACACCAGACGGCAGTTAAAGTAGCAGGCAGCAACTGGAAGGAAGAAGGGTCGAGGGGAGGAGGGGGATCGTAAACACACAGAACCAAGCACAGCATCTCCAGCAAACACACGCAAACTCAAGCGTAGCCACAATACCTTACTGCAAAATCAAAATGAAAGCTCTTTTTCCTTCAGAGATAGAAAAGATCAAAGAATAAACAGGACAGGAAAAAACACATGTTATTCCCACACAGAGATGGAGACTACGGTTTAATGACACATGTAAAATAAACACACTAAATATCCCTGAAACCCAACACTAATAAACAGCTGGTTTGCCATTAGCTGGATACATTTAGTGAACACACCAAATCCCTTATCGCAAGCTAGAATTCATTGTTAAAAACCCCGTTTAAATAGCTTAAGTGGACTGTTTAACATCCCAAGGGCAGTCCTTTAACTTATATAATCAATTATAACTTCATTTTCAGTCAAACCCCAACAAACATGACACATCATTGAATGACCATGTATAAAAAACATGGTCAGTAAATCCCAACTGCAGACGTTAAAAGCCCCTTTCGGAAAACAGGCAAACATTGTTACGCAACGTGTTGTTATGCTCTGCCTTTGTTAGAACAGCAACCTAACCGCACAACATGTTGGACCTTGTGCGGCTGAATAACACATCTAACATAGTGCAGGTTTACAAAACAATACGTCCGCGTTCACCCACATGAAATTCCCAGTTCCCATTTGAACATGAAACCCACGTGTATGTGTGTGTGTGCGTGTGTGTGTGTGTGTGTGTGTGTGTGTGTGTGTGTGTATGTGTGTGTGTGTGTATGTGTGTGTGTGTGTGTGTGTGTGTGTGTGTGTGTGTGTGTGTGTGTGTGTGTCTCTGAGCAGGCTAACTCAGACTTTAACACGATCACGGTCTGAAGACAGACCGATGTTAAAGACTCTTACTGGTGTTTAAAGAGGAACCGTCACACGCGGCTATCTTCCAATACGAGACAGTACTTCTTCACGCGCGTTCTGTCAAGCAATCCCTCGCCATTCGTCCTTTTTGGACCAGTGGACAACGCAAATCCCGGACCACTGGCGACAACGGTCCGAGTGTTTCCGTGGAAACAGAGAGGACGTTGCAGACGGCGATTGCTTCACACAACATGCGCATGAAGCGGTACTCCCTCACATCAGAAGAGAGCCGGGCGCGACGGGGCCCCTCGGCCCCTGGGGGGGGGGGACCAGAACCGGACCTACCTCTTCTGTTTGTAGGTCAGCATGGCCTCGGCTATGGGCAGCTGGTGGGCCCCGTTGGCCCCCAGCATGTACTGCGTTACCCTGGCAACCACGTCCGGGCTCTCCTGCGCTGTTGGACACAGGAAGTGGGATTCACGGTCGGCATGGCAACACGACATGGAACCAGTAGACACACGCATCCACCCATACATCCGTCTATGCTCACTTTATCGTTCAATGCATGATTTCTCACATTTCCTTTAACCTTTTTGCACCATATTTGATTCTCCTCCTGCCTACTAACCGAGAGGGGCTCAATCTTACACATTGGGACTTTATAATAATCAATTAATAAATCAACTTGTATTTCAAGCAGACACCAGTTTTAATCACAAGCAGCTGTGTTTGTGATAAAGGCTGGTCTCTTTTTAAAGGAGACCCCAGCTACTGGGGTCTCCTGGGGTCCAGACCGGCCCTGAAGGCGCGGGTCCCGGCGGTCTCCTCCTACCCACGACGGGGGCCTCGGCCTTGTGGAAGAGCTCCCTCCAGGCGGCGTCCTGGAACAGACTGTTGTAGCGGTAGTCGATGGAGCCCAGGTACTTGGAGACCGGGTGGGCGCCTGGGCAACACCACAGAAGAAGAAGAAGAAGAAGAAGAAGAAGAAGCAGAAGAGGAACGTGACGACGGGAAAGAGAAGTGCTACGAATGACCTTTCATGACCCCTTGGTTCTATCTTTTCAGTTTGGTCATTTCACGCTTCGATGATGCGCTCGCTGTTTTTCTATCAACACTACCTAGCTCACTGGTACTCATCGTGGAATGGGTTCCTTCTCAAGGTTTCTGTTCTCTTCCACTGGCGTTTGTAAGGAGTTCCCTCCTTGCCATTATGTATTTAATTGATCTTTTACACAACCAGGTTTGTCTCCTTGAAAGACAGACCTGGACCAACCAGAAGCAGCACACAGGGGCGCGTTTTAAGACAGCACACTAAGTACAATAAAACAGAAAATACATACTTAAACGGACGCAAATGTCACGCAACCAGTGACTCAACGTTGCGAAACAGCAACAGCCTCTCGGAAACATTCTCACTTACGGCCTTCACCTGCAGCGCCTGTGTGTCTGTGAAGCCTTAAACTGGGACAGTAACTGGTATTAAACCAGTACTACCAAGACACGAGACAGTCAGACCTCAAGAGAGGGGAGAAGGGAGAGGGGAGAGGGTACGGACCAAGGGGGATGATGAGGAAGCGCATGTATCCCAGCCAGTCAGGGGTCTTGTGGGACAGGTGGTCCACGAAGAGCCTTAGCACAGCGCTGAGGTAATGCTGGGGGCCCGCCACAGCCACCTTCATGGGGACCGGGGTCTGGGAGTTACAGTTACAGCTGGGGACAGAGACACTACAGTCATACAGAGAGTTACAGCTGGGGACAGAGACACTACAGTCATACTGAGAGTTACAGCTGGGGACAGAGACACTACAGTCATACTGAGAGTTACAGCTGGGGACAGAGACACTACAGTCATACTGAGAGTTACAGCTGGGGACAGAGACACTACAGTCATACTGAGAGTTACAGCTGGGGACAGAGACACTACAGTCATACTGAGAGTTACAGCTGAAGACAGAGACACTATAGTCATACTGAGAGTTACAGCTGGGGACAGAGACACTACAGTCATACTGAGAGTTACAGCTGGGGACAGAGACACTACAGTCATACTGAGAGTTACAGCTGGGGACAGAGACACTACAGTCATACTGAGAGTTACAGCTGGGGACAGAGACAATGCAGTCATTGTGTACAGGGAAAAGAGAGAAAGAGACAGAAAGAGAGACAGACAGACAGACAGAGAGAGAGAGAGAGAGAATGCGAGAGAGAGAGACAGAGAGACAGAGAGAGAGAGAGAGAGAGAGAGAGAGACAGAGACAGAGAGGCAGATAGACAGAGAGACAGAGAGACAGATAGAGACAAGCAAAGAACACAGAGACAGAGAAGGACAGAGATGATCCCATAGAAAGAGAGCCAGAGAACGAAGAGAGAGAGAGAGAGCTATTTACAATCTCTGGATGCGGGACACGATGGTGTTGAAGGCGGCCTGGATGTCTGCCGTGGAGCAGGTGCAGACCACAGGGAGCTGGTGGTTCTGGAGGACGTCAGACAGGTACTGGGAGACGGAGAGAAACACATCATGGGTTCGTATTTTTTTTCTTACAGCCTTTTAAGATGAAAAAGTCTCTCCCTGCAAAGTGTCCTGGCCCAGATCCCGGGTTGCGCCCACCTGGCCCTGCCAGTCGGAGGTGTTGACCAGGATGATGCTGTCGGGCAGGTGCTCGTCTGACACCAGGATGTGGTTCAGCTGGTCGTACACCGTCTTCCTGGGGATCTGCGGGGAGCAAAACAAACGCACCCAAACACGCCTCTGTCATCCACCCAGCGCATCATCAGGTTTGATCCTCTGCTCCCATTATGAGGTTTTCCGCACAACTTTGACGATCCCTCATCCTAAAGGAATGGCAAAGTAGTAAGTAGTTAAGGTTTTCTAGTCAGACCGGGCCCATTAAGAGGGAGAATAGGGGGCTTTCCAAGAGTCAACACTGTCAGGTTTCCACCTAAATTGAAACCCATATCTACGTTTTGTAATGATAACCAACATCACATCTGCTGCCGTATCGACAATGTTGCAACAGCCCTGGTTGTTATTGTTGAACAGTTATGGCCTGCAGTGCTGTCCTCCCACCTGCAGGTGGCAGCGTGTGTCTAGGGAGCGCTCGTTGTCCAGGCTGTTAGCTCTCTCGTTCTGAGGTCTGCTGGGCTGACGTTCCTTCAGAGAGGTGCTCCGCCCACGGCGCCCCGCTAACTTCGGCTCCTGCCTGCAAGGACAGGAGAAGAGTGGATGTCATTGTCTAATGGCACCAATGTGAGCCAATCAGAAATCAAGATTGCAGTATCCATCATCTCACCACCAGAGGGGTGAGATGATCCATTCTTTGGTCATCCCTTTAATATATTATATCCCATTATGGAATACAGGGCCATAAACCAGTTGAAGTACACAATACCAGAATGTATAAAAGGAAATTATGTTTAATTGATGATTTACCAGTTTGTCTTGGTGATCAACCACCATATGTTATGTGTCATATTTTCTCAACGTGTATATTTACCTGTTGGATGAAATGATGAGCGACTCTGTTTTGGTCATCTTGCCAATCGGGGGCAGTCTCTCCAGAAACATGTCCATGTTGTCCATCTCTAGCTCGGTGGTGGGGGTCACGACCCCTGTCTGGTCCTGGAAGATTACATTTATTACATCACGTTCTGTAACGTAATCTGTTAAATCACAGACATTTTCCGGGGCCAAAAATGAAATCTGCTAACGGAATTCCATTCCTGACCACTAGAGGGCAGAAAAGGACTGCTCACCAACTACTAGCTTTGCATTTCCTTGTAATACAAATTCTATCTACCAGTCTACCAGAATAAGAATTCAGCGAATTTGGATTTAGATACATGGCAACAACACAGGCTTCGCCACAACACATGGTGGAGGGTTCAGGAAATAAGTGTGTTTACTAGTGACAGTAAAATGAGTGGCCGGAAACAATACATTATTATCAGCAAGCAGGAAGAGATTGATACAACCAAAACTAAAACAGGCTCCGAAGGATCTCCGGTGGCCACGGGATACGTTAGTAGGACAACAACAGCACAGTTTAACAACACAAACCAACAGGGAAGTACTCACAAAAGACACGTTATCAGAAACACTGTCAGCCTGGAACTTAGCCCCCACGCCCCGCGTATTCTCCTGGTCCACCTGGGGGGGGGGGGGGGGGGGGGGGGGGGGGGGGGGGGAAGAGACCAGCAGTTAGTCTAGTGGATAAGGTTCCGGGTTCAATTCCCAATCTCTGCGGTCTACCTGTAGGCGTCCTAGAGCAAGAGCCCTACTTGCTCTTGAACGACATGAATCTGAATTCACTGTCTAACCCCTACCTGCTCCTTAATGACATCAATCTGAATTCACTGTCCAACCCCTACCTGCTCCTTAATGACATCAATCTGAATTCACTGTCTAACCCCTACCTGCTCCTTAATGACATCAATCTGAATTCACTGTCTAACCCCTACCTGCTCCTTAATGACATCAATCTGAATTCACTGTCTAACCCCTACCTGCTCCTTAATGACATCAATCTGAATTCACTGTCTAACCCCTACCTGCTCCTTAATGACATCAATCTGAATTCACTGTCTAACCCCTACCTGCTCCATAATGACTTCAATCTGAATTCACTGTCTAACCCCTACCTGCTCCTTAATGACATCAATCTGAATTCACTGTCTAACCCCTACCTGCTCCATAATGACTTCAATCTGAATTCACTGTAAGTCGCTTTGGATAGAGGCGTCTGATTAAAAAGTAAGAGTGAGTAACGGTAATAGTTAATTAGCATTCTCCACGCGGATTGAAGGTCTTCCTCCAGAGGAAAAAGGAGGTTTGTTTACATCCTTTTACTCTGCTCTCCGTTGTCTTAATGATGACTTGCTATTTGCCCTCGAGGTGATTATCACCGTGCTGTCCCTGGGGAGGCCCTGCTGTGACGATCACATCTGCTGACTGTGGATGTGGAAAGGCTGTGTCTAATGTTTACCGCCTCAAGCCAGGAGCGACTCCTCCTCCCCGCACCTCCTCCCAGGGGAGTCGGAGGCGCCAGAGTCTGCTCCCCTGTTGGCCCCCCTTGTCTGAAACTCCTCCAGAGGGAGGAGGTGCACGCCAACCCCACAAGACCTCACCCTCCACCTGCTCCTGCTCCTCCACCTCATCCTGCTCCTCCACCTCCACCTGCTCCTCCCCCTCCACCTGCTCCTCCCCCTCCACCTGCTCCTCCACCTCCACCTGCTCCTCCCCCTCCACCTGCTCCTCCCCCTCCACCTGCTCCTCCACCTCATCCTGCTCCTCCACCTCCACCTGCTCCTCCCCCTCCACCTGCTCCTCCCCCTCCACCTGCTCCTCCACCTCCACCTGCTCCTCCCCCTCCACCTGCTCCTCCCCCTCCACCTGCTCCTCCCCCTCCACCTGCTCCTCCCCCTCCACCTGCTCCTCCCCTGCTCCTTGACTGTTTAGTCATGTTTAGCCGTAGTGTTGAATAGTGTCGAGTGGTGTTAGACAGTCCAGGGGCCCCTCACCGGACTGGGCGGCTCCCGGTGGCTCCGGCTGCTGTGAAGGCTGCCGATCTCCGTCTGGGAGCTGGAGAGAGACAGGCCCTCGAAGTAGGGCCTGGAACACAGAAGCAGAACAACCGCGTCAGGACCCCTTAACCAGGTTAAGATGATACACCGGGTTAGGATCCCTTAACCAGGTTAAGATATACACCGGGTTAGGATCCCTTAACCAGGTTAAGATGATACACCGGGTTAGGATCCCTTAACCAGGTTAAGATATACACCGGGTTAGGATCCCTTAACCAGGTTAAGATATACACCGGGTTAGGATCCCTTAACCAGGTTAAGATGATACACCGGGTTAGGATCCCTTAACCAGGTTAAGATGATACACTGGGTTAGGATCCTTTAACCAGGTTAAGATGATACACTGGGTTAGGATCCCTTAACCAGGCTAAGATTATACACCGGGTTAGGACCCCTTAACCAGGTTAAGGTAATACACCAGGTTAGCATCCCTTAACCAGGTTTAGATAATACACCAGGTGGAGATGCCCGCTGAGAGAGAGACAGAGGGAGAGAGGAGCTGAGATGACACAGCAGGTGCTTCTCATCAGATCCATTACAGCCGCAGGGTAAATACTGTTGGAGGTGGGATGGAAATACTTTGACCCTGGGAACAGCAAGCCTCCATTTCTCCTGAGGGGTCACTTCCCTGACCCTTCAGGAGAAATGGAGAAATGCCCCCACATGTGTGGGTCTTCTTGAAGAATAAAATCTGAATTTGAATCTTACACGCTTCTGTTAACATTTACGGAGGTCAAATTCAACCACCCGTTAAACATCATTACATCCTGCTGCCAACATTACAACAACAGGAAATGTAGACAAAGCGTAGAGGATATTGTCTAATATATTTCTTATCAGTCAAATGGTATTAAAGATTGTATCTGTCACTCCTAAAACTGTACACACAAACTGAACACACAAACAGACAGACACACAGACACACACACACAGCACAAACACACACACACACACACACACAAACCAAACACAGACAGACAGACAGACAGAAACACACACACACACACACACAAACCAAACACACAAACACACACACATAAATACACACACACAAACCGAACACACACAAACACACACACACACACAAACCAAACACACAAACACACATACATAAACACACACACACAAACCGAACACACACACACACACACACACACAAACCGAACACACACACACACACACACACACAAACCAAACACACACACTGACTTGAGCTTGGGCTTGGGGGTGCTGAGCACGCTGTCATCGTCCTCTAACTCCGGCCCGCTGTCGCTGGGGTTCTCAAAGTCCAGACTCTCCAGGTCCTCCTCCACCTCCGGGGCCGCTTCTGCAGGGTCCTGCTCAGAGTCCAGCACCTACACACACACAGATACACATGGGTATACACACATAGACATAAACACACACGCACAAATACACATAGGTATACACACATATACGTAAACACACACGCACAGATACACATAGGTATACACACATAGACATAAACACACATGCACAAATACACATAGGTATACATACATATACGTAAACACACACGCACAGATACACATAGGTATACACACATAGACATAAACACACACGCACAAATACACATAGGTATACACACATATACATAAACACACACACACACACACACATATAGATACACATAGGTATACACACATAGACATAAACACACACGCACAAATACACATAGGTATACATACATATACATAAACACACACACACATACACACAGATACATAGGTATACACACATATACATAAACACACACACACACAGACACGCATAGGTTCACACACACATAGACATATACACACAGACATATACACACACACGTACACGTGTATAGACACACAGATACACAGAGGTATACACACAGATAGACATATACACACATAGATATACACACATACATATATACACACACACACACACGTAGACATATATAGATACAGATATACACACACACACTCACAGATATACACACACTGTGCGTGTGTGTGTGTTTGTGTGTGTGTGCATGCGTGAGTGTGTGTGTAAAACCCACCTCGTCTGATACTCTGAACCTCCTCAGTAGAGCCACCACCCTCTGCTTAAAGTTCTGCTGCTGTAACACACACACACACACCCACACACACACACACACACACACACACCCACACACACATGCACACACGCACACACACACAAAGACACGCACACACCCACACGCACGCACGCACACACACACACACACACACACACACACACACACACACACCATGGTTTAATTTACAATCATGTGTTTCTCTTTGTCTGAGTAATCTTCTATAATCAGGCAGGATTATCTTGGCTATAAAGGTTGCTTACTTTTAAAGATGACTTGTTTTATAACAGGAAAATAAATCACATCACATCAAAACCCAATTTCAAATTCATGGTATGATTTTTTAATTGTTTTTCTTCAGTTGGTTAAAAAAACAACGGTTAAACCACTTTCAAATGCAGCGGTTTTTTTTTAAACGGTTTTCCCTCTAAGGAAAAGAGCACTTTAAGACACGATAGGAGCTCCTCAGAAACATTTTGTTCTACAGAGGACGCCCATTGCAGAGAAGGAGGGTGGATTATCTTACAGTACAGGCTGGGTATTGATCCAGCAACGCTGGCGTGTGCTTATGTATTGATCGATAATGGAGCTAGCATCATGCCTGGTCCATGGTTCTGGAACATTCCCGCTAAACAGACGACTGTCAGCTACACCCTGCCTTCATCTCTTCCCAGTGATACGTACAGCCCTTAAGTCCTCAGAACCAGAAACTAAACACTTGCTAATCTCAAAGTAATAGGATGAACTAACAAATCACACATTGGGCAGGAAATGTATTTTAATTTGAAATTCATTAATGTTAGGTGAAGACAGAGTGGTCCCAACTGTTTCTTATTTTAGCGGTTAGCTGACGTGACAAGCCTAACCCTGTGATGACAAAGGTTGTCTTCAGTGATCATGTTATTTTAGCTCCTGTATTGGCAGTAGTCATAAAATAAATGAACTGATGTCCGCTAAATGCTAAAAGACTAGACTGAAACAAAAGTAGGCCTATTACAATGCTTGTCACAATATGGATGTCAAACTATTCAAAAACAAAAAACCTTTATGATGATATGTCGACAATGTCTTTGCTTTTTATCTGTTTTCAAATGTTTCATTTGAAGTAAACTGGTAATATTTTAGCTAGGTGTCAGCTAACCCTAGTTAAATGATATGCTTACAAACTTCATACAGCAATCTTAACTGGCTAACTGTTTTCATTTATAAATGGGTATTACTTTAGCTAGGCGTTGGCTAGTCCTAGTTAAAGGATGTAAGTACTATCCTGATGAAGGTTTTGTGTATAAATAGGTATTACTTTAGCTAGGCCAAAGGATGTTAGCAGTTACCCTGGTGATGGAAGGCGTTCTGACGATCGACCTTCGCTGCTTCTTTGGCTTCCGCACATCGTACTCATCCTCCTCAAGATCCTGAAAACACCAACCAGGTCTGGGTTAGTCTCTTCAGGAGTCTACCCCGGGTCCATAGATCCAGATCCAAACCGAGACCCAAGGTAGCCTACCTGACACTATGTTGCTACTGTGTAGGGTATTTTCGATCAACATCATTACATTTTCAAGTTCAATATTTAGCGATGTCATGGTCAACTTTATACAATCTTCAAGGTTTCAAGTTTAAAATTTAAATTAGCATACACTATTTGAAGGTCCAAGTTACAGTTTTAAATTCAGCAATTTAAAATCTCAAGTTCACCGTTGTACGGTTTCAGGATGATCCTCGGACCGTTATCCAAAATCCCTCCAACCCGGTTGAACTCACCTGGCCCTGGACGGCATCGTCGCTCGCCTCCTGTTCTGACGAGAAGCTCTCGTACTCTTCCTCCGAGTAGTTATCTGAGGAAGAGGAGGAGCAGGGCCAGCTAAACGTGAGTGCTCCTGAACCTGCTCATGAGGTTCAATCGACCTCTGAAACGCACCTAGGTCGGTACAACATGGCCACTCCACCCTAATCTACTACACAACACTCAAATCTACTCTAAACCACTACACTACACTCTACTCTACTCCACTCTACTAGACTCTACTACACTCTACTCTACTACACTCTACTAGACTACTCTACTCCACTCTACTCTACTACACTCTACTAGACTACTACACTCTACTCTACTACACTACTACACTCTACTCTACTACACTCTACTCTACTCTACTACTCTACTCCACTCTACTCTACTAGACTCTACTACACTCTACTAGACTACTCTACTCCACTCTACTCTACTACACTCTACTACACTACTACACTCTACTCTACTACACTCTACTCTACTCTACTACTCTACTCCACTAGACTCTACTACACTCTACTAGACTACTACCCTCTACTCTACTACACTACTACACTCTACTCTACTATACTCTACTACACTCTACTACTCTACTCCACTCTACTCTACTAGACTCTACTACACTCTACTAGACTACTCTACTCCACTCTACTCTACTACACTCTACTACACTACTACACTCTACTCTACTACACTCTACTCTACTCTACTACTCTACTCCACTAGACTCTACTACACTCTACTAGACTACTACCCTCTACTCTACTACACTACTACACTCTACTCTACTATACTCTACTACACTCTACTACTCTACTCCACTCTACTCTACTAGACTCTACTACACTCTACTAGACTACTCTACTCCACTCTACTCTACTACACTCTACTACACTACTACACTCTACTCTACTACACTCTACTCTACTCTACTACTCTACTCCACTAGACTCTACTACACTCTACTAGACTACTACCCTCTACTCTACTACACTACTACACTCTACTCTACTATACTCTACTACACTCTACTCTACTCCACTCTACTCTACTAGACTCTACTACACTCTACTAGACTACTCTACTCCACTCTACTCTACTACACTCTACTACACTACTACACTCTACTCTACTACACTCTACTCTACTCTACTACTCTACTCCACTAGACTCTACTACACTCTACTAGACTACTACCCTCTACTCTACTACACTACTACACTCTACTCTACTATACTCTACTACACTCTACTACTCTACTCCACTCTACTCTACTAGACTCTACTACACTCTACTAGACTACTACCCTCTACTCTACTACACTACTACACTCTACTCTACTATACTCTACTACACTCTACTCTACTCCACTCTACTCTACCACACTCTACTCTAGGGTACTCTATCACTGGACTGTCTGGTGTGCTAGCAGCGCGGGGGGGGGGGGGTACCTGAGCACTTGGTCTTCTGCTCCCCTTGCAGCGCTGCGTCCTCGTGGTCGATGGGCTGGCTGGACAGAGAGAACACCCAGATCTCCGCCACCTTGCCCAGGGTCTCCTTCTGGTTGGAGCACAGCGGGAGCACCTGGCCGCCCTCGGTGGGGTGCTGCATCACCTGGGGGGTGGAGTAGGCGGAGGCGACGAGGGGGTGGAGGACGGACGGATGATGGGGGGGAGGGATGACGAAGAGACGTGGAGAGGGGATGAAGAGAGGGTGGGAGGTTGGGGGAGGCTGTTTGTAAGTAGTTTTGTAAGTTTTGTAAGTTTCAGCTGTTTGTAAGTAGACTAGGGCTAGGTGGAGGTCATGGAGGCCATGACCTCCACCTAGCCCTAGTCTACTTACAAACAGCTGAAACCAGACGGGTCACATGGCGCACCATCAGTTAGTTTCCCTGCTATTCTGTTTCTTCTTCAGAACGACACACAACCAATGTTATTTCACGAACACCCCAGCTACCACGAATCTAGAGCAGCCGCGCTAGACACTAAACTCTAAACACTACACACCACAATCGTGTACACTACAGTACACACACTCCACACTTTCCTTTCCCGAGTGGTGAAACACCTCAGGTGGAGCTGAACCGTTGAGGAAGTCTTCGTCTGAGACCACACATCGCTGACTGTGTTTTCTACTGTGGCTTCTACTCTAGTTAGTATTCTGGTTTCTACTCTGGTCTCTATTGCAGTTTCTAATATGTTTTCTACCATGGTTATGGAAAAAGCATTATAATGTTAAAACCCCTGAAAACGCATTTAGGATCAACTAGGGAAATAATCTGTAAATGGGTTAGGATTATTAAAAAAAAATCCTTTCAGACAAAAGGATTGCATTTCCACAATGTGTTTAAAACGCTAGCACAGCTTATGGGAAACCAAGTCAAATTATGGACCTTAAAGTGTCCTTTGAGTTTAATTTTGACAATAACAAACTCGAAACAACTGTCATTCTTCCGTTCCTAACAACAGACCTGGGCCTTTTTAGCTTAGCAAGAAGCCAACAGGCCCGTTAGCTTAGCAAGCAGCCAAAAGGCCTGTTAGCTTAGCAAGAAGCCAACAGGCCCGTTAGCTTAGCAAGCAGCCAACAGGCCTGTTAGCTTAGCTTATGTTCTGAGTGTGTGTGTTGTACCTCAGCCATGTCGATGGATCCCGCCGCTAGCGTCTTGTAGCCCAGGATGGTCCGATTCTTGTACCTCTTACGCCGTTGGAGCAGAATCTGGAGCTTGTTCCCTTCACGCTTCAAGAAGTGTGGATACTGAGGACACAGAGCAGAACCATCAGAACCAGACCCAAATGAAGACACAGAGAGATAGAGGTTTAAGGGTATACAGGCTATCATCAAGTCCAAAAGATCTCACAATAACTGCTAAAATCCTTTAGAGAGGACAAGCCGATGTCTAGCCAAGCTAGTGTAATGGATAGTGGGCATGCTGGCCCTGATTCTGGCAAAGTACTTTGTGTCGCTTCCTCCTGAGTTCAACACCATGGGATTCGAACTCGAGGTCAAGTGTATGTTTGTGCGTTGTGTTTCCTCTTGTGTGTAACTTGAGTTCACCTAGCTATAGCAGCATCGGCTTAGATAGCTATAGGGCTAACCGACACCTTGCTATAGAAGCATCAGTTGACCTGTATGAAGTCTGCAGGTTAAAATCCTTGTCTGAGTTTTAAAGGAATTATAATATATCAACAATTACATAATTATCTTCCGATACGCAGCTCTTGTTTTTCTTCTAAATCATACAAAACATACTAACCGATGTCTTGTCTCTCGTGTCTCACTTGTTGACTAATGAACATGAGATTCTCCCAGTTGTATTTCATTTTGTAAGCCATTTTCTAAGTCCCCTCGTGTTATATTTAGTAGGTCACGTCTAAGTCCCCTCGTGTTCTACCTGCAGGGAGAAGGTGAGGGCCAGGTCGGTCTCCACTGAGCCCCCAGGGGGCAGCACTATCTCGTGGGAGCGCAGCACCCTCTTGGAGCCCTGTGGGAGGAGAGGAGGGGCGGGTCATTGAGTTGATGTGCTTACTGCTTAAGCACCGTAATGCCCCACTTCAGCACTTTCCTCCTAATCAGCGGAGGAGACGCAGGGAGGAGAGACAGGAGGAGGAGGAGGAGAGACAGGATGAGGAGCAGACACAGGATGAGGAGGAGGAGACACAGGATGAGGAGGTGGAGGAGGAGAGACAGGATGAGGAGGAGGAGACACAGGATGAGGAGGTGGAGGAGGAGGAGGAGAGACAGGAGGAGGAGGAGAGACAGGAGGAGGAGGACAAGGAGAGACAGGAGGAGGAGGAGACACAGGATGAGGAGGAGGAGAGACAGGAGGAGGAGGAGGACAGACAGGATGAGGAGATGGAGGAGGAGGGGGAAGAGCATTGTTCTGTCCAACACACAACAACCACCACATCAGGCAAAACCAAATTATAAGAAAACAAAAATCTGGCACATTCTCCAAAAATCGGAGTAAATTGCCATGCTACTTGTCCCTTAACAGAGAATACACAGTTGCAGAATACCTGACCACCGTGACTGACCCGAAACAAAGACAATCCTTGACCAGGTACAGACACAATGAACGCAGCCTGGAGCATCGAGAAGGGACGCCACAGACAGACCTGGCTCCCAAGAGAAGACAGACTGCGCTCCCACTGCACACAAAACCACCTGGAAACTGAGCTACACTTCCTAACTTCCTGCCAGTCATACCAAGACATCAGAAACACACACTTCCTACGGATTACCCAGGCATGCAAGGACTTTGAAAACACTCCAGATGCTAACAAACTGCCATATCTGTTGGGAGAAATACAAGAATGTGCGATCACAGCAGCCAGATTCGTCTCCCGTTGTGATGAGAGAAGGCCCTCAAACTCCTTCCTCATCCCACAGGACTTTAACCACTAGCACACCTTTGTTCATATGCAACTTCACTTTTTCTGTCTGTTCACAATGATTGCACTATTGCACATATCCTCCACATTGTAAATACAGTGTATCTTTAATTGATCTGTTTATAGGAGATACTGGACTTTTCTATAGTATTCCACATTTGACTTTTGATATATTTAGTATTTAACATTCTAATATTTGATATGAGTATATATATTTTTTATTTAACGTTTATATTTTTCACCTGCTTTAGCAATGTTAACGTTTGTTTCTCATGCCAATAAAGCTTTTTTGAATTGAATTGAGACAGACAGAGAGACAAAGAGACAGAGAGACAGAGAGAGAGAGAGAGAGAGAGAGAGAGAGAGAGAGACAGAGAGACAGAGAGAGAAAGAGAGAGAGAGAGAGAGAGAGAGAGACAAAGAGACAAAGAGATAGAGAGACAGAGAGACAGAGAGAGAGAGAGAGAGAGAGAGAGAGAGAGTACCTGGATCTTAACTGCGATCACCACAGAGATGAGCTCCTTGTCCAGTTCTCTCATCACCACCAGCTTCTTCAGGGTCAGACTGCACAACCTGGAGAGAGAGAGAGAGAGAGAGAGAGAGAGAGAGAGAGAGAGAGAGAGAGAGAGAGAGAGAGAGAGAGAGAGAGAGAGAGAGAGAGCGAGAGAGAGAGAGAGAGAGAGAGAGAGAGAGACCATTAGAGAGAGAGCGAGAGAGATAGAGAGACAGACAGACAGAGATGGGCAGACAGCAGAATAGAAAGTTGACAATTTAGAAAATGTATTAAAACATCATGTAAAGACATAAATACGCAAAACCACATAATAGTAAAACCATGATGAAAACCGAGAGTCCCTCGGTCCCACCCCGGCCACGCCTCCCCGTCACGTTTAACTGGCCAGACCCAGCTCATGACTCACCGGCCCTAAGCCTAACCGCCGTTGGCGCAGCACCCGTGAATCGTAAGACGTACCGTGAGTCCACACCCATCATTCTTCACGTCTTCAGAGGTGTTATTAATCGAGCCATCCCCTTGACGATCACCCTTGTGTTGGTTCCAGAGCGTTCTGAGGCCTGGAGGCCTTCGGAACGCCGAACGCCACCAGAGCCCCCGGAGAGCAGACGGTTGCCGCGGGCAACTAGGTGGCCACTCATAAACTCAATGTCCAGTAGTACTTCGTTTTTTTTCCCCCATGAAACGGAAACAGGTCTCGCTGGCGCGCTAATGCAATGCCCACAGGACTCCGCGGCCGTCCTGTGGATGCTACGGCCCCCCCCCCTCCCCTCCGGGGGCCCAGTCTGGCCCCGGCTCCTCCTGCTTAATTCCTCTCATGGACCAGAGCCAGGGGTGTGGGGAGACAAACACCATGAATCTGACATTGCACGGTGGACAGTGGTCCATGGGGATATCTGGGGTGGCACATGCACCCACAATAACTTAATTGGCCATCCCTACTATATCAGGCATATCATTCAAATAAATAATATGATATAATAATATAATAATTGTATAGGGTGCACTAGTGCTGGCCCACCCCGGACTGTGAGTGGTGGGGACCTGGGTTGCTAACCTTGTGGGGACTGACATTATTGAGACGAGACAAGAGGAGGAGGAGGAGGAGGAGGAGGAGGAGGAGGAGGAGGAGGAGGAGGGGTAGGAGGAAGGGTAGGAGGAAGGGTAGGAGGAGGGGTAGGAGGAGGAGGAGTAGGAGGAGGGGTAGGAGGAGGGGTAGGAGTTTTTAACAAGCCCGTCACGTTTTCTTTTCAGAGACTTCCTTCTGAGAACAAAGAAAGGAGGAGGAGAGTGGCGAAAAAAGAAGAAAACAGCTTTTTTTATCCGAAGGGTCTTTTATTTTGACGTAGCCGGCGTGTTCTTTTCAGAACGGCCGACCAGATTAGGGGGCTCAGGAATGGGCTGAGGCTGGCGTTCTCAAGATCTGGTTCAGAGCTCCAACATCCCATAACGCTCGTCTTGTTGTTGTAGTAGTAGTAGGAGTGACATCACTTGTGAGGTATTCTCAGTGTTTTGCTTTCCTGGGGCAGAGCGGGGTATTCATGTGCTATCGTTTCCAGAACACTCACGGTTTACTTTCCCATAAGAGGACGAAGAGGACCACTGCTGAAGGAGGAGGAAGAGGAGGGAGAGAGAGTGAGAGAGAGAGAGGGAGAGAGAGAGGGGTGGGAGAGAGAGAGAGAGAGAGAGAGAGAGAGAGAGAGAGAGAGAGAGAGAGAGAGAGAGAGGGGGGGGGGGGGGGAGAGAGGGGAAGAGAGGGGAGAGAGAGAGGGGGGAGAGAGAGAAGGGGGGGAGAGAGAGAAATGGAGAGAGAATGTGACTGTGAAAATAGTGGTGCAAAGACAGAAAGAGAGGAAGAGGAAGTGATGAGAGAGAAAGAGAGGAAGAGGAAGTGATGAGAGAGCTAAAGAGAGAAAGAGGAAGTGATGAGAGAGAAAGAGAGGAAGAGGAAGTGATGAGAGAGAGAAAGAGGAAGAGGAAGTGATGAGAGAGATGCAGAGAGGAAGAGGAAGTGATGAGAGATATATAGAGAGGAAGTGAGGAGAGAGATACAGAGAGGAAGAGGAAGTGATGAGAGAGATACAGAGAAAGAGGAAGTGAGGAGAGAGATACAGAGAGGAAGAGGAAGTGAGGAGAGAGATACAGAGAAAGAGGAAGTGAGGAGAGAGATACAGAGAAAGAGGAAGTGATGAGAGAGATACAGAGAAAGAGGTTGGTATAAGGGAAGAGGACATAAGACAGATATAAAGAGAGGGAGAAAGGGAGTGTAAAACAGGGTGATGAGAGATGGAGGGGAGAGGAAGACTAGATGGACCGGCTGAAGGACTGCAGTAAGTGGAACGAGGAGACAAGAGACAGAGAGAGAGAACATCTTGGACCAGGACCCCTACTGGGTCCCCTTACACCCAGCTGCACCCAGGGAGCCGGTCCACCAGCCCAGCCCTCAGTCCCCTCCGGGCCTGGACTCACCAGAACCTGCAGACCCGGGTCACCTTCTGCGCCACCCGACACCACTGCTATTTAAAGAACAGGAAGTGTCATCACGGCATAAAGGCCAAGGCCCTGGCTGGGGAAGCTACAGCCAGCAATGCTCACCTCTGTGGATGACATCACTCTTACCCCCCCCCCCCCCCCCCCCCCCCCCCCCCAGGGGGCGGGGGGGCTCTCTCTCTCTCTTTCTCTCTCCCTCGCTCCCTCTCTCCCTCCCTCCCTCCCTCCCTCTCTCTGTGTGTGAAGGAATCTCAAGACACAACAATGGAGACAAGGCCGTGATGGCCCGTGGTTGTCTCTCGACCATTCTCTCTCACCGCCACAATACCCAGCATTCATCATTCATCACCACCACAACATCAGCTATTCCAGTTATGTAAGGTGGATTCCCCCGCCCCCCCCCCCCCCCACCCCCCCCCCCCCCCTCCCCTCCCTCTATGTCCCCTCTCTCAGCATCACTCTGTTAGAGGACACTGATGTTTATTTATTTATTTGTCTGTTTATTTTGGGATAACCTTTGTATTTTAAACCTGGGCCTCACAATGGGCTTGTACACTGATCTGCTTAAGGGAAACGTGTCAGAAGAACAGAACCTGGACAGAACAACTGGTCGCTCAGACGATCTGAGTGCACTGATTTATCATCCAAAGCTGTTAGAATATATATTATGAAATATTAAATATGTATATTTGATACATTTTATATATTTTATATATTCTCTCTATATTTGATATATATATATTATATATTTTATATATTTGTATATATATAATACACATATATATATATATATTTATAAATATATTATATAAAGTTGGACTAATGTTACAGTTATGCTAATGTTACTGTTATGCTACATTAGTGTTATAAACAGTTATGCTAATAGAATATAACATAACTTTGTTTGCCCCAAGGGTGTTGTATTAGTTACATTGTTGTGTTGTTGTATTAGTGTTATATAAAGCTAATGTTAGGATTATGCTAATGTTACCGTTATATACAGTTAGGTAAATGTTAGTTATGCTAATGATAGTATTATATGCTACAATGCTACGTTCACTGTTATGCACCGTTGCTAAAGGTAATGCTACCATAGCTCTTACAGTAAAGATGTGGTTGAGGAACGTATTATTCACATGCTATCAGTACAAGCTGTTGACTTGAGCTATGTGGCAATAGAGCACACGGCAATGCCAATTACGTAAACTCAACAAGTTCTTACGTCTGGGTGAAATACATCAAAACAACAAATGTATCAAACCTCAATCTAGTCTAATCTCAGACCTCCTCCTCAAAGGCACTGAGTTACAATATGTTCATTTCACGAAAACACAATACAACTGAAAGATACTAATCACACGGAGGCACACACACACACACACACACACACACCACACCACACACACTCCACCACACACACACACACAGTGACCCCCCCCCCCCCCCCCCCCCCACACACACACACAGACTGTGACACACACACGGTGACACATGCACTGTGACACACACACACACACGGTGACACACGCACTGTGACACACACACACACACACACACACAGTGACACACACACACACTGTGACACACACATACACACAGTGACACACACACGGCACCCCCCACGGCTGCATGCCGGGGCGCGGGGGTGCTGGAGAACATGGTGAATGCGGCGCGTTGGCCAGCGGGGAACAGAGGACCAGTCTCCCTCCTCCTCCCACCTCCCTGCTCCTCCTCCCCCAACACAGAGAGCCTTTCAGGGCCCCCAGCCCCGCCTGGCCCAGCCGGCCCCCAGCCGAACGCTGCCTCTGAACTGTCAAGCACACACACTCATCCTTATCGACCAGTGGAACGCATTGCCAAGCAGCAGGGAGGGGGGGGGGGGGGGGGGGCTTTTATTGTGGAGCACGCCTTTATGTGTACAGTGGGGGACTTTTATTGCAAAGCGTGTGTTTTGTTATACATGTGCACAAGTGGAGACTTTCATGGTGAAGTGTGTGTTTCGGTATGCATGTGCATAGCGGAGGACCTTTATTGTGAAGTCTGCTTCTGTATGTTTCAACATTTGAACAAGTGAACAGAAAAGGGACTGTTACTTTGAAGTATGCACGTTTTTGTATACCTGTGCACTGTGAGGGGCTTTTACTGTGAAGAGGTGCCTCTTGTGTACAAAAAAGTAGAAGGTATATAGGTGTATAGGGTACATATGTATAGGGTATATAACTGCATGAATGCATACAATTGCACAGGCATATGCATATATGCATGCATATGCACGCACACACATGCACACGCACACGCACACACACACACACAACACAGCTGGCGTGTTGGCAGAGCAGGGAGGAAGTGTTTCCAACACCCTGCCGTCTGGTCCCACGGGACCCTCTCACGTCTACCAGGGTTCCCCAGCATCAGGACCTCCCGCTATAGGTCGCCTGGATCAGCCCCGCTAGCCACCCCGGCATGCTCCCTGGAGCGGTCAGGGGGGCGACGCTCGACTGGCCGAGGGGCAGGAGGCGGGAGGCCAGCGATGGCTTCCACCCGCAGACCAGCCCTCTTCAACGACTACGTTCCAAGTGTGGGTGCTGTGTGTGTGCTGGCGCCAGGTTCCCTTCCTGTAACCAGCGGAGCGTCTAACATTCCTGACTCCCGATGCCAAGCCGCTGCTCGCAATCAGGCCCTGAAACCGGATCTTGGGAGAGACCACGGCGCTACATCGGAGGCTGCCTCCATAACGAGATTTCCATCGCTCACATCAGCCGCCTGGTCCGCCACAACCATCCATCTCTGACCTGCTCTTGCTGCCTTTGTCCATCCCTCTGTTTGTCTTGCCATGCATCTCCTGCTCTCTCTCCTCCTTTGACTCTCTTTGTCCATCGGTTTGTTTGTCCTTCAGCTAACATCTCTCTCTCTATCGCTCTCTATCTCTCTCTCTCCCCCCCCTCTCTCTCTCTATGTCTGTCTCTCTCTCTCTCTTTTAATCCAGACCTTCAGTCTGTCTTATTTCCATGTATCTCTCTCACCGTACACACACAGCACGCGCACACACACACACACACACACACACACAGCACGCACACAGGCACACACACACACACCCCTGCTCCATGGTTATGTTTGATAGTGTATAGGATATCTGAGGTGGGAGTTTGTTTCAGTAGGATGTTACGTCACATGATTAAAACCACATGTCAGTGTAACATACACCATTACATAACACAAACCTGTACAGAAATCGATATATCTGTGGCAAGGGATGTGTGTGATTATCATTTTCATGTCAATCGATCTATTGATTCGTTGTTGGATCAATCAAGCAATCTTTTAGTCTATAAATATGTTATTAATAATGGCAAGTCACTAGACAAGTTAGCTAACTCCAAAGTCCCAAATTAGCTTTCTTTAAAAGTCCGACATGCAGGTAAAAATAAAGTGTTGTGTAATCTTAAATAAGAAGAAAAAAGAAGAACGAAAAGAAAGCAGTTGATAGTTTAAAGGTGCAGTGTGTACCTTTTAAACTTCAACCAACTGAATACCCCACCCTTTCCTTTCCTTTAAACCTGGTTATATGAACCATAACAGGTGTTTTATTTGATTTACTGCTGCTCGTTGGTTCCTTGTACTGGTCCATGCACGGGATCTGTGGCCTCTGACATACATCTTGTCTTGTCTGTGAGCTTTGAAGTCTTTTAAGTCGTGTGCATGGAATGAGTATGCTGCAAACGAATTGCCCTTCTTGGGATAAATGAAGTTGTCTGAATCTGAATCAACGACGTAGGAGAAGCTACGGTGGCCTGTACTGACCAGTAAAGGTGCCAGCAGGTCCTTCCCAAACGACGTCATCGTCTACGACTACTCTCATTCTAAAATCAAATACAAATACCATCTCTTAAAGTGCAGATCAATACTAAATTCTTAGGACATGAAGAAACAGCAGCAGCAGACAAAATGGTGGATAGAATGTCCCAGAATGCCTTTGGTTTAGATGTGATGGTTCCGTCTGTGTGTCCAAGGTTCCATTCTGAAACAAGCCGAGTCATGTCACAGAACTCTTGAGGTTGAAGCGAACAAAATTGATTGCGGGGGAAAAAGGAACAAATGCTTTAACTTCAAAATATCATATTCTATAACCTCCAAGACCTTGGAGTGTTTCAAAGAAAATCAATTCACAGAAGGTTTTGAATTTAAAATGGGCTGACGTGAATTTAAAATGGATCGACCTTTTTCTACCACAAAACGAATAGAAAATTGTGTGACATGATTTTTTACTTGCAACAATTGTATATGGACAAATCACTGAATAATTGAGCTACAGGAGACCTTTTGAAATATTAACCCCTCACCTAACAGAAGACAACAAAACCTTGATTAAGAGATAAAGAGATTTTGTCTATTAATGCAAATATTAGTACTATCCAAAGTGTACACAGATATGGGATCATTTACCGTTGTAATGCAAACCCTTTATGAATCTAGACCCACATGTCATACAATATTCACCACATTCAAACACATTCTGAGGGACAGTACATGGGCCGGGGACAGATTGAATGTCATTGTGTTTGTGTGCTTTTCACTATTGTACTATTTTTGCACGATTGAGTTTCTGTAGAGCCAACTTCCTGTAATTTTGCAAACACTAAATTGTGGATGCATGAATCCATCTACAGAGCCGTGTGACAAAAAAACATATTTTAATGGGGGGTTTTTTTTGGCGGTGGAAAGCAGGGATGGACTACACGAAATCCAATGACTTGATTGGACCGCAGGTTACAGTGGGTCTGACCTACGACCCGTGACCTTGACCTTGTGACTGCGTACGTCACTGCGTGGTATGTCCAGTCCTGAACAACACTGGCAGGCAGCCGCTGTGCCTCCTGTTCTGATGCTCAACCTTCACAGAGAGAACCCGTCAGCATCTTTACCGAGAGGGAGGGAGGGAGGGAGGGAGGGAGGGAGGGAGGGAGGGAGGGAGGGAGGGAGGGAGGGAGGGGAGATAAAGAGAGGGGAAGAGAGGAAGGAGAGAGGAAAGGTGAACAGCTAGAAGGGAAGAAAGGATGACAGAGGGGAGATGGAGGACGGCGAAGAGAGGGAGGCGAGGAGAATAGAGGAGATAATAGGGAAGGGAGGAGAGAAGAAGAGAATAGATGAAGGTATAGGAGGAGAGGGAAGGGGAGACAAGAGGAATGGAAAACTGGAGGAGAAGAGAGGAGGAAAGAAGGGTGGAGGTGATCGAGACATAGAGGAGGAAGAAGAGAAGAAAAGAGAGGAGGAGGTGTAAACTCAATAAAGTTAAATTCAGAGGTAAGCATAGTTCAGCCGACCAGACAGAGGTGGTCGTTCTGCCTGAAACGGGTTCAACCTCTGCTTCAAGACGTCACGCACCGCGGTCTACTACGCTTCAAATGAATCTCCAGCTCAGCTTTGTTACACCCGTCCCTTTTCATCTGCGGCGCCATCTCTTCATCTCTGGGATTTCTATCCTAACGTCAGCGACAAACACTTTTTATATATCCTGTCGTCTCTGAGATCGACCCAAATATAAACCAAAACCACTTCTCATACCTCACAACGATGAAGTAGAATAAATCATTTTTTTAATGTTTTTATCTTTTGCGGTATTTCTATTTCTATGGTTGCTATGGAAACCTTCATTTTCGCTCCGTTTCTATACAGGCTAGAAGCGACAGCCAACATGTCATTCTGACACAACTCAAAACCCATTCACAACCTAGAGCGCACCTACATATTGTGTGTGTGTGTGTGTGTGTGTGTGTTTGTATCCCATCTGAAAGAATTGTGCAAATCCAGTCGAACTCTTTCAATCTTTCATCTGTAATGGCAAGCCGATGTTGTCGCCATGCCAACCACGTCCGACCCCGGCTGACCCCCAGGTTTGTTACATAGAACATATCTCCGAACAACCCTGAAGTGACCTACATTATGCTCGCTCTCTCTCTCTCTCTCTCTCTCTCTCTCTCTCTCTCTCTCTCTCTCTCTCTCTCTCTCTCTCTCTCTCTCTCTCTCTCTCTCTCTCTCTCTCTCTCTCTCTCTCTCTCTCTCTCTCTCTCTCTCTCTCTCTCTCTCTCTCTCTCTCTCTCTCTCTCTCTCTCCCTGTCCTTCACTTTCATTAATATATATTAATCTATAATTAATCTCCCGAGTCCGTAGTCATCTCAGGTAGACCTCGCTTTGACTGACGGACAGCCAAGAACGACCACGGTATTCGTTTGAAAACGATCTGAAACAGAGGAAGCTCAGCTGTGTGGTGTAGTAACTCTGTGAAAGACTTGAATGTTGATCATTTTGTATTCATTTTGGCAACACTTTATCCTCAGTTTAACCGTCAACGGATGGACGGACAGACGATACAGTGAAACAAGACCTAGAGTAACACAAGGTAAAAACAGTAACCCTGACCAAAGTCTACTACGTGTCTAAACAACGAAGATCAGCTCGGTCTCTTTCTTAACGCCCACCATTCCTCTCTCTCTGACTCACAGAGGAAAACCTGGACAGCAGACACATGGAGGGGTGAGCAAGGCTCGTCCAGACGCAGGAGGGTCAATACATGTTGAGAGATGTCCCAGAGAGAGACACACAGAGAGAGACACAGAGAGAGAGACACACAGAGAGAGAGACACACACACAGAGAGAGAGACAGACACAGAGAGAGAGACACACAGAGAGAGACACAGAGAGAGAGACACACAGAGAGAGACACAGAGAGAGAGACACAGAGAGAGAGACACACAGAGAGAGAGAAACAGAGAGACAGACACAGAGAGAGAGAGAGAGAGAGAGAGAGAGAGAGAGAGAGAGAGAGAGTGAGACACAGAGAGAGACACAGAGAGAGAGACACACACAGAGAGAGAGATAGAGACAGAGACAGAGAGCGAGAGAGACAGAGAGCGAGAGACAGAGAGAGCGACAGAGAGAGAGACAGAGAGAGAGAGAGACAGAGAGAGAGAGAGACAGAGAGAGCGAGAGAGAGCGAGAGAGAGCGAGACAGAGACAGAGAGCGAGAGAGAGAGAGAGGGACAGAGACAGAGAGCGAAAGAGAGAGCAAGAGAGACAGAGAGAGCAAGAGAGACAGAGAGAGAGAGAGAGAGAGAGACTGCCATTTCCTATTATGTCGAAGGAAAAAGTTTTCCCCTGCTAGCAGGCAAAGACATATTTGGTGGTGAATGAGGGAGATGGAAACAGGTGGAAAAAACTCATTTTTTTCTTTGAGTCTTGTCTGCCTCAACTGGTAGAGCAAGGCATTAACACTACCACCGTTAGGGGTCAGATTCCCACTAGGGCCATCCATGTTAAGAATGTATGTGGGATATAAGCATCCACCATGGTACATATTATAATAAACATAGAGTATGACATCATCAGCGGACATTTGTGACAACTACAGAATCATTTTTGAAAAGGTTTTGGGAACCAAAAACTACTTTGACACCATCAGACTGAATCTAGCCGACTCATCAATCCCTGGGAGCGAGGAAGTGAGCAACATCACATGTGCTGCACGTTACATATTTTCAAATCTAGACACTCATTTTCAAAGCAGGGTAACCATTTAACCACACCTCAGTACACTTCTCGGCGTTCCTAACGCACCCAGCGCAAACGTCTTCCTAAACAAGCCGACTTTATATCACACCACACACTAGCTGCTTAGCACCCGCTGGTTTTTCCTGCCGCTGCTCTCTAAACCAAGCTTAACGTCCATTCGGGTTGAAGTGTGTGGGTTCAAGTCCCACCAAACTGTGATTCTAAGTGCCTTGTATCATGTATGTTGTTGATCATGTTTCTACAATTTCATGTTAATGCATCATGTTTGTTGATGATCATGTATCTACTGTATCATGTAATGTATCATGTATGTAGTTGATCATGTATGTAGTTTATCATGTATGTAATGTATCATGTACTGCATCATGTATGTAGTTGATCATGTATGTAGTTGATCATGTATGTAATGTATCATGTACTGCATCATGTATGTAGTTGATCATGTATGTAGTTGATCATGTATGTAATGTATCATGTACTGCATCATGTATGTAGTTGATCATGTATGTAATTTATCATGTACTGCATCATGTATGTAGTTGATCATGTATGTAGTTGATCATGTATGTAATGTATCATGTACTGCATCATGTATGTAGTTGATCATGTATGTAATGTATCATGTACTGCATCATGTATGTAGTTGATCATGTATGTAATGTATCATGTACTGCATCATGTATGTAGTTGATCATGTATGTAGTTGATCATGTCTGCACTGGAACGTCCATGTTGTGGAGGGTAGGTGAAAGATGATAGGCTTGTTTGCTCCGACAGCAAAACCATCATTAGGAGGGATGGGCAGAGGGTGGCTGTAACCACGACGACCCGGCCCGGACACCAGACACCCTGACTTTAATACCCTGCAGCATTCCAGCTCTCCCCCCTACTCCCACTCTGCAGGGGAGCTGAAGGGCATAGGGTAGTGTGTGTGTTTGTGTGTGTGTGTGTGTGTAATTGCCTGTGTGTGTGTGTGCGTGTGTTTGCCTGTGTGTGTGTGTGTGTGTGTGTGTGTGTGTGTGTAATTGCATGTGTGTGTGTGCGTGTGTTTGCCTGTGTGTGTGTGTGTGTGTGTGTGTGTAATTGCCTGTGTGTGTGTGTGTGTGTGAGTGTGTTTGTAGGAGTGAGTGAGAGTGCGTATGTGTGTGTGTGTGGGTGTGTCGGTGTGTGTTTCGGTGTGTGTATGTGTGTGTGAGAGTGTGTGTGTGTGCGTGGAGGAGTAAGTGAGAGTACTTGTGTGTGTGTAGGAGTGAGTGCGTGTGCGTGTGTGTCGGTAATGATGCAGCCAAAGCATATTTATAATTACATATATTAATATTAATAATATGTATACCAGAGGCCATATTTCCCAGTAGGATAGTGTTTAGATGTTATGATATATTAAGAACCATTTCTAACAACTTTCAGCACTTCTAACGTTTACTATTTTTCCACTGTGATTATCATCTATGAGTATTAGCATTATAAAACCCAACAGAGTCCCACCAGTAAACCCAGTAAACACACACGTACATCGTCCTGGCCCAACACACACAGCCCTGACCAGCACCCAGGGTACCTCAGTACCGGACCTCTGGATCTACTTCCTATGTGTCCTGTGTCCTCTGTCCTGTGACCTGTGTCCTGTGTCCTCTGTCCTGTGACCTGTGTCCTGTGACCTGTGTCCTGTGTCCTGTGTCCTGTGTCCTGTGTCCTGTGTCCTGTGACCTGTGTCCTGTGTCCTGTGTCCTGTGTCCTGTGTCCTGTGTCCTAGGCTGGCATGCGATCCAGTTAGCGTACACACTCTGAGTGACGCGCGCAGCCGACACGCAGTCACCTCTGAAACGGCCTGACCCCTGCTGCATGTATGACCCCCCCGTCACCTCCGCTCCCATCGGTAGCAGGCCTAACTTACTGCAGCCCCCCCCCCCAATCTGTCCGTTTTGAATTGACATTGTTTATCGATATCGTACATAATTCACCGTGACGATACAGTCGTCCATACAGCGCACCACCCCCCGTGTCGCATGCCCAGCCTGCTCCACCTGCTGCGCTCCACCTGCTGCGCTCCACCTGCTGCGCTCCCCCTGCTGATCTCCACCTGCTGCGCTCCCCCTGCTGATCTCCACCTGCTGCGCTCCCCCTGCTGATCTCCACCTGCTGCGCTCCACCTGCTGCGCTCCACCTGCTGATCTCCACCTGCTGATCTCCACCTGCTGCGCTCCACCTGCCTGTAAACAATAGGCCGCTATCACGCCTGGTGACATCACTCAGGAACAACACCAGGAGGAGACAGGGAGGGAGGGGGGGAGGGAGGGGGAGAGAGAGAGAGAGACAGACAGACAGACAGACAGACAGACAGACAGACAGACAGACAGACAGACAGACAGACAGACAGAGAGAGCGAGCGAGAGAGAGAGAGAGAGAGATTATTGTATTTGTGTTGACAAAAAAAAGACTAAACAGGAAGAACAGGAAGCATAGAAGAGGAGGAGAAAACACAAAGAGATTTAAAGAAAGGAAGTTTCCACAGCTCTTGTTGGGTTAAAGCGCTGGTATCTGCATCGCTTCTAAGGTCTGAAGGCATCACTTTGTTGAATGAACAAATACACATTCAATTTAGAATTATTGATGGAGATCTCACTCAAAAACGTCTGTCACCAGCATGTATCCGCCAGTATCCAAAAACAGTACAATTCACTACGCCGATGACGTTGTGTTTTTCCCTCCACATGTTGTCTATTTAAAAAGCCTAAAAGCTGCTGCTGAATCAGAAGCATCCGAGCAGAGGAAGACTTTCCTGGTCTGACTCCATTATTCCTCACCACGCGTCCTCGCACCCACTTCACCATCAATTATTGAGCAGACCAGCGAAGGGCAAAGGCACCCAGCGCGCATAACCACCACCGATTACATTTGACAAGAATGAAACAAGAGAGCCAGAGAGAGAGAAATACAGAGACACACAGAGAGAGAAATACAGAGACAGAGAGAGAGACAGAGAAAGACAGAGAGAGAGAAATACAGAGACAGAGAGAGAGACAGAGACAGAGAAAGACAGAGAGAGAGAAATACAGAGACAGATAGAGAGACAGAGAGAGAGAGAGACAGAGACAGAGAGTGAGACACAGAGAGAGCGACAGAGAGATAGAGAGAGAGGATAACTGATATTAAGGAAAAGTTAGACTTAACACATGCTAAACACACTCAAATAAAAACACATACACACCCATACACAAAGATGCAAACACACGCACACACCCTGCTCACACTCGCACAAAACCATAGATTGTAAAAATACCAGAAACACAGTGGGCTCCGCAGGGTGTGTGAGCGTGCATGGGGGCCGTAAGGTACAGGGTTCGATCCCCACTATCCACAGCCTGACCGGTACAGTAGGCATCCTTGAGCAAGAGGCCCCGAACCCCTACCCCCTCCGTCATGACGTGTCTGATATCATTAAGTCACTAAAGACCATTGATAATAGTAAGACCCCCAGGGCCCAGAGAGGGGACTGGGTGTTAGAGTGGTGGCCCCTAGGGGCCAACATAGACGGCAGCAGAAAAGATCAGGAGACCCATGTTCTGCTGGTGCGTGCCATGGACTGTAAATAACATGGACGTCACCCATTGGTTTACACACGACCGCTAGGAAGCCTTAGAATTGGCGCTACGGGTGTCGCCATTGGTTGAGAGTTTTGTAACCAGCAATGGAAACGATTCATTTTTTGGCACATTGAGGGCGGGACTTGAATGGCAGGCTCGCAGTAGTCTATGGCCAAAACTCCTTCATATTCAATCCTTAATCATTTTTAATGACATAAAACTGTCAACCGGGACATACAAAATACATAATATGGAGATGACCTAGCCACTGAGATCCTGACCGAAAGAAGAAAATTTTTATTCGCTTTGTCTTCTGAGAATTAAAAATATATTTTTTACTTCGAATATTAACCTAGCATATTAACGATCTTTTTGCATCCAACCAACGCGAATCAACTATAGGCCGTTAGAGGAAGTACATGTTAGTCTCTACCTTGAGCCACCTATAGGCCGTTAGAGAAAGTACATGTTAATCTCTACCTTGAGCCACCTATAGGCCGTTAGAGGAAGTACATGTTAGTCTCTACCTTGAGCCACCTATAGGCCGTTAGAGGAAGTACATGTTAGTCTCTACCTTGAGCCACCTATAGGCCGTTAGAGGAAGTACATGTTAGTCTCTATCTTGAGCCGAAACGGAGGAACAACTTGTAAAGTTGAACATTTTCAGAAAAAAACAATTGCAAAAGTAAGCATAGCTAGTTCCTCCTCTATTGTTAGGCGTGTGGTCTCTCATGTTTTCTAAATTTGAAAAATCGTCCAGTGTGTACCCAGCATTAGAGGAACCTCATGTTAGTTGCTTCCACATGGGCTTCACAAACAGGGGGTCAAGGCTGTTGATTGGTGTGGGCACACATATGTTTACACGCCCACATATACAGCGAATGGACACATGCACGCACAGGCAGCCAAGTCAAGTCAATTATATTTGCAGAGCCCTTAATCACAGTTACAGTCTCTAAGGGCTTCACAGGCCTAAAATTACGTCAGCCCCTAACCTTAAACACACACAACAACACTCACACATCCACACACCCACACACCCACACACACACACACACACACACACACACACACACACACACACACACAGGGAACAAAGCATACAATCAATACTGGAACCGCAACAAAAGGTTGTTTTCTTTTCTCACTTTCATTAGTGGGAGTCAAGCACATGGTTAATGTGCATCCCACACACACACACACACACACACACACACACACACACACACACACAGATAGTATTTCCCATAAACACAAGACACACACAGACACACACACACACACACAGTACACCCCATAAACACACACACAGACACACACAGTGTACCTTATAAACAGACACACACACACACACACACATACATACACACACACACACACACACAGTACACCCCATAAACACACACACAGACACACACAGTGTACCTTATAAACAGACACACACACACACACACACACACACACACACGAGTAAATAATAAACAAGCCACCGGTGGCAAAGTCTAATTGAGTCCCGGTAGTTCTGAGAGCAATAGCGACACACACGCGCACGCCCACGCGCACACACACCACACACACACACACACACACACACACACACACACGCACACGCACACGCACACGCACACACACACGCGCGCGCGCGCCCACGCCCATGCACACACACACACACACACACACACACACACCACACACACACCACACACACACACGCCCATGCACACACCCATGCACACACACACACACCATACAGGGGAGAGAGACAGAGGGGCGGAGAAAGAGAGAAATGTGACATCAGAGAAAAGGAAAAACACAGAGATTAGGTGAGAATCAGAAATAGAGAGCGAGAGCGAGAGAGAGCGAGAGCGAGAGAGAGCGAGAGCGAGAGAGACAGCGAGAGAAGGAGAGCAAGAGAGCGAGAGAGAGCGAGACGCAGATAGCGAGAGGCAGATAGAGAGAGAGCATGAAAGGGAGCGAAAGAGAGTGAAAGGGATCGAGAGAGTGAGAGAGAGCGAGAGAGAGAGAGAGCAAGAGAGAGCAAGGGAGTGAGAGAGAGAGCGAGAGACAGATAAAGAGCGAGAGACAGCTAGAGAGAAACCGAGTGAGAGAGAGAGAGAGGAGTGTGGGAGTACACCTTCAACACTATTACTTTTTATCTCTAAAGAAACCGTTGGCTCTGCCTCAAGCTTGGTATTCATTAATTGGTTGAATTAATGTGTGTGTGTGTGTGTGTGTGTGTATGTGTGTGTGTGTGTGTGTGTGTCTGTGTGCATGTGTGTGGGTGTGTGAGTGTGTGTGTGCCTGCAAGTCTGTGTGTGTGTGTGTGTGTGTGTGTGTGCGTGTGCATGTGTGTGTATGTGTATGTGTATCAGTGTGTGTGTGTGTGTGTGTGTATCAGTGTGTCTGTGTGTGTGTCTGTCTGTGTGTGTATGTGTATCAGTGTGTGTGTGTGTGTCCAGTGTGTGTGTGTACAGCGTGTGTTTGTGTTCACTGATAACAAACTCGATAGAGAAACAGATCAAAGGCTGGAAACACACACATAGCACAGAACGCACAACTTCACACGAGATAACCACCACAACTAACCAACAACTCAATACACCACACACAAACAACCGTTAGACACAACTAGAATTAAACACATGCAGCACTATAATAAAAATAAATAAAATAGAATATAATAACTAAACACTACTACTAACTAACACTAAATAACGCTCCCACTAAACCAACACAACTCTGCACAATACAACCGCTACATAACACTGGAATTAAACACACACACACACACACACACACTTTCTGTCTGCGCTAATGAGCAGGGAAACAGTGGTTGTGTGTGTGAGATGTTTAACTACCCCCTGGAGAGCTCTCCCAGCTACTGTCTGAACTACAGTAGAGAGGCACTGGCTTCACTCAACCAAGACTACCAGACACACAGAGGGAAGGGGGGAGAGGGGGGGAGGGAGAGGGAAAGGGAAAGCGAGAGGGAAAAAGAGAGGGAGAGAAGGAGAGAAGGAGAAGGAGAGAAAGAGAGGGAGAGAGGAAGAAGGATAGGGAGTGAGAGAAAGAGAGAGAGGAAGAGGGGGGAGGGGGGAGAGAGGGAGAGGGAGAGGGAGAGGGAGAGAGAGAGAGAGAAAGGGAGGAAAAAACAGTTACCAGAGGAAAACAGAACTCTACTGTAGAAACCATTTTCTGGTTCCGAAAACCAAGAAAATGTGCCAAGTGCCATGATCACCAACAGTATATTATACCATGTCACGGAAATAGTTCACATTTACAAAAGGGTCAAGGATAGAGGAATGCAATGGAATTAGTCATAAGACAACAGAGAGGCGGTGGGACTTGCAAAATAGAGGGAGAGAGAAAAGTAGCAAATTAATGGGGCGTAAATAAAGATTTGACGGACTGATAAATCATGTGAATCATATATGAGAGAGAGAGAGAGAGAGAGAGAGAGAGAGAGAGAGAGAGAGAGAGAGAGAGAGAGAGAGAGAGAGAGAGAGAGAGAGAGAGAGAGAGAGAGAGAGCGAGCGAGAGAGAGAGAGAGTGTGTGTGTGTGTTGATGATGGCGTGCATGTGTGCGTTTGTGTGTATGTGCGCGTGAACCTTATTACCTGAGGGCCGGAGGAGGAGGGGGGGTCCAGGTCTCGAACCAGCGACCCTCTTCCCCCCCGGCGGTGTTTTTCTGACAGCTCAATAATTGACTACAGATCTTTTATTAATAGAGGACAGACGGCAGACAATAGCCCCCCCCCCCCCCCCCCCCCCCCCCGCCCCCCGCCGCGCGTGTCTAGCCTAGCGCTACGCCAAGCGCTAGGCTAAGTGCTAGCGGCGCGCGGCTCGCAGCTCCCCTCATTGTTCTGGCTCTTTGTTGTGTGCTTTGGAGTCGTTTGCATGTGATGCATATTTAGTGAGGCTCGCGGTGCAGACCAGACCGTTAGTCACACGGAGTGCTACAGCTCTCCCGCTACTGCTACCACCACAACAACAACAACAACGACAACAACAACAACAACAACGACAACGACAACAGCAACAGCAGCAACAACAACAACAACAACAACAACAACAACAGCAACAGCAACAGCAGCAACAACAACGCAAGAATGATTAACATTCGGTTGTCTTACTTTTTGTCTCTCATGTCTCAAAGTGTGTATTCTGTCTTCATGTTGCTTGTGTCTCAGTGTGTCGATTAAGATGTAATGGATGAGCTGTGTTATATATTTAGATTCGTCTAAATACCTCGATCAAAATGCAATGAAAGTAATCCCTGTGATGCAGATGAGGACAACCGTAACGGATTTGTAACCGAGATCTGCCATTAGAGTCAACATGCAGTCTCCTATTGGACTCAAAAAGTACATCATCAAGCTGTGGTTGAAATACAAAACCAATTACGAAATCTATGAAAATAAACATGTAAAGAGGCAACATATCCGGTATCTTCCATAAATGAACCCCACCAAACAAAGGAGCCACGTTGTACTGCTTCAGTAAGCTGGCCAGGCCAAGGCCCTACTCTGGTGTGTAAGATCATGTGAACAGCGTTGATTTATCCCTGGAAGAAGGAAGGGAACTGCACTGCATCTTCAGGTAGAGGAAGGACGAGATGAGAGAGTGTTGTGGAGATCCCAACACACTACGTCTCCTTTAGAGGCAACCGGCTGACAATGTACAAACTCAAGTAACGTTTAAATGAAAAATTACAATATTTAACAGCTCCACCCAGTCAGAACTGCATCTGAGATTCTGAGCGTAGTCCCCCTAAAGTAAGTAAATCTTTGATCTTTATATTTGATATATATATATATTTGATTATAAATATGAGGCGAACCTCCTCCAGCAGTCCATCATCAATCATCAGCAAACTGACGTGGAGTTTAACATTTTTCGGAGCGGTGCACGTAACCCACGGCGACGGCTCCTGCAGGCTACATAGGTGACATAGAGACCCTACAGCTACGTCAGCTATTCAACGCAGAAATAGCCTCTAATGAGCCTCTGTGAGCCTCTGTGAGCCTCTGTGAGAGCCACAGAAGGGGCAAGGGAGGAGGACTCAGAGCCTAGGGAGGGACAAAACATTGGAGAGAGGGAGAGAGGGGAGAGAGGGGAGAGAGGGGAGAGAAGGGAGAGAGGGGAGAGAAGGGAGAGAGGGAGAGAGGGGAGAGAGGGAGAGAAGGGAGAGAAGGGAGAGAAGAGAGAGAGGGGAGAGAAGGGAGAGAAGGGAGAGAAGGGAGAGAATGGTGAGAAGGGAGAGAAGGGAGAGAATGGAGAGAAGGGAGAGTCTATCAGCTTTTTACACGCCGTCACGCTTACAGGGAGGTGATAACTGAAGAAAACGGACAGAATGAAATCCCCAGAGAACGCAGAGAGAGGCTGGAGTCTGAAATACGCTCGCTGGTAACGGCTGGGATTTCAAACAACGGCTCAACTCTTCCACTCTAGAACCGGTGAAGTCAGCATTCTACTTCAAAGACCTTTTAAGACCCAAATGTGTTGAGTCAGGACACCGGCATTCGATGCCAAGAGGAAGAAATTTAGTAAGAACCCTAAAAGAACCATTCTATAATCACTCATGCCATTTAAAACATCTCAAAAGCTCAACAATTCAAAATGGTAAAGAAAAAGAAGGTAAAATCGCACCAGATCACAAAATAATGTATCGCTCACAGACACAGTGGGTTAGACCTCAGAAATCCTGAGGCACACATCTGATTGGCTGTTAGTATGGCGAAGGCCCGCCCACCAGAGAGCTCGGCTAATGCGGCTACGAGACATTTGCACCACAAACAAGATGGTTGGCTTGTCAGTGGCTAAAGGAGCAAGTAAGAAAGCTAAAGGCTTTTGATCGTTAAATGTGTTTGGTCGTTTCTCTTTTTTTCCATTACAGCAATTTACCGTGACATTTACTTGTGAAATGTCACGGCGCACAACAGTCCTCATAAAACGGGCTCCATGAAAGTGTTGTTCAAGAGGCCAGCGTTTGTGAATGAGAATGAGAAGGCAACATAATTCAAATAGGGCCCATGCAAAATACAGCAGGGAGAGGGAGAGAGAGGGAGACAGAGAGAGAGAGACACACACACACACAGAGACAGCGAGAGAGACACACAGCGAGAGAGAGAGAGACACACACACACAGATACAGAGCGAGAGAGAGCGAGACAGCGAGAGAGACACACACACACCGAAACCGACGAGAGAGACAGAGACAGAGAGAGAGAGAGAGACTGCAGAAGTGAGACTATCTTTGGGAGCTAAAAACAGGGAAATCTTTCCATCTATAATAGATGCGGATATAAAAAATGCAGGGAGGAGAGATGAATAGTAAGAATTCCAACAACAGTGACCTAGAAACACTTCACACACCTCTTTAAGGACTATACCCACAACATCATGCGTGTGAGTGAGTGAGTGAGTGAGTGAGTGAGTGTGTGCATAAGATATATACATAGAGAGGGGATTTTCCTGGAGGTTTTCATGTGTACGTGCGTTTTGGTGTGTGTGAAATTTTTGAAAACGTGTTGAGTGCGGATATGTGCGTAACACGAGACAGATAAAAAGAGATAAAGATGAACGCAGACATGATTCACGCGTCGGGAATCTGGAGGAAACACCAGCAGGTTATGGATCAACAACCCCCAGAACGGAGTAGTGGACCCCAGAACGCACACTCACGTCCCAACTACCTGTCGAAGCTGGAGGATCTGCTGTCTTGCTAAAAGGCACTTGGGTACAATACTTTAGTCAGGAGGAACCAAGGGTCAAACTCTCAACCCTCCAGTTCTTGGACGAGTCTACTTCCCGAGCTCCTGCACCACCCACGAGAAGCTGGAGACAACACCACCAGGCAAAACAAAGTTTTATTCAGCGGCAGAGAGACGAGGGTAGAGGGATATTTGCATCTGTGTTTGCAACAACAACACCTTGGAAGAACAGCTGTGAGCCTGTTGAATGATGTGCTACATTCTTCTGATATCCAATATCAACAAAAGCCAAGTGCAATTGGATGGTAAAAACGCCATATTGTCAATCAGTCTGTTGGGCATGCCGTTAGGCCCTAGCGGTGGTATGGTAGTCAGCAGCTTGTATCGGATGTAGTGTACAGACAACAAGACCCAGGTTCAATGCATAAGCCCACAAATGGCAGGATTTACTCGGACACATTTAAACATCATAGTACACGGCAGCAATTCCCCTGCCAATCGCCCCCACCTAAACTAAACTCTCCCTCTAAATACCCCCTTGGCCTGCACCATTCCTCATAACAAAAGGGGTGCTTTACAATATTGCAGTTTGTTCTCCCTTTGTAACCCCCCCTATCTGTTGGTCCTACCATTACCATTACCATGCTAATGCCTCATGTTTACCTTGCACATCTGTCTGATATAATTGACCAATAAACATTCAACATTATCTTCCTTTTTAAGAGAATCCCTGGCAGAGCCCCTCTCCCTTCAGTCCCACTTAGTACAGCCCAACGAGGTGTAACCCTGCACAGGTGTGCATGGTTAACCAGTGAGGTGACTCATGTAGCCTCCTCACACAGTCCAACAATGTCACCGACTTACAGTGAATTATTTCGAAACCGATGTCATTAAGGGAGGGGCTAGGCAATACAATAAAAACAAATGCCTGGAAGTGACGGAACGGAGATTTTGTGGACCTTTGACGTTTGGATGAAGGTTAATAACAGACTGCACGGTTTTATTTGTATTACTCTGGCAGTAAAAACTGTTGGATGGGAGATGTTTGTACCTTTCTAGTTTTCTGTCTATAAAAACATTTTGTGAGCCTCCATTACTGCAGCAAAATGTGTGTGTGTGTGTGTGTGTGTGTGTGTGTGTGTGTGTGTGTGTGTGTGTGTGTGTGTGTGTGTGTGTGTGTGTGTGTGTGTGTGTGTGTGTGTGTGTGTGTGTGTGATACGATAGCACAACCACAACAATCCCATAACATTATCACAATATAGACTCTGGCTAACAAGCTAGGGCAACATAGATAGAACAGTTGCTTGTTGCTGGAACATTCTACATTTGACTTTAAATGTGACCAGACGCACAAAAGAACAACTCTATAAGAACTACAAATACAATAGACAGATACTCAGATACTCTGTGAATACCTAATAATGTATTTGGAAAGCCTGCAGTAAATGCTGACAGAGGTGACTGTGTGAAATTCATTCCTCCCATCAAATTATAAGCAAAGGACCCTTATCCAAAAGTGCCAAAATGTCTTACAAGGTCCATATATTGTGCCGTCTAACGTGTAACAGATATCTGAATCTCAGTTGAGGGACATTGTTAAGTTCAACCAGACATGACACCGCCCTTCTTTTAAATGTTAATCTTCCTCCACTGTTACAGTTTAAAACACTAAACAGCTGGAGTCAGCTTGAGCCAAACCTGGGCCGCTGTGAGCTAGCTCAGCATCCGGTCGTCACGGCAACGTACTGGCCTGTAACACAACCCCTCCCTCACGTTGACACGCGACCATGACGAATGGTCCCTGCTCCTCCAGGGAGACCGGGGAGCAGAGAGGACCCAGGGAGCCACACCCGGGGCCCAGCCTGGTCCATACGCTGCAAACCGCCCTGACACCAGGGCCGGACCTCTCGGCCCTGGCTCTGGGTCCAAAACCAGACTTCCAAAATACTCAGAGGTCACATGACTCAGCAAGCCTTTGCTTTCCCTAATTACTACAGCGTGTTCTCTCTCTCTCTCTCTCTCTCTCTCTCTCTCTCTCTCTCTCTCTCTCTCTCTCTCTCTCTCTCTCTCTCTCTCTCTCTCTCTCTCTCTCTCTCTCTCTCTCTCTCTCTCTCTCTCTCTCTCTCTCTCTCTCTCTCTCTCTCTCTCTCTCTCTCTCTCTCTCTCTCTCTCTCTCTCTCTCTCTCGACCTACATTCCCTGCTCCTGCTCTGAATTCATGATGAAAAAAAGTGAAATGAAAACAAAGATAAAACGCAGCTTCCCCTTCCTGTGTGATAGCAGAGGGGGCGACGATACCGCTGGCGAGCTTTTACCAACACTTTAATCAACCGTGACAAAACGTTAGGGAACCGACAAAACCCAGCGAGACCCACAACCCCGGGGAACCAAGACCGCTTGACGCCAAAAAGAAAAATAATGAGATTTGATGTTTTGTAAGTATTAGGCCTTTCCTGTTCCTTTTACAGAAATGATGAACTGAACTGTGGTCCGAACGTTAAAAGCAGCACACAAAACGTGAGGGTAAGCGGTGCAGTTGAGTCAATCGTTTGCGGTAAGCAAACTGGACGACCCACAGCCACCAACAAGGTCTCCCCGCCGGTTGCATTTGCCAAAGTTGACGAGTTTAAAGCAATACAAACACCGGAGATGCAACAGCGAGGGATCACTGGACAAGCCCATACTACAGCTAGTATGGGGGCTAGCTAGTTAAACAGCTAGAACAGCTAGGTAAATCACAGAACTGAAAACCACAAGTGCATGTGCTGCACCACTGAAACGATGGAAACGAGAAAACAATGAATCACAGTCCAGCAGACGTTTATGGTTTTTGTCGATTCATTTCCAGTGTATTTTTCCAATGTCATTTAACAAGGACACGTGTGCAATTAATGTGATATTTTTGCCAAATGACCTCACCAGTTGACTGACCTATTGGCAGTAGATGCGGCTGTTTGGACCACTCCATCTGTACAGATTGTGTCACACTTCATACTAGTTATATTTTTGGGTCCGTGCCGAAAGAAAATTGACAAACGACTGCATGTGTACGTGTTTCACGTTGTAAAAACGCTATCGCATTTTACGGTTACACCTTGATTAACTGTAAAAAACCAACACACGCATGCTAATGTGTGCTATTGCTGGTTCTACTATTTGTTACTAGTTTTAAGCCATGTAGCAGACACTTTGATCCAAAGTTGATCCTACACTGGATTCAGACACCTGTGGAGCAGGGTGGGCTTAAGGGGGTATCTTGCTCAGACACTGGGAATCGAACCGTGTAACCTTCAGCTGGGTCCTAACCCCCAGGCCGCAACACCCGCCAGCCCCCCCCATGCACACATGCACTAGCATGTCTTTACAGACTGTGTGTCCTGATCCTGTCCCCAGAGGACCAACATCTAGTCGTGCACACAAAGTTATTCCCTGGACGGATAGGGGACCAAAGCTGTCCTCTCTCTCTCTCTCTCTCTCTCTCTCTCTCTCTCTCTCTCTCTCTCTCTCTCTCTCTCTCTCTCTCTCTCTCTCTCTCTCTCTCTCTCTCTCTCTCTCTCTCTCTCTCTCTCTCTCTCTCTCTCTCTCTCTCTCTCTCTCTCTCTCTCTCTCTCTCTCTCTCTCTCTCTCGACCACATGATGGAACAAACCAAACGGCCCCAAAATGTCCACAACCACGGAGCGTTTAATCCATAATAGCTCAGGGCAATCGGGGACACAATCAGGTAGGGGCTGGGTTGGTGCTTGACTAGATCCAAGCAAAAAAGCTACTGGGTTCGATCCCCAATGTCCCCAGTCGACCTGTAGACATCCTAGAGCAAGATGCCTCGCCCCTACCTGCTCCTTCTTGAGCCGAGCATACAAATCGAATGGAACTCGCTTTGGATGACAACGTCTGTGCGAATTAGTTCCTTTTGAAATACACAAAGTCCCATGTAAATTCAGATAGAACACACACACACACACACGTGCGATAGCTCATCCACAAGGATATATGCTAATAATTAGCCACAACAAGGCTTGCTAACCTTGGACAGAGACAGAGTGGGTACAAAAATAGGAATGGAAGAATGAATTCATGGCTACTGCATGACAAATAAACAAAACGGCAGCTAGCTCAACACTATCCTCGGTCAGGACAACTTTGGTAGCTAGCTAGCTATCTTAAAGGAAGTCTTTAACCCTTATGTTGAGTTCTAAAGTGAGATAAGATTAGCCCTTTCATAGCAAGATATGTTACTTTAGGAGATGTTTTGGCTGTCACATTAAGTGAAGAAACGTAAACGTTAGCAATGTACCATTCCAGGAAATAACGTCACGGCTATTTTTAATGTAAAGATAAGCTCTTTAATTGGATTCTGCCCCAGTCAGGTCATACTATGAATTGGTTCAACAGTCAAATTAACACCTCTAGCTTGTTTTATAATGAACCTCAAGGAACAATTTGACTAATAGAACTCAGGAAGGCTGAGGACTGAATGAATGTTTGGCACCGGTTTCTCCATCCAAAACTAGAGCTCAAGTCCAGGCTTCTCTCTTCTCTCCCCCCCCCCCTCCCCCCAACATAATTTAGCTGATGGATCAAACCAGGGCAGCACGATATCTGGTAGTCAGCTGTTTCTTAGTGTGGTTTAGGTTCAGTTTAATCTCGTTTAGCCTGCTCCATCTCCACATTAGTCTGCTCAGAAAGAAAACTGCTGACCTGGTCGATACACTATTTGCTTCAAATGTAGTCATACAGATGGCTTAGCTCTTGTGTGCTGTATGTTAGCTCTGGATGCTGCTAGTGTACAGCAGATAATTTACTATAGAAGCACAGGAGAAAGTCTCTGGGAGCCAAGAAAAGTAATTAGAAAGATGCTCGTAAAACTCCTGTTACAGTGGGCTTGTAATGCGTCCGTCGTTAAAATGCTATGGATTTGATTTGGGGGCCATGTCGTACTAGAGTAAAACAGTAAAACCATGTTTAATATTGTGCCAACACCAGCCTGTCAGCCGCCCCAGGACAACAGCATTAGACACCTCACAACGCCAATGGTTGGCCTACCTTTATACCATGCTAAAGAAGTTAGCTTTCTTTAGCTTATTTGGCTAGCAACTTTAGAGGCTCAAATAACTTAGCTTATTTAGTTTGCATTTTAAGCATAACAGGCCACAGAAGTTAGCTAATTTGAGCATCTTTAGTTAAAATGGCTAGCCTATTCAGTTAGCTCATTTTGCTTGGTTATCATATTTAGCTAAAGAGGCTAATTTAAGTTAGCTTCTTCAGCATCTTTAAGTGCAAGCTCACCAGGGGGTTGTACGCTTGACTGAGTCCTTGGCTGTAATCGGATGTTTGTATCGCTTCGCTACTTTATCCATCATTCAACAACAACGCTAGCGGTCAGCCTTGACTTCTGGCTCCAGAGCCTTATCCGTAGCACAGGGAAGCTAGCTCCTGAAGGCACGTCCTGGGGTCGGTTTGAATAAATAACCAGTTCTGTCTGATTCCTCTGATTTATCTCCATGTTTTAACATTGGAGAAAAAAAAGCTCTCCTCAGTTTGGTTAATTTCTAATGAGATATCTTAGCTTCCTCCTGTGCCCGCCCGCTATCTTCCCCCAGAGCAACGGCGAAATGGATCAGCGCTTTAAACTCCTCTCAGGAGGATAAACAAACCAGGAAATGGGATTTGCGAAGAGATGAGTAAGGAGGCAGGCAGGCGTGGCACTCGATGCAGCGTAGCGGAGGGAATATCCCCAGCAGCAGAATTGATCTGGCTAAGGAGCCGCGGAGCGGCCTGGACAGGTGGTAGTGGTGATGGGGCAGAACATGACCTTCTGATGCCCTGGTGGTGGTCCCCTCAAGCCATGATGACGTCAGTGACCGCCAAGGCCAGCAGTGGGTCATACTATAACTATACAACCAGGAAGAGGAACTGTTTTGAACCTGTGTAGCGACCTACAGAATATTGAGCGATCAGAATTAGATGATTTTAATAAGACTTTGCTTATTGGCCAGCTTCACTCATCCCCTGGTTTCCTAACGTTGATTATAATATTAGAATCTCCTTCCACGTTATTACTCATCGTGTCTTCAACGAAATACAAAGTAAATATACAAATAAATATCTCAATACATTCATCTATCATTTTTAGATTCTTGCATATTCTTATTTAAGTTTCTCTTTTTAATTACTATAACGCTCCTATTATTCTGCTGTGTCTGCTTGCGTTTGCCATTAGGGTTAAGATTAAGGTTATTAACATGCACATGACAATAAACTTGAAACTTCCCGTCTGGGATCAACAGGACATCTTATCCTCATCACAACCCATCCCACATGCATAAGGAGGTAGCGGCAGCAAAAGCACCACAATACGTTGTGTTGTTGTTCCATCCCAGCAGGGAGTCAGCAGCAGAGACGACTAGGGGAGGACATGAGACAATGCGGCCCATTAACATGACCCCCTGGTTCGTCCCACCCTGCATTCCATCCAGTGCCAGCTCTCAAGGCCCCAAGGCTCACAAAAGACGGGACTATCTAGCTTGGAATCAAAACAGCATCGCAGCACTTTCTCCTCCTCCTCCTCTTCCTCCTCTTCCTCCAACTCAGGCTCTTAAAAACAACGTCCTACTGGCTCCAGCACCCCCCTACACCGCCCGCCCCCATGAGGGTCTGGTTCTCACCCCCCCCCCCCCCCCCAACCACCACCACCACCCTTCTGTCTCTGGCAAGCACTTAGCGATAGCGTCTGTGGGCATGCCTGCTGCTTCAAAGATGTCCAACATGGACGCCCCACTTCAAAAGCATGCAGCAGGGACGAGAAACCCAGAGCTTAGTCTACGCAGAAGGATTGATGTTGCACCGGGGGGGGTGCAGATGGATTTTTGACATTCATTCACTTATGCACATTCACATTAGCATTCGTTAGCTTGATTAGCAGTGTTAACATCTAGGGATGAGGAGAAAAAATGATTAAGTATCGGGAACATTAATGTAATCTTAAGGGTATAGCAGTAGGTTTTATATATATCACTGAAGGTAATATCACACTTCTACTATGTTCTGTTCTGTTCGGCCACAGTCATTTAAAAAACAATGGCATTCACCGACAGAATAAACCATAGAAAATATTACGTTGCACACAAATTGTTTCGGCACAAATCGTTGTAATATCCAATCTTCCCTGCGGATTCCCCTCCCTATTAGCATCGTGGTCCAAAACAATGGCATGGGGCAATCTCCGAACACATTACACCCTGATAATCATGACATCACCTCCATTTCTCCTCCTGTAGAGTCCACGCAGGACACGATAGGTTTATTGTGCAAGGGGACACCTGATTGGCTGATGACCTCCAGGGCAGGTCCCCTGGTATGCAGTAACTGACCAATCAACACGCTCAAGCAGACATTGACTTTCAAAGACGGAAACAATTGTAGCGATTATGGAGCCTAATTGTGGTGTTCCCTCATCCATATGATGCTACATGCAGGTGATTGGCTGAATTGTATGCTTCTTCATAAGACCTGAACGAATCATGAATCAATAAAACTAATCTTCTGGTTGTGGTTAGTAACAGTGTAATATCCAGTGATGTTGGCAACACTAAGAGACCAGGCAGAGGTCAAACGAGTTCATGAAACCATATCTCCACACACACACACACACACACACACACACACACACACACACACACACACACACACACACACACACACACACACACACACACACACACAGCATACATATGTAATGTCTATGCTATTTGTTGGGGGATCCTTTTATCCAAAGCATTTTAGAATATCCTGAGTTCATATATTCTTAGCATAGAATCCAACAACCAAACCATTAATGCCTTGCTCTACCAGTGGGACTCAATCCCCTTGCCCGGGTAGTGTCAATGCCTTGCTCTACCAGTGGGAATCGAGCCCATAACCCAGGTAGTGTTCATGCCTTGTTCTACCAGTGGGAATCGTTAGTTCATGCTTATTACTGCATTACCTAATGTCAGTTAATGGTTCATTAATGTACCCTCATTGTAAAGGTGGAACTTCATTAAAATCCCAGACAGGAAATGAAAAAGTAGAGGACAGAAGTAGAAAGAGAACAAGATCAACCATCAAATAAAATAAAAGATATACCGAAATGTAAACGCCCTCTCCTACAGGAGCACCCCCCACCCTCACCCTCTCGGTCAGGGGACACTGGGGGGAGAGAGGGCAACGGGGTGACCAACCTGGAGGAGGTTCAACACTTGGACCTCAGAGAATGCAGAAGAGGATTCCAGGAGCCATGGGTCACAACTAGGGCCAAAATACCAACACCCCCTCAGGAGATCCACTGGTGTAGACCGGTTTGCTTCCACGCACACATTCTCTCTCCTCCGCTGGTATTCAGCAAATCTAACAAATGAGGACGGGAACAATTTTTGAAATAGGTTTGCTGGACTGTGTCTTTGCTGTGAAACAAGCCGATAGCATACATGTGTTGTTTCAAACTTCTACTTGTGCTTTTCCCTAAGAAGTAACGGCTTTATAGCACACACTTATGCAAAGAATACACCATAATCCCTTATCACATATTAGGTCCTGCGGTCCTGTCTGCCCCACTGGTAGAGCAAGGCATTAACTCTGCCAGGGTAGGGGGTTCGAGTCCCACTGGTGGAGCAGGACATTAACTCTGCCAGGGTTGGGGGTTCGATTCCCACTGGTAAAGCATGACATTAACCCTTCAAGGAGGGCTGGCTTCACCCTGATGGGTGGATGTATGCACTGCACTGGTCCACAAACCCCCCCCCCCCCCCCCCCCCCCCCCCCCCCCCCCCCCCAACCCCCCAAAGTTACATACTCGTCATTATTCACGAATGACATTTACGAAACAAAGACTGTCGGAAACTATTCTCCAAACAACCGTGGACAGCGGCGCTCCTGTCAGGGTGAATGGGAGGGAGGGAGTGTGTGTGGGGGGGGGGCGGTGAGTGAGTGAGTGACCTATGACAGCACGAAACAACAAACACGTTAGCAAAGCACTTGGACAAGACACACAGGGGATCGATGAAAAGCTGGATCAGCGGATCCACCGCCAGTGCCGCGTCGGTCCGTCCGGTCCGCCGGTCCGTCCGGTGGCGGCGGCGGCGTGGAGCAGAAGAGGTGTGCAAACGCGTAGCTCTGTGAGCCACGGCGGTGCACTCGGACAGCAAACCCGGTGCGCTCTGCCCTGATCTGCTTACAACTCCCCGCAGGCTCGAGGGGCACGGGAGAGGGGAGTGGGCATCATCATCTTCCTCCTCCTCCTCCTCCTCCTCCTCCTCCTCCTCCTCTCGCCCAGTCATATCAGCAGACCTGAGCACAGAGCTTCGGCAGCAGTGGGTGTGAATCTGAACCAATGAAAGGGCCGCCTCGGGACTTATGAGACGTGGTCAATCTGGCTCTATGACCCTGCGTTGCCGTAGGTTACGTGGACCTCTCCAAAAACGCCACATCTCCCCCCCCCCCCCCCCCCCCCCCCCCCCCCCGCTTTGCTTTCAGGTTCATCTCATTCCGCCACGCCATCTTCCCATGATGCAGATCCCCCCCCCCCCCCCCCGGGGGTCACTGAATTTAGGACCACTGTCTGACTTTCCCGAGAGCCTCCAGGCAGCTTCTGAGCGACAGACACTGCGGGACCCTCGTAGACGTCCTGGCGCCGGCGCACTGCGTTGGTGTAACGGCCTGCTCACCTACGGCAGCGGCCCACGCAGGTCACCGCAGGCCTGCGTGGGACGCAGCACTCAAAACGCTCTCTACGCCGCACTCTTGCTGTCTCCACTCTCAACAATGGCCGCGGCTACGTTTTGGCCGCCAGATACTGATTACCTTGACCTGAAAGCCACGGAAGGGGGGATTGAATGCGCCGCACAATCATGGCGGAGATACACCGGGGAGATACGTCACTGTGTCATACACTGTGACTTCACAATCCATCACAGTGCGGTCGCCTTAATACACAGCTTATGACCAACCTCTGCCCTGTAGAACATTTCACCCGTGTCAGGACTTCAACTCCATGAACATGTGTGGTGCAGCAGGCTTATTCTCATCTCATCTTTCTGTTTTAAAAAAGGGAAATGTACTGTACCCCATTGCTGATTGATCATCAAATCCCATTCGTTTGGAATTAAGTGTAACAACAGCCATCATTCAAATGATCAAAAAATCCTGCCATTTCACAGTGACAATACATAAGCAACCACTTATTACATCAGTTGGCTTTAAACAAAGATCGAATGACGAACGAGTAAGAGTGGCCGTAGATTCCCCATCTCCTGTCATAACCAGACGGGGAACATGTGGAGGAAGTGCTGCTCTCCGTGACAGACGGCAGCATGCTGGTCTGGGTTTAAAGTTTAAAGCGCCGGTGTGAAGGCAGGGCTCCTAGTGGCGCAGTGGCCCGCTCACAAACTCTCTTACCGCGGGATGCAGTTGGGAGACGAGCCGTCGACTTCCCACGTCGCGAACAGGTTCATCGGGACCGGCCTGTTGAGAGACCCGCTCCCGGGGAAACTCAACCGGCCACTTCTCTCCGCCATGGCTCGGGGGGTTTAAAGCAACCAAATAATAACACTTGTAAAAACAGCAAACTGCTAACAATATCCTTCTGCCCTGGCTGTGCGTCAGTACGGTTCCCCTCGCGCCGTCTACGTCAGTGCAACGTGAATGGCGCACCGCATCTTCCTCCCTGGCAGCTCGTGGTCCAGTCGGTTCCCCGGTGACTGCAGTGCGCGAGCAGCAAGAAGTCCAACCGACCCACCGCTGTGCTTGTTGTGCCGAGCACGCGACTGCCCGCCGCGTCCACCCCCAGGAAATCACGTCATCCACCGTCTCGTCGGCGAGGCTCGCGGCGTGTTTGTCTCGCTTCACTTGCAGGTGCTACGGTGCAGAAGAGCGGTGAAGTGTTACGACCGGGACGGGGCGGGCCGTCACCTTGGCTCAATGTTCACGATCTTGTCGACACTTTTGTTCTCGTTTAGGTTTCATTGCCCGGACCGTTCTCCCAGGTGAAATCTCGTGATGATTCACCCGAATAATTAAATATAATTTGGAGGCGGGACGGCCTACACCACCAAAGTGCACCTTTCTATTTATTCATATTTAAGACAGCGCCAACTAGACTTTAAAATTGATCCTTCTAATGCACGAGATTAGAAGAAAATCTATAGTTGTTTTTCTCTAAAACAACGTTACGACATCGCCCTACAGATTAGTATGATATATTATTGCAGGTCAAACAAATCAAATCGTTAAAAGGCGCATAGCAACATTGCCATCTTGTGGTGGCAGGTAAGACGCCAACCGGACAACCACACCCTGAAACAATGACGTTTGTTAAACGTGTCCTGGCTTCGTTACCATTGGATAACATTTTACAGGGGGCAGACCGTTGTCAAATAGTCACCATCAGAGGGCGACATTGTGCTAAAACTGTTGCTGACCTCATGCTGTCATTACTAACGTTGATCCCAAGTAACATAGGCTAATGAAATATTAAACCATAAACACCAGAGTGACCCCCGGTGGCGGCTGTCTTGTGTGTGCCATGACAGCAGAAGGCCCAAACAATGTTTGGTAAGTGAAGCGTTCGCTTATACGGGAGTTGAGACAAACTCGTGCTAAATATCGTGTCGACGACAGCCAGTGAGCGCAAGCATGGCCGCAGCAAGTCAATGTGGCGGTAAACATATATATGCTATGTCGGCTAAAACACATGCTATTGCTGCAGCCAAACTAGCATGCAGGGCCGGGTGGCATTGTTCCACACTTCCTGCCTTAAGCTGAATGTAAAATAAATAAATAAACTGTCTCCATGTGCTTCTCAATCCAAAGGCTTCCGGTCACAAACTCTTTCAAAGTCAAGATAAAAGACAACGACCTAGGGAGAGTGCAGGAGTTTTAAGTATGGAATTGGAATCAGCTAACAAATAAAAAAAATAGTTATGCAGAACTGTTACGGCCAATCTCCAAACCTTAAGGCAAAGCAGACACTGCTTACCATTTCATGCAGCTTTGTCATTTATGAAGGCAAGGATCTTTTCTCATCTCTCTCATACTGCACAACTTACTGGTCTCAGGCATCAGGCTCCTCCATTAAACCACCAACATCCCGTCATCATAACCAAGCTATGGAAGTTCTGGCCAAGAAATCACTGAGATTTCATCATTGCAATAATCTAAAAAAAAAGTATTATTTTCTTCATTACTCATTACTAATATTTCAGACTTCACCTATTAGCAATATTTTCATTACTAGGCCTCACTAGACCGCCACTGAAACCCACAAGCCACAACCCTCTGAAATTCCCTTCCTACCTAAAGCTGAGTCAGGTTTTGAAAACGTTTTCTACAACAGTCAAGTCTTGGTACTTGGCCAGTGCAACGTTAGGCCACTTGACTTCATGCTATAAACGTCTTCTTCTTTTTTCTAAATGACGTTTTATTGGTCTGTTTGTATGTGTGTTTGTTGTGCTGTCATGGAGGGATGCTGGGCTTGTCTTAGTGCTACATGCACTGATTTTTTTAAACTGTAACTTCAACGAGTGTTTGACCCGTCGATGCCCATCAAGGGACTGGTGTTGGGGATGAGCTTCGGCTGCACGTGCACAATACATCTCAATACAAGTCATTTCAATGAGAAAGAGTTCCAGTTCACTTCAGCGTACAAAGTGGGAGCACGTTTCTGTAGCCGCAGACTATGCTGTATGGATTCTATAACCTTTTGCTAAACGCCAGCCCACTGTACATGCGTGTTTGTGTCTGGTCGACAGCGTTGTTCCCGAGGATGAAGGGCAAGACATCTTTAAAACGTGTGATGACGTCGCCTTTTACAGGTGTGTTCACAGTAAGCATAATTGGCCCGTAGGGCCTGTGTAAGTAACCGCACCATATTCAAAGGCTCCACCGTGTAATTAACAATGTATAAACGTGTGCTTTTCACACGGTTCGTTTAGGCGACAGATCGTGGGTCCGAAGAGGGAGTACGAGGTGCTTCTCGACACCATGGTTCTGACCGAGAAAGGAGCTGGGTTTGAGATCCAGCAAACTAAAAACAAGGTACTGGATCATTTGACATCGTGTTCAGTCTTGTCCAGGCGAACATCTCGGTCTTGATTCCTACATGTCGAAGTTCCATTTTTCTCTGATTCTTATGCATTTCCTTATATTGACTTATAATTACGTTTTTTGAGTGACGCATCACCACAGTCAGATTGACATAATAAGACCCAACTATATATATAGGCCTAGATGCATTCATTTGTCCCATAAAACCCAACTGACACCTATCTTTACAAACACCTTCAGATCCAATACTTTTATTTTATTTCTGGGTTCATTTGTTTCATTTTATTTAGTTTAACTATTAACTGTATGATTGGATACTATACATATATATAATGTATATATGTTGTTTTATAGAGCAGCAGATGATTTAGATTAAGGTATGAGACCCCATCTCACCCTAAAGTCTTTCTACAGGACAAACTGATCCTTCTTCTGTCAGTTGGTAAAAGTGGGGTAGTGAGGATTTCATTGGATGAGCTCCGGCCAATCAAACCACGTTACCGGGTTCCAGACGTCCTCATTGGAGAACCAGAGTGTCACCAGTAAGTCCCGCCTCTCCATTAGACATGTCTGAGGTCCACCCATGTTATGTTGACCAAGGGTTAGGGTTGATTGAGAACATTTGTTTAATGACGGCTCCATTGGAAGGAAGATGAATACAAAGGTAGTTGTTACTACTTTGTAATGGAAGGATTCTCATCAGGGTTTCAGATATGTTATATACTGTCTAGCTCACCTGGTAGAGCAAGGCACTAACACAGCCATGGTTAGGGGTTCACTAAGTGGCAAATAAACAAATATATGAATTTATATATTCACATTTATAGAATTTAAGTTATCTCTTTTCATAAAGATTGAAGCCAAATCAGTTATTTCTTAGCCTGACTTTTTAAACCACCTAATCCCTGTTTGAATGCCAACCCTTACTGAGTTATCCCTGCAGTACCACTAGTTCACCACTAGAGGATTGGTGGCATTGTGTTGTTTCTCAGGCTGAGAGTAGAAGAAAAAGACAGAGGCGTGTCTGTCACGCTCACCTGGTCCTCCGGGCTAAACCGGCTTCGCGTTTGGCATTCCCCGTTCCGCCTGGACATCCTGTCTGGGGAGGAAGATGTCGCCACGTTCAACTGCCAAGGCAGGCTGTGGTTTGAAACGCTGCAGAGTGGACACAGGTAAACAGGAGTCACAGTCAGAACAAGAAAAAATACATGCAGGCGGTGCCATGAAACATAGATTTATTATGTTGTTTTTGTGGTTCCTGGTCTTTTTTTTTTTCTTTCCTGCAGAAGCAGTGGTGATGATGGTAGCGAGGTATGGGAACACACTGCACTTTAGAGTTCTCATTGTGATTCTCTCGGGATGAACTGACTGGTTCCGTGGTTTGTTTGCCTGTTTGTCAACAGGTGGACGACGAAGGGTTATGGAAAGAGACCTTCAGACACTTTACCGATGTCAAAGCCAACGGTTCGTGTCCCTCAGTCCTCATCGATATCCTTCACTGATGCTGACGCATAATATAAAACCAAACTTTACCTCTAGGTCCCTGTGGCATCGGGGCCGATGTGCGTCTCCACGGTTACAGCCATGCGTATGGTCTCCCTGAGCACGCCGATGGCCTGTTGCTAGGAGACACCCGGTACCTGTATTCACACGCAACACACACCGCAACACACACCGCAACACACACCACAACACACACCACAACAATGACGACAGGACAGCCGTGCTGTACACCGGCTGTCCTGTCGCACCGGTCCGGTCTGGATTGGACCAGAATGTTGACCCATTCCTCCGTGCATTACCTGACCATTAGTAAACCTGGGATATTAGGCGAGTCGAATCCACGGTCCGCGGCGTCTTTAAGGTCGTTAGCGTCACCGTGATACATGTTGTTAGTCTGACTCTCCAAGTACTCCACTCAGTCAGTGTCTTTTTTGACTTTCCAGGTAAGAGTCAAAATAGTGCCCCCAAACCTCCAGCGTGTGGAGACTTTAAAACAGTCTAAAGCTATTCAATAAGGTTTATGTTTCTTATTATTTCTATGGACTTTAAACAAGGCATCCAGGGCGAAGATCCAGGAGAACGTATCTTCTCCGGTCAGCGCTCTAACCTTTGACCCCCCCCCAGGGACGGAGAGCCCTACCGGCTGTACAACCTGGACGTGTTTGGCTACAAGCTCCACAGCCGGCTGGGTCTGTACGGGTCGGTACCCCTGCTGGTGGCCCATCGACCCGGCAGAACCCTGGGCGTGTTCTGGCTCAATGGCTCCGAGACGTACGTCAACCTTCACTACAGCCACCAGGACCTGCAGGTACAGACCACACCACCACCACCACCACCACCACCATCACCACCACCACCACCACCACCACCACACTACCACACCACCACCACCACCACCACCACACCACCACCACACCACCAACACCACCACCAAGACCACCACCAACACCACCACCACCACCACCACCACCACCAAGACCACCACCAACACCACCACCACCACCACCACCACCACCACCACCACCACCAAGACCACCACCAACACCACCACCACCACCACCAACACCACCACCACCACCACCACCACCACCACCACCACCACCACCACACCACCACCACCACCACCACACCACCACCACCAAGACCAGTACTGGGTCTGCCGCACCTCCCAGTGTCTTCTCACCAAGTGTTCTTCAGGAATGCAGTGTCTTTAGTAGCGCGCCCGGCTGAAAGGTTCTGGGTTCGATCCCCAAAGTTTGCAGCGTTTCTCTGAGCAATGTGTGAGCGAGAGGCACGCTGTTGAATTCACATCAAAGTGCCTGCGTACAGACTAAATATTAGAGGCTAATTCATTATATATTCACTAGGGTTAAGGGAAGGGTGAGCCATGGACGCGATATGTTTTGTGCGTTTGCGTGTTTGCATTATCACAGTTTGTGTCGTACAGCCAAGATACGAATGTAATTTAAACAACAGTTAGCCGAAATGACATCATACTTCCTGCTTGTTGCTAGGACGACGAGGGGCCTCCGCTGACCAGGAGCCCGGCCCCTCCCCATACGGACGTCCACTGGGTGTCTGAGGGGGGGGTGATGGACTGCATGGTGCTGCTGGGACCCTCCCCAGCTCAGGTCTTCTCCCAGTATGCCCAGCTCACAGGTCTGTGGGTCGTTCCGCGTTAAAAAAGACGATGTTAGCTTGAGTCCACGGCTAGCTTCAGTGAACCTACGAAGGACACACACCATTCATGTATGACACCTTTAATAGGGATAGCGGAGGAATTGTGATGTAGCTAGGATGCTCCGCTCCCAGCTGAAAGGTTTTGGGTTCGATTCCCCATGTCCTGCCCCTATCTGCTCCTTAATGTAAAAAGAAAACACTCAAGTTGCTTTGGATAAAAGCGTTGGCTAAATGACTACATAGCATCAAGTGCTGGATGTTTTTTGTCCTTGTGATGTTTTAAGAAGCTCTTCGTTCACTAAATGCTGATTTGTGTACAGTGCCTCTGTGGCAATGTTGACGCTACGGAAGGGTTCTTCAATGCAGGAGATGGTGCGCAACACACACATAAACATATACACACACGCACAAACATATGCACACACAAACATATACACATACACAAACATATTCACACACAAACATATACACACACAAACATATTCACACATAAACATGCACACACATAAACATATACACACACACACAAACATATGCACACACAAACATATACACATACACAAACATATTCACACACAAACATATACACACACAAACATATTCACACATAAACATGCACACACATAAACATATACACACACACAAACATATGCACACACATAAACATATGCACACACATAAACATATACACACACACAAACATATGCACACACATAAACATACACACACACACAAACATATTCACACACAAACATGCACACACACATAAACATATACACACACACAAACATATTCACACAAACATATGCACACACACATAAACATATACACACACACAAACATATTCACACAAACATGCACAAACATAAACATATACACACACAAACATGCACACACATAAACATACACACACACATAAACATATACACAAACATATGCACACACATAAACATATGCACACACACATAAACATATACACACACACAAACATACACACTCAATGCTCTTGCTTGCTGTATGAGGAGTCTTGGCGCTCAACGGTCTGATCCCGGTCTCACTGTGTGGGAGAGCACAACGCACTATGTCTAGTTTACCTCATTAAGCTCACCACCCACGGCTGTGTCTGTCCCCGCAATCGAGCCGCCCCGACGCCAAGCCACGCCCCCCCCCCCCCTCGCGCCACAGCCCCCTACTCAAGAGAAAAGTACAAATTGAGAAACGAACAGAGTGACGGATAAGATAAGAAGGAGACGGGGTCCGATGAGGACGTGGAGGTTGAGATGGTGGAAATAGTAACATCGTGTTGAGGATTGACCAATCACACCTGTAATCAGGGACATGATCTCCCCGGCCTCTCTCCCCTGCCTCCCCCCTGTGTTCTCCCCCCCCCCCCCTTCCCCGCTCAGGCTACCCGGCCCTGCCCCCCCTCTTCTCCCTGGGGTACCACCAGAGCCGCTGGAACTACCGGCACGAGGCCGACGTCCGGGAGGTGGACGCCGGCTTCGACCTGCACCGCATCCCCTACGACGTCATCTGGCTGGACATCGAGCACACGCACGGCAAGCGCTACTTCACCTGGGACCCCCTCCTCTTCCCGGACCCCCGCGGCCTGCAGCGCCACCTGGACGACAGGAAGAGGAAGGTCGGCCGACTGTAACGGCGCATTGACTCATTTTGACATCACCTCACACGGGTCTCGTTCCCGCTTTGTAAATACACTGGAAACCAAAAGCGACTAAATGAGATTGTCAAGCATGTCAAGCTAAATCAATTGTCAAGCATGTCAAGCTAAATCAATTGTCAAGCATGTCAAGCTAAATCAATTGTCAAGCATGTCAAGCTAAATCAATTGTCAAGCATGTCAAGCTAAATCAATTGTCAAGCATGTCAAGCTAAATCAATTGTCAAGCATGTCAAGCTAAATCAATTGTCAAGCATGTCAAGCTAAATCAATTGTCAAGCATGTCAAGCTAAATCAATTGTCAAGCATGTCAAGCTAAATCAATTGTCAAGATTGTCAAGCTAAATCAAACAAAGGAAGTTCAGTTGTGAAAAAGGATGTTCAAGTCCTTGTTGCTTGGGGGTTAAAAAAGAGCCCCGCATGGGCCTTATTCACCTAGCGGCCATCTTGGTTCTTAGCGCTTGCTAACCCACCCGCCGGTGAATGACCCCTGTTGTCTATGTTTCAGTTAGTGGTGATCAGTGACCCCCACATCAAGGTAGACCCTGATTGGTCGCTCTACAGAGAGGCCCGGGCAGGCGGACATTTTGTCAAGGACAGAGAGGGGAGTGACTTTCAGGGAACATGCTGGCCTGGTACGGGATTCAAACTCACTAACTAACCAAGCATCTAACTAAGTAACTAGCTAATCAAGTAACTAACTTACCTGTTAATGAGTAATTAGTAAACCTACGCACCAAGTAACATACTATCTTACTAAGCCAATAAGTAGCTAGCCAAGTAACTAAGTAACTACTAATTAACTTACTTAAGTTCCAAACGGACTAATTAACTAATTAACTAACTAAGTAAATAATTAACTCATTCACTGACTCCCTCACATGAACCATAAGCCTTTAAAACTTTGAATGAACAATATTGCATCTTTCTAACTGCCGTCCTTGCGGACCAATCACAGGCAAGTGCTGTTACCTTGACTACAGTAACCCACATTCTAGGGCGTGGTACGGCCAACTCTTCCGCCTGGACAAGTACCCGGTACGTTAATGCACGCATTCTGGAACCAGATCTACCGGAACATAGCATTCCCAAACTCCCATCTAAATGAAGTCAAGGACCTACGCAGTGAGACGTACGGTTTTCGCTGGAGTGTACCCACCGCGTGTCCAGAGGAGTTGTGCGTTTGATGTGTTGTGCGTTCCTGCCCTCCAGGGCTCCACTGAGTCGTTGTTCGTGTGGAACGACATGAACGAACCGTCCGTGTTCGGAGGCCCGGAGCAGACCATGCCCAAGGACGCAGTGCATGCTGGGAGCTGGGAGCACCGCGACCTGCACAACCTGTACGGCTTCTACCAGGTCAGACTCATCCAGCCAATGGACCGACGGAGGGTACAAATGTATTCCCGATGCCCAGGCGGGAATCTGCGTTTGGGGTGTCATGGAGTCAGAACAATGCAGTTTACATCAAACATTAATCTAGCTTTGAAGAAATGGGTCTGGTAATTGCAGCTATATATTGTAGCGTTAAACAACGATATAGATATCAACTGCTAGAGTTTTAGAGGATACAGTTAGAGAGCTATAGCGATAGAATAAAGATGTATAGAGCTAGATGGTATAGATCACCAGCTGACTGAGTATTCTCCTGTCAGCACAAGGCGACCGCGGTCGGCCTGGTGAGTATAGAGCTATAGAATATAGAGTTAGAGAACTATAGAGCTATATAGCATAGATTACCAGGTCACAGAGTGGTCCTCCCGCAGCACAAGGACACGGTGGAGGGTATAGAGTATATAGTATAGAGCTATGCAGTATAGAGCTATGCAGTATAGAGCTATACAGGATAGAACTATGCAGTATAGAGCTATGCAGGATAGAGCTATGCAGGATAGAGCTATGCAGGATAGAGCTATGCAGGCTAGAACTATGCAGTATCTGTATGCAGCTCTATAGTAGAGATTAACAGAGTGGTCCTCCCGCAGCATAAGGCCACGGTTGAGGGTCTGGTCTGCCGGTCGGGGGGCTCAGAGAGACCCTTCACCCTCTCCAGATCCTTCTTTTCTGGGTCCCAGAGACTCGGTCAGATATAAATTAATCAATGCATAAATCAATCAATTAATCCTTCCAAATAATAAATGAATCCATCTACTTATATCATCTATCTATATGTCTCACTGTCTGACTGTCTGTCTGTCTGTCTTCCTGCCTGTCTGTCTGCCTGTCTCTCTGTCTTCCTGTCTGTCTGTCTGTCTGCCGGCCTCTGTCTTCCTGTCTCTGTCTGTCTGTCTGTCTGTCAGGAGCGGTGTGGACAGGAGACAACGTAGCTTCATGGGACTACCTGAAGATCTCCATCCCAATGCTGCTGTCTCTCAACGTGGCCGGCATCTCCTTCTGTGGAGGTCAGGGTAGACCTGCATCACCTTATCACCTTATCACCATCACCTTAACACCTGCATCACCTTATCCATATCCTCTCCTCTCTCCACCTGCACCACCATATCCATATCCTCTCTCCACCTACACCACCATATCCATATCCTCTCCTCTCTCCACCTACACCACCATATCCATATCCTCTCCTCTCTCCACCTACACTACCATATCCATATCCTCTCCTCTCTCCACCTACACTACCATATCCATATCCTCTCCTCTCTCCACCTCCATTATAACCATTTCTTGACTAATTAATAGACTGAATAATTGTACTAATTAGTTAAACAAATTATTAATTCAGTATACTTCAAAGTCAAGTCAATCTACACGTTACTCCAACTCTCTCTCTCTCTCTCTCTCTCTCTCTCTCTCTCTCTCTCTCTCTCTCTCTCTCTCTCTCTCTCTCTCTCTCTCTCTCTCTCTCTCTCTCTCTCTCTCTCTCTCTCTCTCTCTCTCTCTCTCTCTCTCTCTCTCTCTCTCTCTCTCTCTCCCTCCCTCCCTCCCTCCTCTAGCGGACGTGGGAGGCTTCGACCGGGCCCCGGGGCCGGAGCTGCTGGTGCGCTGGTACCAGGCTGGGGCCCTGCAGCCGTTCTTCAGGGGCCACTCCGCCACTTGGACCCCCCGCAGGGAGCCCTGGCTCCTGGGGGACCAGGTCACCGCCGCGATCCGCTCCGCAGTCAGGCAGAGGTAGCCGCTGACGGGGGTCACATGGGGGTCATAGAGGGGGGTTCATGCCCTCTGGGACGGGGGTCAAATAGGGGGTCATACGGGGGTCATATAGGGGAAATACAGGGGGTTCATGCCTTCTCGGATGGGGGTCAAATAGGGGCTCACACGGGGGTCATATAGGGGGTTCATGCCCTCTTCGACGGGGGTCATATAGGTGGTCATAAAGGGGGATTCATGCCCTCTTGGTTAAAATAAATGGCTTTGTTTTTGGCCACATTTGCATATTTTTGCCACAAAAGAGAATGAATACCGAATTAATCCGGCTTTCTCCTTCAACTTGATTGCATCGTTTCTGGCAAAGCTTCGTTGAAGTATAAAATAATTAATAAACAGTTTTTCGTCAGGTACTGCCTGCTGCCCTACTGGTACACAGTATTTCGCCAGGCCCACTGCTCAGCCCTGCCTGTTCTCAGGTCAGTTCTGCTGCCCCCTAGTGGCCGATTCAGTCCTTCATACTCCTTTATTCATTTATCACCTTTGTATGTTGTTAAATTCTAGACGTTAAGTTAAAGTTATGATCTTTGCTTGCCGTAGTATACAAAATATGGTGTTGTATTGTTAAAATCACAATATTTTAACTGAATGGCATCATTTGGACAGGCCACTGTGGGTGGAGTTCCCAGAAGAACCGAATGCTTTTGCGGTGGATGACCAATACCTGATTGGTAATAAAAATGATGAACATAAATATTTCTTGCTTTATACAAGTACCACCATTAATGTAGCTGACCTTACTTCCTCATCTCTCTTCATTATTTAATTAGTTACATGTATTTAAATACAGGAGGGGCATTACTGGCTCGTCCTGTCACCGACCCTGGAGCTACAGAGGTCAACGTTGCACTTCCTGGGTCAAGTGAGGTGAATTCCGTCCTGTATCTATATAAGGTTATATTTCCACCAACCGTAACTAATTCTGATTTGCTGTAGATCTGGTATGACGTCGTCTCTGCGACAGCATACAGAGGAGGAGAGACGCTGAGGCTTCCGGTGACCATGGACACAGTAGGTGTCATGTCCCGAACTGACCAGTAAAGGGCGCCATAGGAGAACTGGGACAGCACTGGTTTAGCAGTAAACCTTCTAGGACAAACCATGAACGCAATAATGTATAGGACAGATTATATTTATACATTTATACTTTGTACATGTTACGGTAACATTTATAGTGTTATTTGTTTTATATTATCATTACTTGCAATTAAATAGCTTTAGATTTATTTTTTACTGGCGATAAAATAATTCTTTATAGAGAATCTATATGGGAGCCTGATGAAGGAACGCGTGTAGAAAGACTTCCTAGAAAAAGTGAATGAAAGAAAAGCACAAATATCTGTAGATTGTCAACCAGTGTGGGCTCGCCCTACCTCCAGCTCTCTGGGTGGTGGTGCGGGCGGCCTAGTGGTGGTGTATCCACCCCCGGGTGTGCGTCTCTGTGTTCAGGTACCCCTGTTCCAGCGTGGGGGCACCGTGGTTACTAGGACAACGGGATGCGGCTCCTGCACCGCAGACATCCAGCTGTTGCCCCTCGCCATCACCCTCGCCCTGGACGCCAACGTAGTGCACACTAAATATATATGGTCACTGTTTAGTTAGTCATGGTGCAGACGCTTTCATCCAAAGCAACTCACACTGGATTTAGATGCGTGTCATTGTGGATTGGGTTAGGGGGTTAGGGGGGAATCTTGTTCAAGGATGCCTACAGGTAGACTGCAGACATGGGGGATCGAACCCAGAACCTTTCGTTTGGCGGTCGAAGTGACTCCTCAAACTTTAAACAGCGATGTAACGGGTCTACTTACATACTTAATAACTCTAGTGTTTACAGGAACTATGTGGTTAATTAAGTATTTGTATTAATTCAACATTATCAGAGCTTCTGAAGTGGATACCTGATCAATAATCTATAATCTGTAGAAGATGAAACAAGGTGGACCACGGGACAGTTAGGGTGTAGTTGAGGCTTTGGTTTGAACCCCTTCCGGCGGTACCTGTGGTTGTCAGGGTGTTGCCGTGGGCGACCTCTACCTGGACGACGGCCACACCTTCAGATACCGTGACAACAACGCCTTCTGTCTGCTCACCTTCAACCTGTCACCACACCGTCTGTTCTGCTGGTGAGTCACACACACACACACACACACACACACACACACACACACACACACACACACCTACCTACCTAGCTCCTGGAGAGATGGAAAGTTCCAGAGCTGGAGCCAAATGAGTTGACTGAAGTGTTGGACGAGAGATATTCAGAGACACTGAAGGCTGAGAGACATGACAACACCAATAAAGAAATCCATCTGTATCTATCCATCAATCCCTCCCATCATCCATCCATCCATCCTCCCAACTCTCTTTCAATCATCCTTCTATTCATCCATCTTCCATCCATCCATCTGTCCATCCATCGCCCTCCAATCCCTCTCTATCTATATCGATGTATCCCTCCCTCCCTCTCAGCTCAGCGGGGGGGCAGGTTGAGTTGGACTGCGGCCGTGTGGTCCAGACCGTCATCATCCTCGGGAGGAAGAGCGAGCCGTCCTCGGTGACTCTGCACGCGGCCGGTGAGGAGAGGGGTTACCGTAGCAACCAATGTTTACGTGTAAAAATACGACAACGTTCAAATGAGAACTGGCAGAACGTCTTGTTTGGTTCCTCATTATCCCCAAGACAATTCACGATGAATGTGATGACACAAAAGACCTTTTAAAAGGTGAATGTCCTATGTACACAAGGCCCTAACCTTTGACCTTGGCTTGTTTGGGTTCCAGGTCAAGAGGTCGTGGCCTGTGTATTTCAGTATGAAGAGGAGCGTGCCGTGCTGACGGTGGGAAACCTCAACCTGCAAGTAGGGAGAGACTGGGAGATCCGCCTGGATTAGCACTAGTTAGCAACGATTGCCACTAGTTAGCATTAGTTAGCAATGATTAGCATTATTTAGTATTGACTAGCAGTAGTTAGTACTGATACTGTTCTGTCCTTCAAAGTGACTCACAGCCAGAAGCGGGTTGAGTTCAGGCATCATGCTCAAGGGTAGCTCCATGCGGCAAATAGGGACATCAGGAATCGCACCCGCAACATTTTGACCGGGAGTCAAATACCCTAGCCACTGAAATGCCAGCATTATGCTTGACAAACGTCAACGAAACCCCGTCTCTGTTGACTGTGTATGGAAAGGCAGATTTGTTGGCCATACATTGTACACAAAACATCCACCCGATGATTTCACACCACCAAATTGTAACACAATACACGTTGAGGATGTAGTTACTGTTAAGGTTTGTTATGTTTCCTGTTCTAGAAACATTTATCACAACCACAGACTGGTAACAGATACGTATATATATATATATATATACACACACACACACACACACACACACACACACACACACACACACACACACACACACACACACACACATATATATGTGTATATATATACACGTTTGGACTATTTACTGTATTCAGCTGTGTGTTATAATTCATTATAATTCTTCTTTAATCTGTGAAGACAGAGTTTTGTCGTTGACAGTACAGTCTCCCTTACTGGTGAAATAAAAGGCCCAGTTTGTTCAATAATGTTCATATTTCCCTGTAAAACGCCAGTAAGCGCTTAGATGAAACAGACTTTATATGTTTGGACCAATGGTCTCTGTTGAATAAAACACCTCTGTTTATCACGTTTACGAGTGTTTTGTTTTGGAGGGCTCTTACCAGAGGGCCCTTCAGCTCTGCCCTTGACTAAACGCTCTCCTGCCCATCAGCGGCTGTGTGGGTAGAGGTTCACTCACATTTGGCTATCCGTAACATGCATCCATCAGCAGCGCACTCGTGGTTCTGTTTCTCCAAACATACGGAAAGCGTAGGAGCGCCACGGAGTCTGACGGACTGTGGAGATCATGTGACCAGGAGTGACACGAGTCGAGATACTTAGGAGGAGTTAGTATTTCGACAATATTTGAGGGTCCTGTGGAAAACAGGTAGTTGTGTGCTGAACTTTGCCATCATCAGGTACCACATAGGCCTAACATCCCTCCACATTTCCCAAATAGCCTTTAGCTAGGCCAACACACAACATTGTGTATAGGATATATCTCACAGCCTATGCTAGCTGGCACATGGAAGCTATCACACCGCTGTACAAGCACAGTACGCTACGCCGTACCGTTAGCCTGCGGTACCGTTAGCCTGCGCTACCGCTAGCCTGCGCTACCGTTAGCCTGCGCTACCGTTAGCCTGCGGTAGTTGTGCTGAGGCTGCTGGATGGGTGAGAATGGGTTTAAAGGTGCTGAATGCCTTCTGCTGATCCAGAACATCGACTGACCGGCCCCCCACCCTGACCTGCTAGCCTTTGTCTCGCGCAACAATGATGGACGCACAGCGTGGTGTGTATTGTACAACCGGCCAATCAGAATTCAATATCTCTCTTTTCTCCTGCCTCTATTTTCTATATGCGTGTGTGTGTGTATGTGTATGTGTATGTGTATGTGTATGTGTATGTGTATGTGTGTGTGTGTGTGTGTGTGTGTGTGTGGTCAAATGTCATGCTAACGCATAGTCAAAAGTCCTTCTACTCCGTGACCAACGGAGTTGAGCGTCACTCCGACCGGTCCAATCCGAGCTCAGCTGTTTGGATTTATGCCAGGGCTTCTAGGCTTCTAAGACTTATTAGTACAAGCGGCCCGGGCCTTGTTTTGTTTTCCACAAGTCAACACATCCGCTGATCACCCAAAATGCCCTACACGCCGTCCGGGTTTTTCTGCGACCGTCTGATCCGGGAGCGCGAGCGCCGGGATGGGGAGGGGTCTCTGGGGAAGCCGCTCCGCTTCGGCGGGCAGGACTTCACCGCGCTGAAGCGGGAGTGCCTCCAGAAGAAGACCCTGTTCGAGGACGACACCTTCCCCGCCACCGTGGATTCTCTGGGCTACAAGGAGCTGGGGGCCAAGTCCAACAAGGTCAAGAACATCGTCTGGAAGAGGCCCAAGGTAGGCAGCAGCGGATACGTGTGCGTTTCATGGGGTGTTGTGGGGACCTGGGGCTGTATGATGGTGGAGAGGATACAGTGTGTGTTTTGGGGGTCCAGGGTTGGATGAAGGGTGCAGCTGACCAGGTGTGCTGTGGGGACCTGGGGGTGTACGATGGTGCAGCTGACCAGGTGTGTTGTGGGGACCTGGGGGTGTACGATGGTGCAGCTGACCAGGTGTGTTGTGGGGACCTGGGGGTGTACGATGGTGCAGCTGACCAGGTGTGTTGTGGGGACCTGGGGGTGTACGATGGTGCAGCTGACCAGGTGTGTTGTGGGGACCTGGGGGTGTACGATGGTGCAGCTGACCAGGTGTGTTGTGGGGACCTGGGGGTGTACGATGGTGCAGCTGACCAGGTGTGTTGTGGGGACCTGGGGGTGTACGATGGTGCAGCTGACCAGGTGTGTTGTGGGGACCTGGGGGTGTACGATGGTGCAGCTGATCAGGTGATGATTGATTAATTGATTGATGAATGAAGTGCCTGGAGATCTGGAGATGATTGGTTCAGTGATTGATGAATGAAGTGTCTTGTGAGGACTAGAGTATTGACGATGACGTTGAAGATGATCATGCATGTGGGAGGTGGAATACCTTCGTCCCTGTACACCAAGCGATGTATGTGGAGTTGGTTTGCACTGATGAAAGTTTTGGTTTTCGAGGCGGAAAGATGTCCATGAACCCATAGAAAGTCTGGTCTTCCTGTGCTTTGGGAATCTGCTCTTGCCATACACCTGGAGTGGAAGACGACCAAAGGTTCTTGATCAGAGTGGATTCCTCACGACCTTCTCATTGATCAGAAAGTGTCTTCCAAAGTTTCCAAGTTATCTCCTTTTTTTCTGGCCACTGATTTGACCCATATCACAGGGAAATTAGACCGTCTCCAAGATCAGATATGTCCATATATATAAAGATGGATTGATGGATGGTTGGATGGATGGACAGAACTTTGGATGGACAGATGGATGGATGATAGATCGTCATTTCTCTTGGTTTCTGTGTCTTCAGGAAATCTGTGAAAACCCTGAGTTCATTGTGGGCGGAGCCAGCAGGACAGACATCTGCCAGGGAGATCTGGGTAAACTATGCCCACCGCTATGCCCGCCGCTATTTACACAGTTCAAACCTCCAATCACCATCCCCTCACTGTCCATTCACCTCCGTTAAGGAGGCTAGCGAGGAACCTACCCTAGGAAGCTTGGGTCCCAAATGACACAGGAAGAAACACAAACAGCACAACAGGGACAAGTGATTAGCCGATTCATTGGCCAAGGACCAATCAACTACTCAGACCAAGATCACATGACTGCAAGCCATGTGATACATGATACATGATACGTGATACATAAGTACAATGAAGAAGTAGAGGATTGGGAAAGATGTGCTACACCCAACATACATAACATGCAGGGCATTACCATAACAGTACCATGCACTGTACATAGCCACACTCCCCGGCCCCAACAGGACAGCAAACATCCCATAATTTCCCCCTGCAGCAGCCTCCCAACATTATGCTAACTCTTCTGGAAGAGAATTCAACCTGCAGCATTTCTCATTGTTGTGGCGTGCGGGGTCGCAAATAAAGAGGAGCGGGTTGGAACACAAAAGTCCCCCCCCCCCCCCCCCCCCACACACACACACACACACACACACACACACACACACTACCAGCCCTCACCTGACAATCAAAGTGCACAGGTCAGCAGGCCCGGGAGAGATTAGCAGGTATACGTTCTTGGAGGATAGGTAAGGGTTTGGAAACTAGAGAGTTTAACGTGGATCTATCAAGTAGTGGACATGTTGAATATCATTCTATTTAGAGACCCTTTTAGTTTCTACTGTACCCGATCACAGCACACTAGTCTTGATACACATTTCCCATAGAGGGAATACAACGTTTACAATGTCAAGCCGTAGAGTCCTTGGGCGTTGGACTGCAGAGTCCATCATTTACACACATTTCTTAGATTGCTTGTCATCACGTTTAGGAAGAAATAGGAAGTCGCAAGGTACGGCACACTTTATTGATCCCAGATGACAAATTCGGGTGCAAATTACGAGAAATGTGCACTCAAAAAACGGTTAAGGACCGCGTGCAAAGACGTGTTTGTCAGATGGATCAGGATACGATTTAAGACCCCACTCCTCACCTGGTCCTGTTGAGGTGAGGGGCCGAGTGTGAGCTGAGGGCTGGTTCTCTCTCCAGGGGACTGCTGGCTGCTGGCTGCCATCGCCTGCCTCACGCTGTACGAGAAGCTGCTCTACCGCGTGGTGCCCCAGGAACAGAGCTTCTCCGATGGCTACGCCGGCGTCTTCCACTTCCAGGTCACAACCAGATCACCACACACGCACGCACGCACGCACGCACGCACGCACGCGCACACACACACACACACACACACACACACACACACACACACACACACACACACACACACGTCACCATTTTGATTCGATGAAAAACAGGCAACTTCATGACATGCTGTGGTTTGTTTTGGCAGTTTTTTTTTTAAAAGGGCCCCTATTTTACCACGGGGTGTGATGTTGATTTGTCATTAACAGGCCTTTACCCTATAGTGACACCACAAGTGGTGTGTCCACCCATATGTGGGATGGATAGATCAGCCTGCCAGTTGGTGCAGTCCACTGGGTAAGCTGTACCATCTGGGAGCCTTTCACAACGGCCTGTAATAATGGCTATTCAACATCAGAACCAGTGGTAATAATAGGGACCCCTTTAAAGCCTAGCATTACACTGAGAGCATTTCCCATCTTTACGTGTAGTCTTAAAACATCGTCTCTGACCTGTTGACCTGCAGTTCTGGCGCTATGGCGACTGGGTGGATGTTGTCATTGACGACCGCATCCCCACCTTCAACAACCAGCTGGTGTTCACCAAGTCTGCCGAGAGGAACGAGTTCTGGAGCGCCCTGCTGGAGAAGGCCTACGCCAAGTACGTCCACGCCAAGTCCAACGCTGGCGGGCGCCGCCAGATTTTTACAACCGAATTTACAACCGGATGTTACGATGGTGAACGTATGGGCGATCTTGGCAATGGGAAGCTACGAAACACCCGGAGTTACATGATCTGTTCTCCTGTCCCTATTCCTGTTGGAAAATAACGAAGGACCTAACGTTTTGGAGGGAATTCAACATGAATTCTATGATTTCAATAGAATATCAAGAGAACGCTGCATTTTATAGCTACATGCATTGCTGAAAATCACATCGAATAATATAAAGAATTTGTTTTGATTTAATATATTTTATTCCCCCCTTTGTGAACAAAACCGTAGAGAGTCCGCTACACATATAGTGGTCAGGACGTCTTAAGCAGTAATGTCATTTACATGTTAATGTAATAATAATGTAGATGCTAATGTAACGTAGATGCTAATGTAATGTAATGTAAATGCTAATGTAATGCAGATGCTAACGGAGATGCTAACATTATATTACATGCCAATGCAATATAATGTCTACGTCCTGCCACCTCCTCGCTCCTCCTCCAGGCTCCACGGCTCCTACGAGGCCCTGAAGGGGGGGAACACCACGGAGGCCATGGAGGACTTCACCGGGGGGGTGACTGAGTTCTACGAGATGAAGGAGGCCCCAAAAGAGCTCAACAAGATCATGAAGAAGGCCCTGGAGAGAGGCTCCCTCATGGGTTGCTCCATCGACGTGAGTCACTTCCTGTCGAGTCTGGTTCCATTGATGTCACTTCCTGTCGAGGCTGGTTCCTCTGATGCAAGTCAATACCTAATTGAGTCTTCGTCTATGGATCTTAGTCAGTACATGTGGACCTCGAAACCTTGCATTGGCTGGGTCAGATAGAGGATGATGAATCCATAAGTGTGTGTGTGTATGTGTGTATATGTGTGTGTGTGTGTGTGTGTGTGTGTGTGTGTGTGTGTGTGTGTGTGTGTGTGTGTGTGTGTGTGTGTGTGTGTGTGTGTGTGTGTGTGTGTGTGTGTGTGTGTGTGTGTGTGTGTAGTCCCTGGTTCCGGCCCGTTTTGAGACCCGGACCACGACCGGCCTGGTGAAGGGCCACGCCTACTCTGTGACCGCCGTGGAGGAGGTGAGGCGCCCACAACTACGAGCATCTTCCCTGCAACTAAACACAAGGCGCTACGAAACACACTGGGACTCTGGTTTTGCTTTTCCCATTATTTATTTGATCTTCATTTGAAAAGCGTGGTCGTATCGTCTTTAGCAGCAGGTTGAGCAGCTTATAAATGCTATCATATCTTAAATGCGACACAACAACTGGGATCTCAACTGCCAATCGTGTGATGTCCCCCCGACAGTGTAAGCATACCCAGACCAAGGACTCCAAGGTGCGTCTGGTCCGTCTCAGGAACCCCTGGGGCCAGGTGGAGTGGACAGGCCCCTGGAGTGACAAGTAAGCCAAGGGGCGGGACTCCACCATGATGGTGCCACCGTTGTCTTCACCAAACCCCCCCCCCCCCCCCTTGTTTTGTGCCTTCATGTGACAGTGAAGACGGACAGGAAGGTGGGCTGAAGACACCCGTCTCCCCTTTAACCCTCCTTTGTGTTCTCCTCAACGACCCCCCCCCCCCCCCCCCGTAGCTCCAAGGAGTGGACCTCCCTCTCCAAGGCGGAGAAGGAGAAGCTTCAGCACCAGAACGCTGAGGACGGAGAGTTCTGGTGGGTCATCGTCACAAGACCTTTTTCTAAATGTTTTGTTTTCTGTGGTGGTGGAACCCTACCAAAGGAATGTGGGCGTTGAGCCACGGTAGGACATGCGCTAGGACATGCCCTAAGGCAGCTAAATGATAACGATATGGTTATGGGTGAGCCCTTGACTTTTCTGTGGTTTGAATCCGTGCAGCAGCCATTTGGCGGACACTTGACTGCTCAGTCATGGCACTATCGTTTGAAAGAAAGTCATGATTCCAACACTTAAAGAACCTCAGCCACTCATCTCCTCTGTTCTCCTCTCGTCCCATCAAACTCCGTCCCGGTCTCACTCCGTCCCCGTCTCACTCTGTCCCCGTCTCACTCTGTCCCCGTCTCACTCTGTCCCCGTCTCACTCCGGCCCCGTCTCACTCCGGCCCCGTCTCACTCCGTCCCCGTCTCACTCCGTCCCCGTCTCACTCTGTCCCCGTCTCACTCCGTCCCCGTCTCACTCCGGCCCCGTCTCACTCCGGCCCCGTCTCACTCCGGCCCCGTCTCACTCCGGCCCCGTCTCACTCTGCCCCTCCAGGATGTCATTCGAGGACTTCAAGAAGAACTTCACCAAGATCGAGATCTGCAACCTGACCCCCGACGCCCTGGAGGACGACAAGATCCACAAGTGGACCGTGTCGGTGAACGAGGCCCGCTGGGTGCGGGGCTGCTCGGCCGGGGGCTGCAGGAACTACCCAGGTACCTGCCTCCCATCGCCACACCCCTGCCCACATGGCCGATGACTGGTTATGACATGATATGTTACAAACACCTGCCTCCCATCACCACACCCCTACACACCTGTCCGATTGTCAAATTTGATTAGCATGGCTAGGGGTTACCCATTGTAACCCCTTAAATAGGCAAAGGCCTATATTAACATGTGTTTCAGACCACTGCCTTCAACTGACATGCCTCTGCTCACCTGTCAAATCCCCGCATAATCACTCAACAATAGTCAAATTAATATCCCGGAAACTGAAAGGCCATCCTGACCGATGCAATTTATGTGACAAAGCTCCCCCCAACACTGGACAACCAAAAACGGCAGCAATATAAAAATATAACAAACTAAAAAAAGTATACAACATAGCATTGGCATTAGCATACCATCACTGCCACAACCGCCGGGCCAGAACATCCAATATGGTGCGGCTTCACCACTCGAAGAGTGACCGATTGCGTGGCGGTGCGTCCTCTGCCCAGACACCTTCTGGACCAACCCCCAGTACCGGCTGCGTCTGCTGGAGGAGGACGACGACCCGGAGGACAGCGAGGTGGCGTGCTCCTTCGTGGTGTCCCTGATGCAGAAGAACCGCAGGAAGGAGCGCAAGATGGGCGCCAACCTCTTCACCATCGGGTTCGCCATCTACGAGGTGATTGGCGTTGAACCGTACGGGTCGGGCTTTTTCGGAACACAGACCGCGCCACATCCAATCGGGAATATTTCCACATGACGAACGGACCGACTTAGACGTACGCCGTTTGCTTAAAACAACACAACCGCTCGTTGCATGTAATGGTACTGGGAAGAAATGGCTACCCAATCACAGAAGCAACAACTGTGTACTTTTGTGTACTTTTCCCCTTGGTCTGACAATAAATGTCGGCCACTGTGGACTAAGGATTGTGCGACCATGTAGGACTAACACTAACGTTGTGTTTTCTCTGTCCGCAGGTGCCCAAGGAGGTAAGGCAGGAAAGGTTAACTACGTATCTGAAGTCTGTTCACTCACTAACCGCGCAATTTATTTATCTTGTACTCGTTGAATGTCCTTGAAGAGCCGTTGAACCTCTGTCTCGAACCTGGTAACCCCTGGCAGATGCACGGCAACAAGCAGCACATGCAGAAGGACTTCTTCCTGGCGAACTCGTCCAAGGCTCGCTGCAAGTCCTACATCAACCTCAGAGAGGTGACCCAGCGCTTCCGTCTGAGCCCCGGGGAGTACGTCATCGTGCCCTCCACCTACGAGCCCCACCAGGAGGGGGAGTTCCTCCTGCGCATCTTCTCTGAAAAGAGGAACACCTCAGAGTGAGTCCCGAGGGAGAGGGGCCTTAAAAAGGCCGAATTCTGGGTCCAGAGAGCTCCGTTTAGCCACAGAGCTTAGCATAGCCTAGCCACGGAGCTTAGCCTAGCCACAGAGCTTGCCTAGTGTAGGCACAGATCTTAGCCTAGCCACAGAGCTTAGCCTAGTCACAGAGCTTAGTCTAGCCACAGAGCTGAGCCTAGCCACAGAGCTTAGCATAGCCTAGCCACGGAGCTTAGCCTAGCCACAGAGCTTAGCCTAGTCACAGAGCTTAGCCTAGCCACAGAGCTGAGCCTAGCCACAGAGCTTAGCCTAGTCACAGATCTTAGCCTAGCCACAGAGCTTAGCCTAGCCACAGAGCTGAGCCTAGCCACAGAGCTTAGCCTAGTCACAGAGCTTAGCCTAGCCACAGAGGTGAGCCTAGCCACAGAGCTTAGCCTAGTCACAGATCTTAGCCTAGCCACAGAGCTTAGCCTAGCCACAGAGCTTAGTCTAGCCACAGAGCCAAGCCTAGTTGAGGTGAAGGGAATCAGCTAAATTATTCAAGGATATAATGATTTACCCCGGGAACAGTTACTATACTGTAAGTCTATGTTTAATAATCGTCTTTGTTATTGGCTTATTTGCAGGTTTTCAGGTCATAAACAGTTTTTATTTGAACTGAGGGTTTGCCATGTGAATATGAACCGTGCATAATTCCTACAGAGGATTTCCTTAAGAAAATGAATCTCCAGTGAAGTCTCCTGATTTAAATTGGACAGCAATAATGTACAGGACAAAATAGATTGAAATGCACCAATTTAAATTGATTTAAAAGGTTTAATAACCTTCTTCAAACTAGGAGTATGTATTGGGAACCACGATACAAATACTACAATGATAACCAGCCCTGTTTTAGATGATTAACAGTAATATTAGCCTGACAACTACCTAGATTTGCAGATGATACCCTACTCTTCATGGTGGTATCACACTAACCCTTCTCTCCCCAGCACACAGGGTAAGACTTAGCGGTAAGATTTGACTTCTAACACACTGATATATGGGACCATAAGCCTTGTTCAATAGTTCACCATTCATTAAATTGGTCTACCCCCACATCAATTCAACATTTTAAACCCAAGTTATGGTTGAACATCTGTACAACTCACTTGTTGATTGGTTGTTGTTGTTGTTGGTGTTGTGATGAGACAGTTGGATAGGGTCATGGTCTTAATGCGTTGGTAGGCTTTGCCCTTGCTGCCGTGGTGACTGCTCTTCATTGGTTTCCAGGGAGATAGAGAACAGGATCGAAGCGGACCATCCAGTGGTAAGGGTTGACCCATTCATGAATTAACCTTGATGACTAATGGGCCGTTTTCACCTAGCGGCCATCTTGGTTCCATCTTGGCTCTAAACTTAAGCTGGTTCGTGGGAACTGAATGCGAAATGGCCGCTACGTGAATGTGCTCCATGCTAGCAGAATATTGTTGATGCTGTGCTGCTGATTGGTCAGGTTGGTGCCAGGTGACATCATTTGAGCCAGCACCGGCACTGATTCAAACCAATCATGAACCGCCATTATGAAACTCTGTTTCCTGGGCTCTCTCCATTCTCCGTTTCATACTTTTTCTCAGTTTTATCTCTCTTCTCTTTGATCTTTCCTGTTGCTCTTTCATCCCTAATTTATCTCTGCTTCATCTCCCTCTTATCTCCTTTTCATCCCTGATTTATTTGTTTCTTGTTTAATCTTTCTCTTCCGTTTGATCTCATCCGTTTGATCTATCTCCTGTGTTTCATCTCGTACTTCTCTTTCATCTCTATCTTCTCTTCTTTCAACTCATATCTGTTTAATCTCTATCTTCTATTCTTTCATCTCTATCTTCTCTTCTTTCATCTCTATTTTCTCTCCTCTTTCATCTCTATCATCTCTTTCATCTCTCCCATCTCTTTCATCTCTCCCATCTCTTTCATCTGTCATATCTGTTTCCTCTCTCTCTATCTCCTCTTCATCTCTCTCTTGTCCAGCCCGCTCCTGTCTCTGCGGTGGGGGACGAGAGCGAAGAGGATCACAAGTTCAGGACGATTTTTCAGGAGATAGCCGGAGACGTGAGTGAAGGCTGTCTATGTGTCTACGTGAGTCTCTGTATCCCGGTTGGCGTGAGTGTTGTTGTTGTTGTTGTTGTGAAACAAAACAAGTGTTTGTGGACTGAATCCCCCTGTGCCTCCCAGGAAATGGAAATCACAGCCAACGAGCTGAAGAAGGTGCTCAACGAAGTCGTCTCCAAGAGTAAGTCCACACCTCCTCGGACCTTACACCTTTAAGCGTGTTCCCTCAAAATGGCATCCAATAAGAAGTCTCTCTCTCTCTCTCTCTCTCTCTCTCTCTCTCTCTCTCTCTCTCTCTCTCTCTCTCTCTCTCTCTCTCTCTCTCTCTCTCTCTCTCTCTCTCTCTCTCTCTCTCTCTCTCTCTCTCTCTCTCTCTCTCTCTCTCTCTCTCTCTCTCTCTCTCTCTCTCTCTCTCTCTCTCTCTCTCTCTCTCTCTCTCTCTCTCTCTCTCTCTCTCTCTCTCTCTCTCTCTCTCTCTCCCAGACCAGGAGCTGAACACAGAGGGCTTCAGTCTGGAGACGTGTCGGAGCATGATCGCTCTGATGGATGTATCCTTCATATGGACAACATCTGGCCCGTTGCGCTACGCAACCTGCTACGCTGCACACTAGAACCTCTCTCCAAGACGTAACTTCAAGTAACACCCGTTTGTCTGCCCCGTTTGTACCTCATCCAATGTCAAAGTGTGTGGCACGCGAGGACTTGGTCCTCTCTTGTGACTTGGTGTGTGTATGTGTGTAGTCCTCACAAGTGACCCTGTCTTTGTAAGCAGTGTGCGGTCCTCACTAGTGACTTGGTGTGTTTGTAAGCCGTCTGCGAACCTGGTCCTCACAAGCACTAGTGAATGTGTGAACCTGGTCCTCACAATGTCCCTTGTCTGTACTAGTGACTGTGTTTGCATGGAGTATGTAGTCCTCACTAGTGACTTGGTGTGTTTGAAAGCTGTCTGTGAACCTGGTCCTCACAACCTGTGCGGTCCTGTTTGTAACCGTCTGTGTGGAGCGTGTGAACCTGGTCCCCAGAGGGTCTGTGGTCTTAACTGCCCGCACCAGATGGACGGGACCGGTCGGCTAAACCTCCAGGAGTTCAGACCCCTGTGGAACAAGGTCAAACAGTGGCAGGTCGGACAATCTCTTTTTGTGCTTTCATACGTTTGAAAAGGGGTCAAGTAAACAGTTGGTACTTTGAATGATGGATGTGTTATGTTTCATGTTTGACTTGAGTACAGCTAAATGCTACATTTAGCTGCAGTTCACTATGGTGTGTGTGTGTGTGTGTGTGTGTGTGTGTGTGTGTGTGTGTGTGTGTGTGTGTGTGTGTGTGTGTGTGTGTGTGTGTGTGTGTGTGTGTGTGTGTGTGTGTGTGTGTTACGATGGATGTGGTTCCAGTGTGTTTAAACTCCAGTCACTCTCCCCAGGGCATCTTTAAGCACTACAGCGTGGAGCAGTCTGGAAGCATCAGCAGCTACGAGATGAGGAACGCCATCAACGATGCCGGTAAACACACCGCTGCTCTTCATCCTTATATTTTGTTTAAAAAATAAATAAATAAAGCCAAAAATATTAGCATCGTGCCGTAAGCTTTATCTTTCCGATCTGTGTCATCTACTGTCGTAGCGGACTTTTTATTTACTTTACTCGAGTTAAACTTTTAGGACTTTTCGTAGAATCCTAGAATGTTCTGCTCAATGATTGGTCGCCCGCCTCGGCAGACTTTAACCAACCTGTGACCTCCTCGTGTGTTCTCGTCGGTGTACAGTCATGTGTTTTGTGTCCCGTCCAGGCTACCGTCTCAACAACCGGCTCTATGACATCATCACCATGCGCTACGCCAACGAGAGCATGAACATCGACTTCGACAGTTTCATCAGCTGCCTGGTGCGCCTGGAGGCCATGTTCAGTGAGTCACCTGAACGTCCTCTAATGCTGGGGAACCGAATAATGTAATCTAAATGTAATCTAGTAATCTGAAAGTAACTAAGTACTCTGAATGTAACCGAGTAATCTGGTAATCTAAATGTTATCTGAAAGTAACTAAGTAATCTGAATGTTATCTGGTAATCTGAAAGTAACCAAGTAATCTGAATGTTATCTAGTAACCTGAATGTTATCTGGTAATCTGAAAGTAACTAAGTAATCAGAATGTAATCTAGTAACATGAATGTCATCTAGTAATATGGTAATCTGGACGTAAATAATCTGGACGTAATCTAGTAACAGAATATCTAGAAATCGGAATAATCTGGTAATGTCAAAGTAATGAGTTAATCTGAATGCATCCAATGATGGTTAACAGGCAGGGAGGTCTTTGATTGGCCAGCCCGAGAGCCAACCCAACTACATGTTACTGAGGCCAGTTCAGATTTATTTAAATAGAATTTACCTTGACAGTTGAGAGGGTACAATTAGCCACGGTTAGCTGTAATTCGCTAGGATGACGGTCCTGGACTAGACACCCCTAGGGCTCCTTTGATCCCAGCCCAGGTTGTGAGTTGTGTGGTTTTGTCCCAGGAGCTTTCCAGGCATTCGATCAGGACGGCGATGGATCGATCCGACTCAGCGCTCTGGAGGTAAGGCCCACCGTCAACACTTTCCTCACCCCTCATTGGCTGGAGATGCTCTTCAGCCATGTATGGTTGTCCAATCCATTGTATCCTTTACATGTAGCTAAATTTGCAAGCTCTTTCATTTAGACGCTAACCACAGTAGCTATACTGGGTAAGGAATACAACACGATCCTGTAAAAGGGGCCCTCGTTTCACCACCAGGTGTGGTGTTGGTTCAGTCCACAGGTTGATCGATCCATCGTGCATCTGGGCCGACCCACCTGTGATGTCCCCAAAGGGACCGATTCTGAAATGACTTGTAATTGCTAATCAACATCACACTTGGGAGGTAAAATAGGGGCCCTATAAACCAACGGTGGACAGTTTTATTGTCGTGTTTTAACTCCTGCTGTAGATGAAGCCAGCTAATAGGGGACATACATGTATACACAATATAAATAGGACTTGACCAGGAGCCCTTTACAGGTGTTGAGTGGTTCCATGTATTCATAGACACGGTTGGCGGCTAGCTAGCTTGGCGCCAACACCTACGCTAGGAGGGTTGGAGTCGTGATGGTGTCACTGTGCGCGACTCACGTGCGCGGCGTGTCCACATCCCTTGTGTGTGCACAGTGGCTCCAGCTGACCATGTACGCCTAGGACGCCGTCATCGCCTCCACCCGACCGTCTCTGTCTCCACGGGGGACCAGAAGGCCCTTTACCTCAGTACCGTTAGGTCTGACATCGCTTCCGGTCTTACCTCCCTGGGGCTTGAGCTGGCGGCGGCAACACCTATACCACTACCACTACCACTACTACCACCTTCGTCATCGTCACTTCACTCCCTCCTCTTCCTCTTGGAATCACTTACACATCAGTCTGCTTCAAGTCCTCTTCTTTGTTCCTCTCAGGCATTAAACACACTCAAACCTCCGCCACGCTTCCTCGCTTCGCTAGTGACCGGGTAGCCATCGGTAATCAATCATCTGAATGAATGTGGCCAACAGGTTGGACTTGAGGTGTTTGGCGGGTGTTTCCATTAAAGCTTTGGTCAAACCAGTGGCCACTGCCTTTCGAACAGTTTTTAACCCAATAAAGAACAACATGGTATTTGGACAGATTGCTGTACCGGGTCTAAGTTTGTGTCTGGTTAAAGTAAGCTACTGTACCATCTTGTGTGTATGTCTCTGGATAATATCTGCATGGTGAAGCTACGTCGTTGGAAAAGACCAAAAAATAACTGCTCATCCACACGGGGTTGTGACGTTGCAACATGTTTGTTTTTTTAATAACCTTTTTAGATTTGAAATCTGTTACAAAAGATCTGTTACGAGTTCACGACTTTGAGGGGAACTCAAAGTAGTGGGGAAGAAACCAGGGTGTGCCTGGTGTTGTAGAGGGGGGTGGTGGTGGTGGAGGGGGGATGGTGTGTGCTGGCGGCCTCCCACAGGGCAGATAAGGTGCATCCCTAGAGCCAGAAGCCCAAGAACAAACTCTTCAGACCACACAGCGTGGAGCTCCCACAAGACAACACGCGCGTTTAGCTGCCGCGCGACAGCACTGCGTGGGAAGCTCCCTGCGAAGACGCGGGCGTGCGACTTCACGTAAAGCTTTGTGTGTGTTTTTAAAAAGGGAACTAAAAAACAAAACTACAACAAAAAGAAAAAGAAACGCCTCGACTTCCCGCGGCTGGGATGTTTGACCGGCGGTGTCTGGAAGTGGTGGTTTGTTAAATCTTAGAGGGGTGAGGTATGGCATGGTAGATGAATCTTAAATCTGTCTCTCAAATCGCTTATTCTCCTCAAACACCTCCTTAAATCCATCCCTTCACCTCCACACGAATGCCTCCTTTTAAAAAAGAACAAAAACGACTAAACCTTCACAAAGGGGGGGGGGGGGGGGGGGGGGGGGGGGGGGGGAAGACGGCGGCTCCCGTGAATTCTACTCGACGCTCCGTCATCGTGAAAACCAGCAGAGTTCAGTGAAGGAAACTACGTCAGTAGAAAATCACTCATTCAGGAAACTAAGAAAACCACTCTTGTGCAAGAGCTTAAAAAATAACCGAAACGCAATCAAACACGCACACACAAAGGTAGGCAGCACGCACGTGCAACACACACACACGTCTCGACATTCAAACACGGCAAACGTTAATCATTAAATTGGCATTTTTCCGTTCCAAGCTCACCAACGTCCCTTTACCATTATGGTACCGTCTCGCAACACAAAGTCGTCAACGCCAAAAACTGCTAACGAACACAAAGAAATCGAAAATGAAAGTTAATCTGTCCTTAGACTTAGACTTCAATGAACATCTTCAACAAACCAAAAAACGTAAACGCAAGTAAAACCGACCACAGAGAACATTTCTCCCTAGAAAAACCTGACTAATCTTTCAGGCACTTCCAAGGCTAACTTTGCTAACCTGGCCAGAGTACAGGGAAGTGTTCTTCAGACTCAAATGCAAAAATAAATAAATAACGAACTAAATGTTGCTCAGGTTATCACATCATAACTGCACTCTTAACACGAACAATAAAACCATCTGTTGACCCCATGCCACTGGGAAGCAAACCCAAAAAGGTGCTGTTGCTGTTTTGGCCGTTTTTCCCCGGAAGCCGAGCGACCGCCACCCCTCCTCCACCTCCACACACAGACACCACCCGAGTTTCTTCACTTATAGGAAAAAAAAAGTCTAGTGTTTCCTTGTCTTCTTTGGTCAGTGAGGAAGAGAAAAGGTCGTTTGAGTTCAGGTGGTCGGAGAGAACCAGAGAGAAAGGTTAACGTTAATACATCGGAGATTATCGATAGAAAAAGGAAACCGAGGACTTCCTTCAGTTGGATTCCAACGGCGGACATTTTGGATGGACTCGACCAACTCAGCCTCGGTGGAGGGTGGAGTCCCTAGTCCCTAGTCCCTCCCCCCAATATGAGAGGTATCTAGGGGGGCCCCACGCCTAGCGACCAGGGGCGCGGGAGGACTCATGTGTCGGACTTGACCAACTCCTCGATGTGTTTCTGCATGTGCGTCACAATTCCCTGGAAAGAAGAAAATAACGTTCAACATCTGGTCCGGTCAACACCATTACCGTTTAGACCAAAACCCCCAGCCTAGCAGAGAGTCCAGGTAGCTATTCCCCTCCCCTTCAGTGCGCTTACATTATCAGTTACTGGGACAACATTTAAAGGAGCAGTAACACAGGATTTAGAGGAATTCCACTAATGGACAAGAATCTGAAAAGACAACCAAATGATGTCCAATTCTGGCCGTGCATTTCAGCGTAGCAGGGCTTTTTCTAAGAACATTGGATTTACAGAGAGCCGCTAGATTGCTATAAATAATTAGATAAATTGTACTTGATCATTTGACAGAAGTATTGCCTACTACTCCTTTAAAGGATGGTCTAGCCATTCCCAACCTCATTCCTGTGTCGTAAGTGTTGGAGATGACAAGAGAAACATTACCGTTTAGTCATTAATCAGGCTTTTATTTTAAGAAGACTAATTCACTGAATTCAGATACACATCATTAAGGAGCGGCTAGGGATTATCATGCTAACGGATGTCTACAGTTAGACTGCAGACACTCAGCTTCAAACCTACAACCTTTCCAACCATTACATCATCCTACCCCTATGGTGAAAGGAATAGCATTTTAAAGCTGTAGTACCTGACTAGAACATGGCGCTGTTACCTGTTTGGAGCCGTTGCGTGCGCAAAAGAACTCGTCGCAGTTCCTCCAGCGGCACTTGAGGGTCTGGAAGCTGGGGTGGGCGTGGGCGTCGGCCAGGTGCTGCTCCAGGTGCTCCCGGACGGCGAAGACCAGAGAGCAGCCGTGCCACTGCAGACGGAGAGATAAACCATGCTGAGGCACCGCTAAGTTAGCGCTCACAGCTAAGCTAACGGCTAAGCTAACGGCTAACCTGACGTTGCTAACTGACTAGCTAACTGACTCTGCTAAACTGGCTGGCTAACCTGAAATTATATTTTAACCGACTAGCTAACTGACCCAGCTACCCTGACCTGCTAACTGACCCAGCTAACCTGACCTGCTAACCTGAGATGAGCCTGAACATACTGAGTAGCTAAGCTAACCCCCTCACCATGCAGCGGTAGTTCTGCAGGAGGTTCAGTCTGACGGCCTGAACACTGCCGTCGTAGCATCCTGTGTAGATCTGAAACACACGACACAGGTCAAAGGTCACTAGTTAGCTTCAGACCTGCACCCGTCTCTCATCATGCTACCGTTAATAACAATGTGAAATACACAACAAATAATAAAACACTCACATCCAATATAATGCATTTATTATACACAGACCCATAGGGAATTTGGTGACATTTAATGACATGATGTGTTATGCAGGGTGTGTGTGTGTGTGTGTGTGTCCCTCACCATGCTCTTGTGAACGGTCATACACATCACCATGTCCTTGTGTCCTCCATAGACCTGCAGGCGGTCATGTGACTGGGAGGGGAGGGGGGGGGGGGGGTATTACTCATCAGAACAGATAGCCTGTGCAAACTACCTGTCAGAGGTCAATGTTTGGGTTGTCTTCTTCATAGTAACAGTTTGTATTTAGTATTAACACTGGTTAAACAAGGCAGAATGAGACCAGCGAGAAAGATTACTTTTGTGAATTATTATATATTGAAATGTTTTATGTATAATCTGGCGATATTTGCTTTAACAATATGAAAATGTGTTTGTCATGCCAATAAAGCAATTGAAATTGTATGCGGAGATGGTTAAAAGGAGGGAAACTAAAGAGACCGTTCATCTGATGAGAGTTCCTCTAAAGAGAGACAGTTCAACTAAAGAGAGACAGTTCATCTAAAGAGAGATAGTTCATCTAAAGAGAGATAGTTCATCTGATGAGAGTTCATCTAAAGAGAGAGACAGTCCAACTAAAGAGAGACAGTTCATCTAAAGAGAGATAGTTCATCTGATGAGAGTTCATCTAAAGAGAGAGACAGTCCAACTAAAGAGAGCGTGAGACCAGGAAGAGAGACCTACCTGTAGTTCGTAGACTCTGACCAGTTTGTCCAGGCTGGCCGTCAGCATCACCTTCCCCAAGATGGCCACCACCGTCACCGCATGGCTGTGCCCTTTATAGATCCTCACCAGCTCCCCCGTCTGGAACGCACAGGGGTCAGGAGGTCAGGGGTCATGCTGGCCCCAGACAGGAAGTGGGGCGGCGGTGGGGCGGGTACTCACGTGGATGTTGTGCGCGTGCACGGAATGATCGCTGGAGCCGCTGAACACCAGGTCATTCACCACCTGCGGAGACGAGTCGCATTTCAAAAGGATTGGAGACGTCGGACTGCTCTGGCATCAATGTCCATCAGTATGTTATATCTTTCTTTTCCTAGGCCTACATTACTCTTCTTCCTTTGTTTACTTTACTAAGGCAGAGACTGAGAGCGAGAGACAGAGAGCAAGAGAGAGAGCGAGAGAGAGAGAACAGACAGAGAGAGAGAAGGAGAGAGCAGAGAGAGAGAGCAGCTCCCTGTACCAACAGGAAGTCCCATCACGGGGAACAGGAAGTGACCCCTGACCTTCATGCAGAGCACCGTCTTGGTGTGGCCCCCCAGGGTGCGGAGCAGCAGGCCGTTCCTGGCGTCGCGCACGCTGATGGTGCTGTCGTAGGAGCCCACCAGGAGCACCTTGCGGGCCCCCTCCTGGGCCGAGGACAGACAGCTGACGGCCCGGGGCCCGTGGCACTCAAACACCTCCATGGGCCTGTTGGTCTGCAGAATACAAGATGTTATGTTATGTTATTATTATTATCCATCAAACACCTCCACCTGTCTGTTGGTCTGCAGGATACAAGATGTTATGTTATGTTATTATTATTATCCATCAAACACCTCCGCCTGTCTGTTGGTCTGCAGGATACAAGATGTTATGTTATGTTATTATTATCCATCAAACACCTCCACCTGTCTGTTGGTCTGCAGGATACAAGATGTTATGTTATGTTATTATTATTATCCATCAAACACCTCCGCCTGTCTGTTGGTCTGCAGGATACAAGATGTTATGTTATGTTATTATTATCCATCAAACACCTCCACCTGTCTGTTGGTCTGCAGAATACAAGATGTTATGTTATGTTATTATTATTATCCATCAAACACCTCCACCTGTCTGTTGGTCTGCAGGATACAAGATGTTATGTTATGTTATTATTATTATCCATCAAACACCTCCACCTGTCTGTTGGTCTGCAGGATACAAGATGTTATGTTATGTTATTATCCATCAAACACCTCCACCTGTCTGTTGGTCTGCAGGACACAAGATGTTATGTTATGTTATTATTATCCATCAAACACCTCCACCTGTCTGTTGGTCTGCAGAATACAAGATGTTATGTTATGTTATTATTATTATCCATCAAACACCTCCACCTGTCTGTTGGTCTGCAGAATACAAGATGTTATGTTATGTTATTATTATTATCCATCAAACACCTCCACCTGTCTGTTGGTCTGCAGGATACAAGATGTTATGTTATTATTATCCATCAAACACCTCCACCTGTCTGTTGGTCTACAGGACACAAGATGTTATGTTATGTTATTATTATTATCCATCAAACACCTCCACCTGTCTGTTGGTCTGCAGGATACAAGATGTTATGTTATGTTATGTTATGTTATAATCTATCACGTCCATGGTCTGTTTGGGGCCAGGAATCAGCAGGAACCTCACGAGACGATATGAACTGTGATTTAGTAACTACTGGGCTATGATATTAAATTGTATTTTTGTGCGATGTTTAATAAAAAGGAGTTTAACTTGGTAATGCACACGAAGGACTTTCATTTTGCTAACTTTCCCATAAAGGAGTTGTAACATTGAGAGTGCATTCAACAGATCTGAAGCCCACAAAGGATAAGTGTGTGTCTGCTCTGTATTCCCGGTGTGAGGCGCTCTGACCTTGAGGTTGAAGGTGGCCACGCTTCCGTTGGCCAGGCCCGCGTACAGAACCTTCCAGCGGCTGTGCAGACAGAGGACCCGGTCGGGCAGGTAGAACTGCTGCTCCAGTGACCCCGTCTGGAACACGCACACCCAGAAAAACACTTAGAAACTCTCCCCACTGAGTCATCCGGCAGACACTTGTGACATTCAACCAATACCATCAATAAGGAATCAATGCTGCTCCTTAAGGACATCAAAAAGGAATCCCAAATGTCGGACGTCTGCCTCCGTCTATGTATTACGTGTGTGACGTTACGGAAGCAACCACGCTCCATCCACCTTCCACACCCCAACCCTCGTGGTGAACACGAGACAAGAACCCCTTAGGAAGCCCAGACCAGGAGAAGCTGCTGTTCCTCAGCTGAACAGAAGAACCCCTTAGGAAGCCCAGACCAGGAGAAGCTGCTGTTCCTCAGCTGAACAGAAGAACCCTTTAGGAAGCCCAGACCAGGAGAAGCTGCTGTTCCAGGTGAACACAAGATAAGAACCCCTTAGGAAGCCCAGACCAGGAGAAGCTGCGGGCCCTACCCGGAGGCTGTAGCAGCGCATGGTCTGGTCGCTGGAGCCGGAGAACAGGCGGTGGGGGAGCCCCACCATGGCGGACACCAGCACACAGTTCACCTTGGAGCTGTGGCCCTCGAACACCGCCACACACTTATGGCTCTGCAGGGGGGAGAGGGGGGAGGGGGGAAGGGAGGGGGGAGGCTGTCTGTCAGTAGGATAGGACTCCCAGGGTACGCAGTTAAGTATTTCATATCAAAACAGTCCAAAAAGATCCAAACTATAGCTTGACTAAATGCAGTTATGTGTGAGAAGAACGGTATTCATACAATTTCAAGAGCTAAACGAATTATTTTAAGACTACTAAACTAAACTAATAAACTCTAAAACGTACTTTCTGAACAAAATGCCATTTGCTCTACCTTTACAGATACAGAAAAATAAAAGAAGCAAAAACAAGACATGTTCTTCAGAAATCCACGCTAAAACATGAATACTAAAATAACAATTTGAAGAGGTGGGGCTTGAGTTGAATCCAACATGAATAATAATGACATTAATAAGGGGAGGGGCTTGAGTTGAATCCAACATGAATAATAATGAGTACATTAATAAGGGGAGGGGCTTGAGTTGAATCCAACATGAATAATAATGAGTACATGAATAATAATGAGTACATTAATAATGGGAGGGGCTTGAGTTGAATCCTGCATGAAGATTAATGGTGATATTTAGAAGGGGCGTGGCTCCATTAATCCAACATGAATAATAATGAGGACGTTAATGAGGGGCGGGGCTTGAGGGACACCCACCACCAGGTCGAAGGCCTTGACGGTGCGGTCCCCGGAGCACGTGTACAGGAGGCCCTTGTGGATCTGCAGGCCGTTCACCGCCTCCTGGTGGCCCTCGAACACCCCCTCTGTAGCCTCTTCCTCCCAGGAGTCCGACGACATTTCTGGGACACACACACACACACAGACACGAACACACACATTTAGACACACGCACACATATAGACCCACACACTGACACGCACACACACATATAGACACACACACACACACACGTATAGACACACGCACACATATAGACACACACAGACATGCACACACACATATAGACACACACACGTATATGTAGACACACACACACACACAGACACACAGACACACACGTATAGACACAGACAGACACACATGTAGATACACACATATATAGACACACAGACACACACATACATACATACACACATATATAGACACACACACACACACACAGGTATATAGACACGCAGGGACACATACACACACACACAGCTCAGGTCTTTGCCAAGATAGATAGTCTAGTCTGATTTGGGCTTTTGACTGCAAGCCAAAGGTTGTGATGCTAGATGCCTGCAGCCAACCTGGCGGCATCTTGCTTTGGATAAGAGTGTCTGCTAGCCGTGCTATGAATACCCTGCCCTTACAAGGCCCTTTGCACTATTTTAACCTGCAAGGCTACCCTGCCACTGTAGCACGTCACATGACATCGGATCTGGTGTTTATATTTAAGGCTGAATCGAGCTGATTATCCTGTAGTGCGTACACAGCATGAGGTGTGAGATTGGACCAGGACCTGGTTCTCTCACCTGATGACGTCTTGGTCTTGGTGAGGGGGAGGGGCATCTGGGCAGCACTAGGAGGGGGAAACCAGTACAGAGAGAATGAGAAGCGGTCCAAGTGTCTTTATCTTTAAACTTTACCCCAAGGAGCACCTTTTCACTGCTGATACCTCACTTTGAAAGTTTAAAATATTCAAGTGATTAAACGTCAAGCAATCAGGAGCCAGATAAGCTAGGCAAACGCTGAACAGACGAGAAGCAGCTGTTTCACTGGAATCTACCAAAGCTAAACAGCAACTTTGCGCCGGTCTCTGAGTCTCACCTCTGACACGGCTTGACAGCCGGGGATGTGTCCATGTCGCTGGTCGAGGTGACCTCGTTGCATGCCAGGTTGAAGAACTCTGCCCTGGATGAGTCAGGAGGCGGCCCTAAACCCAGCCCCAAACCTAGACCCAGATCTGGGCCGAGACCCGGGCCTGGGGCCGGGGGCCGCTGGCAGGCCATGGTTACCTCCATGCACTCCTCCGGCTCCGACGACTCAATGTTCACCACCTCGGCGCAGGTCTCCACCACCTCCAGGGCCGAGTCGACCTCCTCCTCGCCTCCTGCAGGCCTGGTAGCGGGCACCCCTGACGTGTCCTTCTCCTCCTCCGTCTCCACCACCACCACCACCACCTCGTTCCCCTCATCCTGCGGGGCAGCGGGGGGCGTGGAGGTGCTGACCATGGACCCGGCGCTGGACCTCCGCCGCCGGGTCCTCCTGGGCTTGGTCGAGGCGTCCTCGTCCGCCTCCGTGTCGCTGGTGGCGCCCGCCGGCTCCGTCCCCTGCGCCTTGTTCAGCACCCTCCTCTTCCTCAGCTTCCTCACGCGCTTCACTGCCGCTCCGGTCTTTATGTCTGAGGACGGCGGCGAGGCGGGGAGGGGGAGGGGTAGCGCGGGGATCGGGCCGCTGTCGTCCGACTTGATGGACGCGTTGCCGTGGTTTCCGGTCTCTGAGGTCCTTCGGTGGGATGTGAAGTGTGCCAGGTGGGGCTTGCTGTCCAGCTGGGAGCTCTCCCGGTCGACCTGGGTGGCTCTGTCCAACATGGGGCTCCCGGGGGGGGAGCCGTCCTTGCAGTGTGCAGGGGAGCTGAGACCCCTGTGGGGTGGGGTGTTAGTCTGGTCCGCAACGGGTACTCTATCAGGAGAGCACTGGAGCTTCACTGTGTCTGGAAGAGATGAGATAAGACAGTAGGCTGGTGGTTAGCTAATGTTAGCTTATGCTAGCTAATGTTAGCTAACTACTAGATGGGTTAGATTCAGCTAATGGCTAATGTTAGCTAACCATTGAACTAATGTTAGTTAACCACTTAGCTAATGTTAGCTAACCGCTGGGCTAATGAAAGCTAACCACTGAGCTAATGTCAGCTAACTACTGAGCTAATGTCAGCTAACCACTGAGCTAACGTTAGCTAACCATTGAGATAATGTTAGCTAACCGCTGGGCTAATCACAGCGAACCACAGGGCTAATCACAGCGAACCACAGGGCTAATCACAGCGAACCACAGGGCTAATCACAGCGAACCACAGGGCTAATCACAGCAAACCACTGGGCTAATCACAGCGAACCACTGGGCTAACATTAGCTAACCATTGGGGCTAAAGTTACCTGGGAGGGGGTTGGTTAGCGTAGCAGGTGTCTCTAACGTGCAGCTGTGAACGAAGGGGACCCAGCTCTCTTTGGACTCCTGATCCAGGCAGGGGACCGGGGACAGGGGCTCCTGCTTCACCACTGCAGGGGCGACGGGCGTTCTGGCACGCGTTGGGGGGGAGGAGGCGGGCGGTGGGGCTGGCTGGCCGGGCGGGAGGGGGTGGGCGCTGGGGATGCTAACGTCTCCGGTGGTAGCGGTGGAGGGTGGGGGGGCCACGGAGGAGTCAAACTCTCCGTTCTCCTGCTTCACCTGGGGCTGGGCCGTTGGGTCTTCAAACCCACCTGCGGAGAGGGGATGGGGTCAGAGGACTAATAACTAATAACCGTGGAATACAAATGACTTAACACGTAACGAGGTGCTTAAGAAACAGGAAAATAAAGCTGATTACATACATGAGAAAGGCAAGTCAAGTCAATTTTAAGTCAAGTACATTTTATTAGTATCGCCCTTAATGGTTAATTGATTTGTTCATGATTTGGTCGTGATAACTGACAATACTACATGGCTGTTTGAAATAAGTTGTGTACGATCATCCAGTGGTCCGAACTGGTTTCACCACAGTTGAAATGACTTCATACCTTTCATGCCCTTCAGGAGCTCGATGCGTTGGTTCCTCAGAGTGCCCATCTCTGTAGCGACCTGAGAAAACATCACAACACCACCGTTAGACAGAGCTTCTCTTTAGCTCTTAGCGTGCTATAGGTTAGCCTCGCCCAGTTAGCCTGGGACTCGAAATGGAAATCCATAGACACGGTAGAGCAAAGAAGTCCAGAGAGAAAAAGACACCAAAGAAATTAAAGATGGTTGACGTCTGTGGTAGAGCACAGGATGACACGCTAAACCCATTGATTAACTGACTGACTCCTAGTCTGTCTGTCTGTCTAGCTGTCTGACCCATTGCCTATCTGTCTATGTACTGTATCTGTCTGTCTGACCTGTTGAATGTCTGTCTCCCTGTCTGTCTCCCTGCCTGCCTACCTACCTACCTGTCTGTCTGTCTGTCTGTCTGTCTGTCTGTCTGTCTGTCTGTCTGTCTGTCTGTCTGTCTGTCTGTCTGTCTGCCAATCCGTCTGACACGTGGTGACCGTCTTGTCGATCTGTGCCCGTCCATCTGTCTGGGCGTCTGAGTGCCTGTCTGTCTTCCCAGGTCCTGACTGTAGGCCTACCTGCTGCTTGGTCACCATGATGCGTTGCACCTCCATGTAGGCCGCCTGCAGGGTGGCCCTGGCCTGGATGAGGCTGGTGTCCAGCGTCTGCAGGGACAGGCTGAGCTCCTCCTCCCGAAGAGACACGGCCAGCAGCTGGTCCACCTGGAAGCGTTCTGGAGGAGAACCACACACACACACACCACAGGTCAGTGTGGAAACTACTAGTGCTGTAGTAGCGGATTCTCACCACAGGTGGTGCTGTCGGACTGGAGTATTTTGTAATATATTGGCATTCGATTACTCATTATTTCATTCATATCATAAAATACATCAACTGCTCCTGATTTGTATAAAATTATAAAATAAAGTTATACCAACCCTTCTTAGATTTTATCTTCATTCTTTTGTTCTTCTTTAAACTGTGAATCTCTGGGCTTGGAATATCCTAAAAAAAAAGGAACAAAAAATAAAAGGTTTTGATTGTACATATTGAAAACCACATCAACAATATATAATAAAGTGTATTTAGGTTACATGACATCAGGTGCAAATGGCACAGTTGTCCAGTTATGACGGCCTCCACCACCACCACCCCCTCCACCACCACCACCACCACTCCCTCCACCACCACCACCACCACCACCACCACCACCACCACCACCACCACCACCACCACTCCCTCCACCACCACCACCACCACCACCACTCCCTCCACCACCACCACCACCACTCCCTCCACCACCACCACCACCACTCCCTCCACCACCACCACCACCACCACCACCACCACCACCACCACCACTCCCTCCACCACCACCACCACCACCACCACTCCCTCCACCACCACCACTCCCTCCACCACCACTCCCTCCACCACCACCACCACCACCACCTCCGTTGTGCGGTGTCCCCAGCTGCAAACTCACCCCAGCCGCTCTCCTCTTCTTCCCCATGGCCTGGGCGTCCAGCAGCTCCGCCCCCAAGCTGCAAACCTCCACCTCCGACTCCGCCCTCTGGAGGACCCTCACCCGGCCCTTCTTGACCCCCTCAGCCAGCCTCTGGGCCCCCACCTCCGTCGGCATCCCCCCTGGCTCCTGGTCCAGCGGCCTCCCATTGGTCCCCCTCGCCGGTTCCACACCCGGGCCGGAGAAGACCTTGTGCTCCGCTGCTTCCTGCTCCTCCTCCCCGGAGACGTGGCAGGAGAACCGGCCGAGGGAGGAGCCGGGGCGCCCGGGGGCCACGCTGCTCTCCGATAGGCTGCGCTTGCGCGGGGCGACGGAGTCCAGCAGGGAGTCCCACTGGAAGCCCTCCAGCAGGGCCATGTCGGGGTCCTCCTCCTGGGGGGCCACCTCGTGGTCGTAGGACACCATCTCGATCCCAAACCTGCATGGTGAAGGGGGGGTGAAGGGTGTTTATTCAGCCTGGGACCGGGGTTCTGGGAGTACTCCCTCAGTGGGAAGGATCGCTTAGTTTACCTGCTTTCCTTCTTAAACGTTCTTCTGTTTACAGCTGGCTTCTACGACTACGCCTGAAGGATAACTTACGTTTAATAATGTCAGAGAACCTCTACTACTACATCTACTACTAAACCCAGTAAACATCTACTACTGAACCCAGTAAACATATACTACTACTAACACTACTAATAGTAAACCCCATAAACATGCATTACTACTGCTACATCTACATACTGGTAAATGTTGTTTAACCCAGTAAAACGTGGCTGCTTGTGAATGGCTAAAATTGGTCCCCAGAGTTCACTGAGAGCGTGGCTCTCCCATCAAGGGTCTCACCTGGGCCAGCCCTTCCCCTGTCCCTGCTTCTTCCGGACCTCCTGGTACACCTGCTCCCAGTTGACGTTGCGGCGCGACCCCGAGGAGCTGATGAGCTGCCTCACCGTGGGCTTGAGGCCGGACTCCTTCTCCGAGTCGCCCCTCCTGGACTCGCTGACGTTGCGCACGCGGCGGGCGATGTGGAGGTTGGGCTCGTGGCCCCCCGTCTTGCCCTTGGAGCTCATGTGTTTGGTGAGGACCGGCGGCAGTCCCAGCCGGGTCAGGCCCGGGGCCGGGGCCCCCGCCGCCGCCGCCGCCGCCGCAGCGGGGTCCTGCGCTGCCTCGTTGGCTCTGGAGGCCTCGCTCTCCTCGCTCTGGCTCATCTCCCCCGCCGTGGCCTCGTCCCACACCTCGGCGCTAGGGCCCTGGTGACTCCTGGACACCTCCGCCTCCATCGCTGCCTCCGTCGCTGCCTCCGTCGCTGCCTCCGTGCAGCTCCCGTCCTCCCCAGCTCCACCCCGCCGCGTGCTCCGGCCCCGCTCCTGTTCCTCCCGAGGGCTGGAGACGCCAGGCGCGGCGCTTTCTAGGGCGGAGGAGGTGCTGACGTGCACCGACTGGAGGTACTCGCTGCAGTGCGGGTGGGACAGCATCGCCTCCCCCTTCTCGGTCCCACAAGGGGAGGGTCTCACCAGGTCCGGCAAGGGGTCCTCAGCGCCGGCCTGGCTGCAGTTGTTCTCCTTGTCGGCCCCCTCCGGGCTCTCTGGAGAGACCCGCTGCGCCCCCTCAACCGAGGACGCAGCGGGGGGAGCCGCCTCCTTCCTCCTCTCGCTGGGGACCCCCCCCGCCGAGCCCCTTCTTTCCAGCGCGGCCTCTTTGGATTTCTTGAACAGCTCTGAAATGTGCTGCTCCTGTCTGGACTGCAGCGGGCCCCCGGGCAGACTCCTGGAGGAGTTTGCCTTGGACTCGGGTTCGGGCTGCTTCTTGTCCCGCGTGGAGGTGCTGCCGGGCCGCGGCTTATCGGAAGGGCTCAGGGAGGACTTCCTGTCCCTGTGTTCGGCCTTCCTGGTGTCGGCCGGTGACTTGGACTTTCCGGAGGAGCAGGCGCTCTGGCCGTCTCCCTGCGTGTCCCGTTGGGTGTCCTGCTGGGTGTCCTTCTGCATGTCCCGCTGCGTGTCCTGCTGGGCGGTGCTGCTGCTGCTCCGGCTCCCGCTGCTGCTCCGGTTCCGGTTCTTCTTGTTCTTGGGTGGCTTCTTCATCCTGTCGGAAGCGTCCTGCCGGTGCCTCGCCTCCTGCTCGACCGGGGCCGGCCTGGCGAAGCCGCCGCCGCCTCCGCCGCCTCCGCCGCCGCCGCCTCCGCCACCCCCGGCCGTCTCGTGCTGGCAAGGGAGGGCCGCATCGGGGTACCCCCTCGGACCGCCGGGAGGGGGCGTGTCCATCTCAAAGGACTTGGTGGGGGGGTACGGCGACCAGCGACAAGCCTTGTCCGGCTTCGCGTTCGACCCGTGCGACTTGGGGCCCGTGTCGTTGCCGTGGTGACCCTCCCCGGGGCCGTCCCCGCGGCGACGGCCTTCTCCCCACCAGTTCGGACTGCCGGTCTGTTTGGGGGAGAACAAGCCCGGCGCAGAGGGCTTGGCGGGGCCCAGGTTCCCGGGTCGGTACAGCGGCGGGTACTGGGCGATGTTGTTCCAACCGTACAGGCCGTGGCTGCTGCCTTGGTTGCTCAGCCAGGGGTGCCGGCCCCTCGGGGCCCCGCTGCCGACTGGGCGCATGCCCATGTCCCCGCCGTACCCCTGGGAGCTGCCCAGACTCCCGCCGGCCCACTCTGCTGCCCCCCAGCCCTGGAAGCTGGGGGGCTCCTGGGCGTGCCAGGTGGCGCTCTTCCCCTGCCGGCTGTGGGTCCAGGCCCGGTGGTCTGCGGCGTGGTGGTTCTCGGCGCCCCGGCAAGCGGGGTGGGTGCCGCTCCCCAAGGCCCCGGGGCCCCGGGGCGCTCCGTAGCTCCAGGGCGGCTGCCTCCCCTGGATGTTGAGGCGGAAGCGCTCCTTGGCCTCCCGAAGCCTCTCCTGGAAGTCCCGCTGCCGGTGGTGGTCAGACTCCTCGCGGGCCCGCCTGGCCGCGGCCGCGTCCTCCTCCTTCCTGTTGGGGGGGGGGGGGGGGGGGGGGTCACACTGACACGTTACTACAGAGGCACTGTAGCGGGCATCCTTAAGACTAGCGGCCGCCTGGACAACAGATAGCGTTTTGAGCTCTGTAGAGCCAAGATGGTTTCCCCACCGTTTGGAAAGCCGAATGAACGGATGGTGAGCAGATTCGAGGACGGGGAAGGGGAGGCTGGAGTGTTCGGTGAGGGGTCTTTAGAATAAGCCGCGGTGAACTTGGGTTAAAAGTATGTTTAAAGTCACCAAAGTGGCGTCGTTTCACCAGCTTGTCGTGAATATGATATTGAATAACAGCACCGTGCAAGTTGTGGTTAGAATAACAAGATGCACGCGTTACATTATCGGGTTTCATCTAAAAACGTTTTCAGGGCAGCCACTTCCTCCTCTTTCCTGTTCAAAACACCATTTTTAGATACAGAAAAATTTATGCATGGGACTTCATGTCACTAATAGTATCAGTCATATAAGTCAAAATAACAGACCCCTGCTATCCATTATAGGATAATATTAACTCTTTGTATTAAACTCTATTCTATGGTCGACCCAGTAATCCTTAGCACGGGCTGTGGGTAAGATGGCAGGTACACTAGCTTTGATTAATGAGCTAGGCAGTTGACCACATGCTTCCTATGAAGGGACATGTTCCAGCATGACCGATGGACAGCTGCAGGTTCTACTCTCCCCTCAAACAGGCACGGCTAGACGAGCACCGATCCACCTACTCGCTACCAGAACATATATTTGACCAAACTCGAATCTTAACCCGTGATTGCAACACAATGTATAGCAAGCACCGTTATAACTCATTTATTGCTGTGTGCAGTACAATCCCCTTGTTACGTTATATAATATTTACAGTACATTCTTAAATATGATGTACTTTATCTCTACTCATTTCCAGTAAAACGAAACAATTAGCAAGACCAGGATAACTTCTGTTATCTCGAGGAACAGTAAAACATGCATAAAGCATCCGAGTGGTGTGGGGGTTGGCGATAAGAACCAGAGGAGCTAATCTGGTGTCTGAGGCTGACATCTGACCCTTGCTCTGCCCTGCTGCAGACCTCCTCAGCTGGGCTAAAAGTGGCCGTGATCACTGCAGCAGGGAACAGGACTATAAATGGCCCAGGTCTAGAGATACAGGCCGCTTCGCGTCTCTACAGGGGGGTCTCGCAGACTAACACAGTCACAACAAACGATGGAGACCACACTGAGAAGGAAGTACTGAAACAAGCTCTTCAGATATTGGACTGGGAAAATGTAACAGGCGTTGTTGAGTGGTGTTGTGAACTAGTTGGAGATTGTGTGGAAGCCCTGACTGGAAAGTTGTTGCTGGCAAATGTTTGTGAGACATTATCAACTCAGAAAGAGGGACAACTGACAACAACTACAATAACTCAAATTGCCATTCCCATTACTGGGAAAGAGAATATAAATAAAAAAGGCCAACTTTGAAAAGAATATACTTTTTGAGTTATATGTGTAAGAAATGATTGTAACTCATATTAAACCCAATACGAGAAAAACAATTGAATAGCTAAACCACCACAATGCAGAGATCTGAAAAGGCCCGTCTGACAAGGTATTCTGAACAATAAGACTAAGGAAAGCGAATTAATTAAATGTGTAAATAAATATTAATAAAAATAAAAAAAATCACACACAAAAATCCAATTGCACATGCACTACAAGTCAGAAAGACCGTTTTTGACGGTCTTTCTGACCGAAAATACAGGATTAGAATTGACCTATTCTTCACATGGCATCTTTTTCTTCATTGCGTTTTATTCAAAAGCTTCACGTGCTAAAATATGGAAATATAAACAACAACCCCGCCAAAACCCAAAGCAGCGTCCTACCGGATCAGCTCCTTCCTCTTCTCGACGAGGTCCACCAGCACCTGGTCGAAGTAGTCGGCGTCCCCCTGGTGGCGGCCCGCCCTGGCGCCGCTCTCCGACGCCTCCACGTTCTGCTTATGCTGCGAGCTGGAGATGTGGCTGGCGTAGTCCGTCAGGCTGACCACCGTCAGCCGGCACACGGTGCAGTCGTGCCCGCAGTCCCTGGGGAGGCAGGGCCGGGGCAGAGGCTGCTCAACGGTTCCTTGCGGCATGGCGGGCGATCGCTCGCTCGTTTGGGTTTGGGTTTCTCGGGTCTGCAGAGCTCGTTGCGCGTCGACCGGCTCTGAGGCGCGTGTTTTCAAAAAAATGTAATACTCGGTGTGAAGACTCGCAGGAGAGGAGGATACTCGACAATCCTGTTTTGTTTGATAAATCTCGAAAAACGTAAACAATTTATAAAATCCTATTTATACTTTACAGATCAGGAGGTAAACTAGCTTAGAATTTCTCGTTCGTTTTTTATATTTAAGTGACTGAATTGAATCTTGTTGTAAGAACGTCCTGATCTCGTATTGGTTTTTCGCGTCGGTTGCTTCAGGGGTCCATGGGTGACAGGGTGAGGGTAGGAGGGCTGGCCACGCTAGGAGCCAGGGTGCGGGCCTGTCCACCCAGCCACGGTGCACCAAGCTGGGACGTGCAGGGACGGCTGTCAGGCACGGTGTGGAGCCTGGGTGGTTCTCGTGATGGTGTCCCTCGTGCACTGACGCTCTATAGAAGGAACGGTCTGACTTTCCCCCCCCAACTCCGTACACGCCCCCCCTGGGGTTCCAAAGGCCACGCCCCCTGCTCCATGGCAGCCAGTCTGTTATTAAAACACTTCCCAGAGCCTGTCGACCAATCGGGAGCAGCCTGTGTAAGAGGAGCCCCATGTACAGCTGCACTATAATCCCCCCGGTTCAAAACTCTCCCTCATCTTCCAAGTATGACCTGCAGTGGATCAGTGGATCAGACGGCGACTCCTGGCTGGCTGCACTTCAGAAGGGCCCCGCTTGAAAGTGTGTCATGGCAAGCGGCCATTTTGCCATCACCGGTGCAACATTTTAAAGAGAGGGTTGGGTTGCACTTTCTAAATGTTCTGCTATCGGCTAGCTTAACTTAACCGTGATCCCTAACGCAAACGGAACCGGTGGTTGATCGTCACAGTCACTCTATACTTTACACCCCACTCATGTGATAGCGGAATGATACATAAAACATTTCTGTTGGCTCACTGTAACGGAAAGGTTTTATATATTATCACACATCGACAAAAATAAAAACCGTAGCTTTCCTTTACAACTCTCGCGGCCTGACGGATAGACATAAACAATGCTTAACACCAACATCAAGATTATTTTTGCTTTACCACAGATTAAACCTCGTTCACCTAGCGGCCATGTTGCCAAGTTGGGGGAAGGAACCTTCTAGAATCTAAGGAAACCACGACAACTCAATGCATTATATTTAGTTCTGCATTCCATTTCCCCACCCAGGCAGCGTTTAGAATGCATCTCCACAGAGTCGTCACGGCCTCCCCAAAGATTCTAGAAGGCTCCCCCGACCAAGGAACCAACATGGCCGCTGGGTGAATAAGGTCAACACGGCAGAACTGTGCCATGCATCTCCAATACGCTCCAGCAGCCAAGGGCTCCACGGTCACTGCCTGAGTCACATACTTGGCTAATCTACTGGAGAGTCACGGGACAGCCAGTTGGCGTTCATCGGACACGCCTGTTGTTCGGGCCCCGTCGCGTCTAAATATATGTGCGCTGGCGAGGGACAGCTGCCTACACCACTTTTCTGGCTGATAGCAGCTACGCGCACGTGTTTGGGCGTGCACGCGCAAAAGGAAACGTGACCGTAGCCGCGAAACGTCATTCAGTAAGACGAATTCAATAAATGTGACGGATTCAGAGAGAAATGTGCGAATGAATTAGCCCTTAGTGTTGTTCGTTGATGGTAACGCATCGTTAGCCAAACAATAAGGTAAGAAAATAAGTCATGTTGATTAAGGTGCTGATTTCATGGCGATTTAAATAAATACATAACTTGGAAGCAGCGCTTTTTACTACTGATTACGGTTACAAACCCAGTGGTGTTTAATGCTGATCTCCTGGCCTTGGTACAGGTGTTTAATGCTGATCTCCTGGTCTTGGCACAGGTGTTTAATGCTGATCTCCTGGCCTTGGCACAGGTGTTTAATGCTGATCTCCTGGTCTTGGTACAGGTGTGTAATACTGACACACCTGGCTTTGGTGCAGGTGTGTAATACTGACACACCTGGCTTTGGTGCAGGTGTGACGTGTCACAGGTAAACTCACCTGCCCTTCAGTTTCTCCAGCTCCCGGTGGTGTAGCATGGTCCTCATGTGGTCGTCCATCTCCTGGAAACCAGAAAATACAGGATTAGAATTGACCTATTCTTCACATGGCATCTTTTTCTTCATTGCGTTTCATTCAAAAGCTTCACGTGCTAAAATATGGAAATATAAATAAAAAACAATTAATTACAATTATTAGTTCATTAATTCCAAATAACGAAATAATAAAAACATAAATAACAAATAATTTATAATAATAAACAAACAGATTAAAAAAGTGATTCCTAAGTGATTTGAAACGGCTTGACAACGTTTTTAACAGTGTGAGGAAATATGCAGAATAAATGATATTAATATCATAGGGACTGATCTAAGTGACATGGGAACAATGCCATTTTCTCCATCTGAGACGTGAAGTGGCAGGGCACTGTGCGCAGGACGTTTACGCCTCCTACAGCGGGGACAGCCCAGCAGGACTCAGAACCCCCGCTCAGAGAGCCTCCTCTCTCGTCACGCAGTCTGTGGCTGAATCACCTGCTTCGAGCTGCACACCATCTCACACAGAATGCACTTCATCTGCCTCCCCATCTTGGATACGGCTTAGGGTCGCTCACGCCATGACTGAGCGGGAAAGGAACACAGTGAAACATGTTTACAACATACAATATCACATGACGGTCCCAGAGGGCAGCCCTGCTCTGGAGGGCTGTGACACGCGGCCCCTGCATTATTTATAGCGCTGTTCAGCCTCCGCAGGACTCTGCAGCGCTGGAGGACCCAATAGCGTACAGTAACGGCATGCAGGGGGGGGGGGGGGGGGGGGGGGCTTCAGCCTCAGCAGCTGAGACGGACCCAGCGGGCTCACGTAGGATTCTGACACCTCAGACCAAGCCCAACCCTAGGGTCAGGGCGCTGGTCTCCCTTCCATCAGGCCCACAACCCGGTGTCTTCCAGCATACTGCGGCCAAACGCCTGGCAAGGGGAGCTGAGCAGGGTCTGATTTCCACCGGGGGAGCCAGTAACGACCCAGGCCTGCGGCGAGGGCACTGGAGGAGGCGGTGTGGTGGGTCGTTGTCTGGGCTTGTTTTTAAACATCTGCCACAATGACTTCACACCAACATTAACACCAGAAAACGACTGGGAGGGAGCTGAACTTTGACTATGGCGGTGAAGGGTGAGATTTTTTTTTTGTCCAGCCCCCTTTGAAATGTAAGCCACGCCTGACACACACTTTTAGGTCATACCCATCTGAAAATAATGTTCTGCTTGGAGTAATCGCTCCAGCCAACAGATGCCACCGGTGAAGTTAGACATATGCATCTTAACAGGTTTCATAATGTCAGAACCTTGGTATGGTGACATGGTTGGGTTATTGTTTATAGTATGTCTTCATGCACGTTGTGTCCAAGGTGACCTACAGTGAATACAGATACAGGTCATAGAGGAGCAGATGGGGACACGGGCCTCTTGCTCACGGTTACAAGTGAATAGGGGGGATTGAACCCGGTACCTTTAGGCTGGTCGTTGAACACACCAACCACTACACTATCAAATCCCTACAATCCCTTTTTAGGCATTTAGTAGTGATGTTAAGTTTGAACAAAAGCGTTATCTGCAGTGAAAGGGTCTGCAGGTCTGAGTAAAGGGAAGTCTCATAAAGCAATATAGGAACGTTCTGCAGGCCATCAACGAGAAATTATATTATATATAAACACCCAACTGTTATAAACACCCAACTATGTACAATGAGGGCAGATAGTTATAGGGTATAAGACAAAGACTGAACATAATCCCTGACTCGACCATATAGTTAATATTTTGAGGACAAATGGATACAATATCATTCAATGAATTGGAGTGAGCAGTATTATCAACATAGGTTAAGGTATAAAATCAACCTGGTGTATCACTTATGTTGAACAACGTGTCTCTCCTGACCACTAGTCATAGATAGTCCACTTCTAACTGTTACTGGTATTCCTTAACACTCACGAATGGAAGCAAACCTGAAATGGGAAGTTTTGCACAGACCCAAAAGAGACTGGTGAGCTTTGATTAATCTGCCACCCTAAATACCTAAACAAGGATGATCCGAAGCATGTCCGTGAAGCACACAACATCAGCTTCGCCTTGTAGTTAACCCGGAACACACTCACTAACGTTACCAAACCTGTGTTTGAGCGACGCACACACACGCATGACTGCAGTGTAATGTGGTGCGTTAGGGGGAAGCCAAATCGACCGACTTGTCTTGAAAGCTACATGGTCGATACATGCAGTTCTAGTAAGATACATTTAGGTTTCCAATCACGATATGTGAGTCAACGACGGCCAACCCTGGCTAGTTACCAGCTAGCTGCACGTCCCGTCGCCACCATTACAACGTGTTAAACAAAGAGGTCATGCAGGTCAAAACCATGTGGTGTGCTTTTGCGTTAGGATGTCGTTGCGTAGGTACCTCTTTGATATCCAAATGTTTGTAAGGTCTGAGGCAAACGAACCATTCTCTCCTCCACCGCTGAGGCTAAGTTAGCCAGCAAGCGAACAGCTAGCAGCAACAACAACACCTGAGCTGCATTCACGAGCAGCACAGTTCACGAACACAATGTGTTACTCAAAGGTTCAGTAAGTGAATTTGATAATTCACTAAATCGCTGAAAGCTTAACGAAGAGCTAAAGAAAAGAAAGAATATCTATGAATGGAATGTAAACAAAGCTTCGGGTAGAGTAACACTTCCTGTCTTGTTGCAGAAACACAAACCCCGCCCCTTCACAAGTAACCTGTGGCGTTATTCTTCTGAAACATAAAATAACCTTTATGGAGCAATGCATCTTTGTTCGTTTTGTTTTTAAGTACAGCTCTTCGTAGATATTTTGTCCAAAAAGTGAAGTGGAATAAAAATTCAGACTGACTCAATACATCTATAAAAAAAAAAGTTTTATTTCTCTCACCAACATGGTATATTATGTGCATCCAATTCTATGTAGTATTGTAAAAATCTATCTATCTATATATCTATATCTATCTATGATATAATCAAACATTTAAAATATTACATGGTTTATGGCCATTCAAGTACATTCCAGGTGATTGAGAATCACATTTCATATGCAAACTGTAACACAAAGTAGACAATAATTACTGGATACAATCTGTATTCAATTATAAGAATACATTGAATAAAAACACACCAGAGCATGAGTATAAGTAGAATTGAAAAGTGTTACATAAACACTAATTAGCCAAACAATCTATTGTGCACATTCAAAATCAGGAACAACTTTAAAATAAAAGTACAACATACATAATTTTATCCCTTACTGCCTCAGTAGGCGTAAAATTCAATTGAAATCAGTATTGCGCCCTTAGTTAGAACTGCCCTTTAAAAATCACACTGACAGCAAATAACTGGCATCACTTTGTACATCTTAAAATGCTTACGTTTACATTTGTATGTATCTAGTACAATTTCAGTTCCTTCTTCTATGTCTGTTCTCGTCAAGACCCATGAAATGTCTACACAATGTCTAACGCACATGTTCACAATTCCGAGATGAAAATAAATGAGAAAACTGAAAATACTCATCTATGCAGCGAGTATGGTTGCACTCATGTAATACGTCCCATGTATATATATATATATATATATCGCTTAATCCACAGAGGAACTAAACAACAAGCTACCTATCGATAAGTTCCTAATTAATAAGTTCTGTGTCGATAAGTTCTACAACAACAACAACTTCCAGTAGCAAAACTTGGTCCTGTGACGTATGAAAAACAAACATAAGAAAAACCCGATAGATTCGTGACAGCATCGCGCTGATGCCTTTAGCGCCATGCGACACGGAGAACGGTTTCGATGTGCCATGTCACGGTTCACATCGGTATCAGCAGGAGCATTCGTTCAATACTGTTGCAGGCGGCCGTCTCAGGTCACGCTGTCGAGCTCCCTCGCCCTGTTCCTCAGGTGCCTCTTCCTCATCCGGATCATCCAGGAGATGCTCAGCTTGGCGAAGTTAGCCGCCTTGAACAGCGCCATGAACACGCCGCACAGGATGGCGACGGAGTTCCATGGGTTCGCCGTCACGATCTGGGAGGAAGTGATGACACGCGAGGCTTTCAGAAACATGTTGTGGGTTAGCATGACGCGTCACATCATCCTAACATCTTAAAAATCACATAGAAAATGCACTTCACAAACTCTTTTCATTAATACATAATACAAATGTGGATTGCGGGGTCGACAAATGTGGGGGAACTTGGGTGCACCCTCACCAATCTGATCTCCTGTATGAACGGGTCCCGCCACTCGAACACCACGAAGAAGAGCTCGTCGGTGATGTTCCGACGCCTGTCGTTGAACTTTACCACCCCCGACTGGACGGGAGGGAGAACACGCACAGCTTTATTAACACATGTTCAATTGTGGAAACATGTATACAAATATTCCATATTGTTTTAACCAAATGTAAAAAATAAAAAAAAGAATGAAAGTTCGATCGTAGAAAATATCTGAAAAAAATAACAAACATTGGAGTTCTAATGGCCTGTGGACAGGAAAGCCAATTCTAGAGAGTATGAAACTTTCATTTCCTGCTCTCTGGAGGGGGCTTTTCCTATCCACAGGCCATTAGAACTCTAATGGCCTGTGGATAGGAAAAGCCCACTCCAGAGAGCAGGAATCTAAACTCTCAAAGCGAGGTCGCTACCTCCTGGCGGAACTCCACTACATCTTCCGTCTTCCCCGACGTCATCACCAGAGACATCTTCACCCACGTGCGGAACCCCCCCGAGAACGTCCACATGGAGTAGTTCTTCTCACAGTCCACCATGAAGCCCGGCTTATCCAGGCTGGAGGACACACACACACACACACGTGCAGGTTCGCACACACATGCACACGCAGACGCAGACGCAAGCGCACACACGCACACGCATCTTGGTCTAAAAGTGTTCATGCTCTTACCGTTTTTTGGCTTGTTTAAAACACTTTTTTTTTTATCCATCACCATTAGCACAGACTTCCAAAAATAACAACTTCTTCAGCAGAGTACAACTACACATTTCTACCCAAGTGTTTTCTTGCTGTTGTCGCCAACATCCTAAACTCGTTTGGAAACGAGGAACTCCGAGTACAAGAGACGTTGCTCTTCGAGGCTCCTCTTTTTTCGGACAGAACAGAGTAGAAACGACGACCAACAACAAGCGTAGAGCTGGTTGAATGAGGCTGGAGGTCAAACGGCCTCTCACCTTTGGGCCAGGTCCCCAAACTTGGCGAACAGCATGTAGGTGATGGCGCTGAAGTCCTCGTCCGCGTCGGTCAGGCTGAACTGCATGAAGATAATCTCCTTGTTCCGCACGTCCGAGGGCCCCTGCACCACCAGCGCGTGTTTCTACCGCAGGTCAAAGGTCACACATCAGCATGCTTTCATACGTTCCCAACTGACCTGAGGTGGCGTGACGCTTGTTAATGGGACTTAAATGAAGAGGACGAATCAGGAAACAAAGGAACTCTTGTGTACAAATGCTGGCACGGAGTTCATGTCTTTGATTATTTTCTAATGTATTTAGGAAGTAGATAAGCTCATAAAACAATGAACAAAAGAGCATGAACAAAATGAATGTCTCCTTTGTCATCATCCTGGTTTTTAAATGGTATTATTGGGGCCAATAGAATTGCCACACCCCATTTTCATTTACATCGAGTCATTCGGCAGACGCTTTTATCCCAAGCGACTCACAGGTGCGAAGAGGAATCAAGGCGTTGGCTACAATCAACACCAATGTCCAAGTGCAGCACGGCCTCTAGTTCAGAAAAGTGTGCACAGTAGCTGTACGCGTCAGAACATGGTTCTGAATGGCATGTATCAAAACCGTACGAGTCTACCATCTACAGAACAACTTGTCCAGGTCTCACCTGAGTTTGGTTCGTGAAGGGCCCCACGTAGGACACCTCCTCGGTGGTACAGTCCACCACCTCCATGGTACCCGGGACCACTAGTGGGGGGATGTAGTTGTGGTAGTAGTGTTTGCAGCCCAGCAGTTGGGCTTTACCCAGGTACAGAGCGATGCCTGCGTCACAACATAGTGTTAGCTTAGCTTCACCCGCGTACAGAGCGATGCCTGCGCCACAACATAGTGTTAGCTTAGCTTCACCCGGGTACAGAGCGATGCCTGCGCCACAACATAGTGTTAGCTTAGCTTCACCCGCGTACAGAGCGATGCCTGCGCCACACACATCTCCTCTTCCTCCTCTTTCTCCTCTTCCTCCTCTCATCTCCTCCCCCTCTCCTCTCCTCTTCCTCCTGCTCCTCCTCCTCTCATCTCCTCCTCCTCCTCCTCCTCCTCCACACACACACTAACAGTGTGTGTGTGTGTGTTTGTGTGTTTGTGTGTGTTAGTGTGTGTGTGTGTGTGTGTGTGTGTGTGTCTGTGTGTCTGTGTGTGCGTGCGCGCGTGTGTACAGACCAGGGGGGGAGAAGGAGTCCACCTCCTTGTATATAACGGACATGACGGGGTGGTTCAGCTTCTCCAGGAAGTCCGTGATGGTCTGGTAGGCGAGGAACGCGGCCACCGTGGTCAGCATCAGGTAGATGAAGATGAGGACCACGGTGAAGACATTCTTCAGGCACGCCCTGCTGAACCGCAGCGACGGGCCGCTCTCCGTGATGTCATCGTCTGCGAGGAGGAGGAGGAGGAGGAGGAGGAGATGAGAGGAGGAGGAGCAGGAGGAAGAGGAGATGAGAGGGGGAGGAGATGAGAGGAGGAAGAGGAGGAAGAGGAGATGAGAGGGGGAGGAGACGAGAGGGGGAGGAGGAGGAGGAGCAGGAAGAGGAGATGAGAGAAGGAGCAGGAGGTTTGCTTAACTCTCATGTGAATCCTGACACTAGCATTTGTCTATGCTTTCAATAACCAAGCAAGGTTTCGGAGATTGAGTTATACCCCACGAACATAAAACACTTCAAGAGATCCTATTTTTAAACAGAAGAGGAAAACAATAGAAGAGATTATAAATAACTAAAAAGCGGATGCACTTTCCCTTTTCCAGATGATTTAACTTGAATTGTTATTTAAATAACATTTTTAATAGATACGGTGTGGTTTAAATAGCTCTAAGCGTTAGTCCGCACCCTGTGAAACGCTGTTATTGGGTTCCTCGGTGTCCGGGTCATCAAAAATGCCTTGGTGGAAATCGGACTGCTTGTCGGATCCAGCACCGTTGAGCTGCCAAAGTAAAACAACAGTCTCTTTCTTTCGAGGTCAAACGTATCACAACAAATACTGATCATCAACTACGACTATAGCAGGGATTAATTCATCATTAGCACATTAGTTGCTGCGTTATAAGCGGACAGGAACACAGAATGAGCGAGCTGAACGTCAACAGTAAAAACGTCCAGTCAGCTTTTCCCCTGAAACGAAGCAGTCCGCCATCCGTGCGGTCACATGACATGCGTCTAAACGTTTAGACGGCGCTATGGTCCGTCCACCTGGAACTATGAAACTTTGTCAACAAGTGTATCACATCAGAGGTAACTTTGGCAAAAACGTCCCGTATTACAGGAGCCCTATTGTCAACAACAACAACAACAAGCACCATAATAATAATAACGAAGTAGCTCGAGTCACTCACCTTCTCGTATGATTGGGATTCGTCGTTCCCAATCATTCCGAAGCCCAGCCTTTGGTAGGCCCCCTGGTCAGTGGATTAAGTCAAAGTCACCAAACAACACTGTTTCAATAGCAAATTCATGTTTTGATGAGATCTCTCGGCAGCGTCTGCTTGGCGCTATAAGCCGAGCCGTTGTGCAACAAGCCCTTCCCAGAGACCGTGGCGCTCTGCGTAAAGCGGCCGCGTTCCGAAACTGTAGGCTCGTCCCATCGCCTTCACTCCCACGGACTCCTGTCTCCTTTTCTCTTGAACGTATGGAGCCACGCTTTCTCTTTCACTGCCTCGTTTGAGCTTGGACCTATAGGCCTAAACGTGTATGTAAACTGTTGTAAATGAAATGCATTTCTGTTTCTTAACACATTATAAGTATTTCGTTTCAGCAAGCCCACATTAACACGAGCGATGCAAATATAGCTCGATGTTGCGAGTTATTTTAGTTTTTGGTATGTTTCTCAGCACAAAACTTGCCTATGTTGTGTTTGTTCATTAAATCGATTGACAGTTGTCCCAATGGTTCCGCACCTATCCCGTGATCTCCTAGGACCCTATGTTAATAGTCACGGGCCACAAACTGTCTATTTACCATGACTGTTGGTGTTTTTACCATGACTGTTGGTGTTTACACAGCCTGGGATGGTTTGGGGGATGATGTATGTATGTATATTGATGAACCAAATACACGGGTACTAAAACGGGTTCTAATCCGGGTTCTCTAGACCTAGTCTTTTCAACGACGCACGGCAAGACGGAAGTAGACCTACTTGCTGGACCGGACTACTCAGACAACCACACCATGGCAACCACAACGACACAACTTTGCGCCTTTTTAATGGTTCTTTATACGTGTTTTGCGGACGATATTAACCTGACTCACAAACCTGACTCGACGCCTGTCAGGTTATTCACAGAAGACGAGCTGAAAAGATATGACGGCAGCGAGGTGAGAGCGTGTGTGTATGTGTGTGTGTGTGTGTGTGTGTGTGTGTGTGTGCGAGAGAGAGAAAAAGCAACAGTGTGTATGTGTGTGTCTGAGAGAGAAAAAGCGACAGTGTGTGTGTGTGTGTGTGTGTGTGTGTGTGTGTGTGGGGGGGGGGGGGGGGGGGATAAGAAAGTGTGTTTGTTTGTGTGTGTGTGAGAGAGAGAGAGAGAGAGAGAGAGAGAGAGAGAGAGAGAGAGAGAGAGAGAGAGAGAGAGAGAGAGAGAGAGAGAGAGAGAGAGAGAGAGAGAGAGAGAGAGAGAGAGAGAGAGAGAGAGAGAGAGAGAGAGAGAGAGAGAGAGCCATGATGTAATAAGGATAAAGTAACGTTTTGTGCTCCCCTGTCTTCATGTTACATAACGCAGGACGGACAGCCCATCCTCATGGCCATCAAGGGAGTTGTGTTTGACGTGACCAAGGGGAAAGGTACAAACAGCCACTTGCATGGCAAAGTGAAACAATATCTGGTTTAGATTATGTTACGGTGTCTATGTGTACTGGCCGTGGTTTATGCTTTTATACTGTGATGGACTGTAACAATACCAAAAGTATAACACAGCAGCACATAAGAGTGACAGGTCCAATACAGAAAAACAACAACAAAAACAACATATGAACAAGACTCCTAGTTCCCTTTGTTGTTCGGTCTATTTTTGTCGGTCTATACTTTATGTATTGTTACTGTCCGATATCGTTGCGGTACGGTGTGTGTGTGCGCCGTATCGTTGGTTTCTCTTTGTGATGAACAGTTTTGTGGAACAGCATTTCCCCACCGGGGACAGTCAAGTCTACCTGGACCCATGTTGGTTTGAATTCCAGAGTTCTACGGTAAAGCTGCGCCTTATAATGCCCTGGTGGGTAGGGACTCGACACGAGCCATAGCCAAGATGTCCCTGAACCCTGGGGACCTCACACCTGACACGGTGGGTCTTTGGTGAGAACCTCTTGAGCAGGGGTGGAATCGAACCCTCCACCAGAGGGCTCGGTCCCGTAGCATATAAATCGAGACGTAGCTTTGAAGCTAGTTCTCTCTAGTACTGTAGGAGTGGCTTACAGTTGCGTGTAGAGCTGCTGTAGGTGAGATCCGAGAGTTGTACAGAGAGAGTTTCACGTTTTGAAACGAAACAACCCCAAACAACGCCCCCCCCCCTCCCTCTCTGCTCCTTCCCTCCCCTGCGTTTCTCCTCCATTGAGAGGTGTTGCATTTCAAGCACCTGTGATTGACAGGCAAGATAGATTCCCTGAACCAATCACAGAAGAGATTGGTGATTGGTCAGACATGAGCCGGGATCGGTCTAAAATCGTAATTGGCTCATAGAGAGGCAGGCGAAGTCGAGTGGAAACTGATATTCTCGCAGAGTATTTCACCCACTAAGAGCTGGTGGATGGCTGTGGCATTTCTCACAAATTATACCCAAATAAAAGATCTTAAGTCCTAACTACTGCACATTTAAGCTGAATCATTGGTGCACCTTTTATGGACTGGGACTGGTTTTTGGAGATAAGTGGATGCAAAGAGTCTAAAGGTCGTTGGGGTCGTGATGGGCTCTCACTTGGAATTGTAACGCCAACTCGTTCCCCTTCTCCTTCCGTTGTCAGGCGGGTCTCACCGCCGACCAGCTGAGTTCTCTGGAGAAGGTCTTCGAGGGCACATACAAGACCAAGTACCCCATCGTGGGGTACACCGCCGCCCGCATTCTCAACCCCGACGGCAGCCCCAACAAACACTTCCGACCGGAGCTCCAGCCCCAACTCAACACCAAAGATGAGTTCTGATCAACCCCACAGGCCCCACCCCCCTGTGATGTCAGAGCGGGAGAGGGGGGGGGGGGGTGGGGGGGGGGGCGGCCATCTTAGTCATCCTAATAAACACACGGGGAGTGCGAAACCTGAAGATGACATAAGAGACAGAACGCTTTTCTTTTTTTTATTGACCTTGTCAGCGGATTTCGTCTGAAACAGAATGGAACTCTTGAGTGCCCGGGTTTTTATGGGGGTGCCTCCCTGTGAGCTGGCGTGTGTACCACACCAGCGATGGATGATGGTGATAACACCGAGGCATCCTCTAAGACGTACTCTGTACTCTCCAGCTGTAGAGCATCTGAAAGCCCCTCCCTACTCACTTGTGACCTCTAAAAAGTACTTATATAAGTGGCTTTGGTTGATAGTGTCTGCTAAAATGACTTAATAGTGAATAGTATTAGTGGCTGTACCTGAAAGTGGCAAAACACAGAATAAAGCACTTTTCCACTGACACTGGTGTAAGATATATATATAGTACTAGGAAGTATAGTTATTAAGTCTTTACAAGGTACAGGGAGTCGATGCTAACCACACAGTGGACTTTTGATCCAGATTTCAACTTCTACCTGAAGGCTTGTGTTGTTTAGTAGTCTCCCTCTCAGTCTAGTAATGTCTTTACTTCTGTGGTGACAAGCTGATAAACCAACACCAGAAACACACCATAAAACACAAAACACCTCTATTGGTCATCACAGTCAGTTAAATGTTTAAAATAACCAATCACATCAGATCAAGACATTGTATGCATTTATTTTCCATCCATTGTGATTTAATAAAAAAAAATTGGAGGAAGAAACCACAAAGGCCTTCATTTTGTATTTCTACAGTTTTTGTGAAATAAAGGGACTTAATCCTCAACCTCTCAAAGAGATCGTATTAATGACGTCAACTAGAGTGAGACACACGTTGCTAAGGTTAAAATAAGTGAAGATAAGTGAAGGAGATTACTTATTATAGTTAAGTACACTTCCATTATTCCCATACCTCTCTCAAGCCAAAGAACACAAACTACTGCGCCTCCTGAAGAACTACTCATCATTACGTGCTTGAGGGTCAAAGATCGTTGGGTTCCGTCACGTTATCGGGGGGGGGGGGGGGGGGGGGGGGGGGGCAGGTGCTTCCGTTCTGATGAAGCACCTGGGGGCCCCTCCCGCCCTAGTGGAGGAGGCGTGGATCAGATAGTGCGTGGGCGACCGGGCCCTACCACCACGTCACGGCTGCTGGCTGACCTCCAGACGGGGTTCAAAGGACATTAGCCCTGCCCTGGCATGCCGCTGGGGAAAGCGGACGGCAGCCCCAGCTCTCAGTCAGGTGCAGTAGCTCGCAGACCGCCCAGCGTCGCCCCTCCGTCTCTCTCCACTCTGAGAGAACCTTCTACTGCAGCCGGTTGAAAACACTCCCAAGCCAAGATGCCTAAAACGGTAAGCTCTTCCTCTGGGTGATGTAGTTAAAATAAAAAAAAGAATCAGTTATGTAAGGTAAAGCAATGTGTCACATAATGATGTTATAATGACATTATCCCTAATGTCTTCTGTCTATGTTCATAACTGGACAGCGTTTGATTTGATGCTCATACTGTGTTGGAAGGAGCTCTGTTCTGCTTTATTCTTGACACCGATTCCTAAAAACCCTGCCACTTATCTTCAAGGACGTCAGTGACATAATGAATGGAGTCGCGGGTCTAAAGGTATTTGCTGTTCAACCCAAAGTTAGTCAGCACAGATCACAGATTTCCGTTCTTGCTGATTTCAGCGATCAACTACAGCAACATCAGCAAGACGCTGCAATGTTCCCGAAGTGTAAAGCTACTGAACAAATATGTTTGTCAGGGTTTACTGTGGTATTTTTATGTGTCAACTTGCAAGAGGGACCTAGCCCTCTTGGAATTTACTCATTAACCAGATGGTGTTTGCAGTTTGACCCCGGTCCCATGGTATCTTCACGTCGTACAACAATACCTGAGGAGAGAGGGACCGACCGATGGGCCCGCCATGAGCCTGTAACCCCCCAGAGATAATCTGGCGTCTGGGGCTGGGTGTTAGGGATTGGGTTAGGCTACAGTAGGGTTAGGTGTTAGCGGTTGAGATAGGGTTAGGCGAGGGGGAGGTTTGAGGGTTAGGGTTGAGTAGGGTTAAGGTTAGAGTCAGGGGTTAGTTTTTAAGGTGTTTTAAGTGTTAGGGGTTAGGTTATAACCCCCAGACATGTCAACCTGTGCATGGAGCTCTTAATTCTCCACACAAGCCACTCATGGCCGAATGGTTTGGTATACTTTATGACCTTTGTTGACTCGTTTAACTTTTAGTCTAGGACAGAGGAGTTATTCCATTGTGATATATCAGATACATCTCTGCGAAGGTTACTTTTGATCGTGACTCAACACAACTAGAGTGAATCACTGTGCGCTTATCTGAACTTCAAGGGTGAATTTTCTTATCGAAAGGTGAATTCTCTGCATGGTTAATTCTGACGTCTGAGCGAACATGCACTTGGCTCCAGATTAAGCGTTTTATTCCAGGAGTATGCGGAGTACCTTCAAGGGTACGTAGGGTATGCTGTACCCACCGTAACGTGACGTCTGCTACTTGGTCAGTACTTTCACTACGTACTCAGACCCTACTCGCCAGGGGAGGAAAGTACTCAAGTACTTTTACTCAAGTGCAATTGTAAGGTATTTGTACTTGAGTTACACTTTTTCTCCACAAGTATTAGTATATATATATATTATATTATAGTATAGTTATTTGAGTAAGGGTTTGCAAAAACCGACGTTTATTTCTTATACTTAGTACTTCTATTTCTGGACTACATTTACCACAAAGTACTAACAGTAATACTTCAACAGTACACTGTTTACACCTTTTATAATTCAGCAAAGTAAAGGATTTGAGCACTGTTCCCACTACTGCCTGCACTGTTGACAGAGCAACTAACTAAACACAGAGCAGGTTGAGAAGTCAAGCTAATGCATGGTTGGGTGGGGGACGGGTAAATATATCAGTGTCCATGCATGTGTGCTGTAACAGATGCTGGTGTTTTAAAGTAAAATGTTTGACCCAAAGTTGGTTAACGGAGAACGTTTTTGAACCCGACGTGTACAAACACTAACATTACACCGATGAGCGTGGCATTAGTCAATCAAATCAATCAAACTTTATTCGTGTCGCCCTTTTCGTGCAAAAACTGCGCTACAAAGTACCGAGCAAGGGAAACAACACCTTAAGAAGTTAGGGGGGAAAAAATGGTCTCACACTTATCAAAGAGGTGTTTGTATTGGTAATGAGCAACGGCCCAATTACAGGTCATATCCTGAGGTGGACGGCTTGCTGCGTACAACGTAAACGTAAACGGCGATGGCGGCGGCCATTTTCTGAGTCCCGAGGAGTTGTGTGCAGGATGGTGGGGCGGGTGGGATGGTGTGAGGGAATGTCGAGCTGAGGTTACGAAGCCATGGTCTGATGTTTCAGGGCTTTATCTTTATGGCGTGCCGGGTGTGCACTAAACAGTTGGGTAACACTTTAATGGGGTCAGGGTTCACAAACAATTGTTTTACGCCGTACTTCATTTTCCATTTGGAAAAATAGTACGATGTCTTTTACTTCACGTTCACGTTGAAATATTAGTTACATTAGTACAATAGATATAATTCCTTTATTGTCATTTCAGAGTACAGTGAAATTGAGTGCCTAATATATATATATATATATATATATATATATATATATATATATATATAATTTTCTATATCTCTCCTGCTTATCGCACTAATTGTGTTCGGGGTGGGGGCTTTTATTGTGGCACAGGTGAAAGAAGCGTTCTGCAGGGTGTGTTGACTCGGTTGTGCTGGTTGCTAAGGGGTTGTTCAGCATTGTTCTGGTTGCCAGGGGGCCGGGGGAGGATTTCAGTGCCAGTTCTGACGAAACTTGGCAGCGTGGCACTATTTTGACATTGTAATCTGCTGTCTTGCAACCTTGCAGCGCCCTGGTAAGGATAGTTCAGAGTCCAGCCAGATAGCAGCAGGGATCCGTGGACCTATGGACCACATCAACACTTAGTTATGTTTAAGACACCTTTAAGACTTAATTGGGAAACGCCTAAGACACATTTAAGACATGTCTAAGACAACCTTTAGGGCTTGTTGATGAAGAAAGAAGAAGAAATGTTTAAGATGCATTTGAGACTTACTCAAGAACTGTTTAGGCCATATTTAAGACACATTTAACACTTATTTAAGTTAGATTCAGGGACGTGCAACAACAAATGCAATGATTTTAAGGATTTTTAGTTTTTGTTGGGTATTTATGAATATATATAGTTCTTACATCCTGTGTAGCTCAACTGGTATGTTTCGGCATCCACACCGCCAGGGTTAGGGGTTCAATTTTCAGCTGGTATAGCAAGACGCTGAGAAACACCTGTCTCTACGTACATAACGTAACATATTGTCATGGAGGTGTTCGCTGGGAGGTCATGTGACTAAAGAGAAGTGATCTTTATTCTGCAGATCAATGTCCGGGTGACCACCATGGACGCAGAGCTGGAGTTCTCCTTCAACCCAAACACCACAGGGAAGCAGCTCTTTGACCAGGTCAGTATCCTAACCCTGACCCCTGACCCCTGACCCACCCAAACTCCACAGGGAAGCAGCTCTTTGACCAGGTCAGTATCCTAACCCTGACCCCTGACCCACCCAAACTCCACAGGGAAGCAGCTCTTTGACCAGGTCAGTATCCTAACCCTGACCCCTGACCCCTGACCCACCCAAACACCACAGGGAAGCAGCTCTTTGACCAGGTCAGTATCCTAACCCTGACCCCTGACCCCTGACCCACCCAAACACCACAGGGAAGCAGCTCTTTGACCAGGTCAGTATCCTAACCCTGACCCCTGACCCACCCAAACTCCACAGGGAAGCAGCTCTTTGACCAGGTCAGTATCCTAACCCTGACCCCTGACCCCTGACCCACCCAAACACCACAGGGAAGCAGCTCTTTGACCAGGTCAGTATCCTAACCCTGACCCCTGACCCCTGACCCACCCAAACTCCATAGGGAAGCAGCTCTTTGACCAGGTCAGTATCCTAACCCTGACCCCTGACCCCTGACCCACCCAAACACCATAGGGAAGCAGCTCTTTGACCAGGTCAGTACCCTAACCCTGACCCCTGACCCACCCAAACTCCACAGGGAAGCAGCTCTTTGACCAGGTCAGTACCCTAACCCTGACCCCTGACCCACCCAAACTCCACAGGGAAGTAGGTTGTTGACCAGGTCAGTACCCTAACCCTGACCCCTGACCCACCCAAACTCCACAGGGAAGTAGGTTGTTAACCAGGTCAGTACCCTAACCCTGACCCCTGACCCACGGGGAAGCAGCTCTGACCCATACACCAGGCCAGGTGGGTATGCTGCACCCTGACTAAACCTCAAACCTTATCAACCCTAAAACCTAACCCCTTAACCTCATCCTGTCTGTACCCCAACTGTTCAGTACTGTGACCTCACATCTAGCCCAACACCTGAGCCGATACCCTAACCCAGACCAAATCGATACATAAGTCTCTGTGGTTGGGACACGACATGTCCCTGGTGGGCTAGAGTAACAGACTAACCTGTCCCTGGTGGGCTAGAGTAACAGACTAACCTGTCCCTGGTGGGCTAGAGTAACAGACTAACCTGTCCCTGGTGGGCTAGAGTAACAGACTAACCTGTCCCTGGTGGGCTAGAGTAACAGACTAACCTGTCCCTGGTGGGCTAGAGTAACAGACTAACCTGTCCCTGGTGGGCTAGAGTAACAGACTAACCTGTCCCTGGTGGGCTAGAGTAACAGACTAACCTGTCCCTGGTGGGCTAGAGTAACAGACTAACCTGTCCCTGGTGGGCTAGAGTAACAGACTAACCTGTCCCTGGTGGGCTAGAGTAACAGACTAACCTGTCCCTGGTGGGCTACAGTAACAGACTAACCTGTCCCTGGTGGGCTAGAGTAACAGACTAACCTGTCCCTGGTGGGCTAGAGTAACAGACTAACCTGTCCCTGGTGGGCTAGAGTAACAGACTAACCTGTCCCTGGTGGGCTAGAGTAACAGACTAACCTGTCTGTGGTGGGCTAGAGTAACAGACTAACCTGTCCCTGGTGGGCTAGAGTAACAGACTAACCAGTGCGATGTGGGTGTGGGTAAGTCTAACCAGTGCGATGTGGGTGTGGGTAAGTCTAACCAGTGCGATGTGGGTGTGGGTAAGTCTAACCAGTGCGATGTGGGTGTGGGTAAGTCTAACCAGTGCGATGTGGGTGTGGGTAAGTCTAACCAGTGCGATGTGGGTGTGGGTAAGTCTAACCAGTGCAATGTGGGTGTGGGTAAGTCTAACCAGTGCGATGTGGGTGTGGGTAAGTCTAACCAGTGCGATGTGGGTGTGGGTAAGTCTAACCAGTGCAATGTGGGTGTGGGTAAGTCTAACCAGTGCGATGTGGGTGTGGGTAAGTCTAACCAGTGCGATGTGGGTAGCACACCCACAGAGTGAGTCTAACCTCTGATCCTGATAACAATACACCTGGTCCTGTTATAATAAAGGTCAAAGGGGAGAGGAAAAGAGGGCGGTAGGATATTCCTTCTGCTAGTTGTCTCCCTGGTTTACCTGCTTTATCTCATCACTTTCACAGTGAATTAGTAGATTGTGTTCCCCCTGTCGTGTGGTTTAAGAAGCTTTAACAAGTGAAGAAGAGTCTACTATGTGTGCCCTGGACCTCAAAAGGTAGCAGGCCCATAATTAGTGGTACGAGCAGCACCTGGGTTGGTTAGGGTTAGGGCTAACCCAAAAGGTAGCAGGCCCATAATTAGTGGTACGAGCAGCACCTGGGTTGGTTAGGGTTAGGGTTAGGGTTAACCCTAACCCAAAAGGTAGCAGGCCCATAATTAGTGGTACGAGCAGCACCTGGGTTGGTTCTGCGACGATACACATTGGGTCTGCCCTGACCGTACGTGTACGTAGGGTTGCTGCTAACTTCCAGTCTGGCATTTCCCCCAGAAAAGAAGTGTTTGTTTGACCTGCCAGTGACATGGCTTGTTGATCAAAGCTTTGTATTCTCACTTTCAAACCGGAGTCTGTGTCTGCATTTCGGTCCGTATTTCGGAATCAGTACAGCGTGTCCATTCGAACTGTAATGGTTTAGAATCGGACTGATCAAAAAGCAATGCTATACTCAGAATCACACGCATGTGACACACAAACGTGTCGTGACTCCTGAATACACAGGAGATCAAACCAGATCATCTAGGGAGACCTCTATGGGAGATACTTGGAATTACAAGAGAACTGCGATAGAGGCTCACACAATAACAGTCTAATCGAAAATAAGATTACGACTGATTGTTCAGTGACCGATTAGATTGTGAGTGTATAATGACAGATCGTGCTTGTTAGATTACTCATTAGACTGTGATTTTGACCGATTGTTATACGATGTATCAGACTGTAATTGTAATCAGTGGATCTGTGTTCTCGGTGTCCAAGGTGGCCCGGACCATCGGCCTGAGGGAGATCTGGTACTTTGGCCTGCAGTATGTGGACAACAAAGGATTCCAATCCTGGCTTAAGTTTGATAAGAAGGTAAACAAAACGAGGACTCGCACAGATGACAGAATCAATGGGTCCTGCCCAAGACACTGTTTAATGCTTTCATGAAAGGAGTTTTAAATGTAGAATAATTCGTTTTTAAGCACATTTGTGATTATTATTTTGAGGAGAATAATTAATTTCTTTGTTTTAGTATTTTATGGTCTAATTTCAATCTTTACGTATATTAAATTGAATATCCTTCTGCAAAGCCTCAGTTTCATACATACTAGCTATCTCACTACACTAAGATACTAAAAAGCACACAATGCTGTGCTAAGCTACACTGAGATACACAACGCTATGCTGAGCTACGCTGAGCTACACATTGCTATGCTAAGCTACGCTGAGCTACACAGTGCTATGCTAAGCTACGCTGAGCTACACATTGCTATGCTAAGCTACGCTGAGCTACACAGTGCTATGCTAAGCTACGCTGAGCTACACAGTGCTATGCTAAGCTACGCTGAGCTACACAGTGCTTCTCGGTTGATGTGCCACCATCTCTTCACTCTCACACCGCTATGTTCCCTGTTCATCCATTCCACATTCTCACATCCTCCTCACCTGCGTTCTCTCCCCCCCCCCCCCCCCCCCCCCCACCCACCCATTCCCCCCTCCCCCAGGTGACGGCCCAGGACATGAAGAAGGAGTCCCCCCTTCTGTTCAAGTTCCGGGCCAAGTTCTACCCGGAGGACGTGGCGGACGAGCTGATCCAGGACGTGACCCGGAAGCTCTTCTTCCTGCAGGTGAAGGACCTGATCCTGGGGGACGAGATCTACTGCCCCCCGGAGTCCGCCGTGCTGCTCGCCTCCTACGCCGTCCAGGCCAAGTTCGGAGACTACAGCAAGTCTGTGCACGAGCCGGGATACCTGTCATCGGAACGGCTGCTGCCCAAGAGGTACACACACACACACACACACACCTAACACACACACACACCTAACACACACACACCTAACACATACACACACACACCTAACACATACACACCTAACACATACACACACACCTAACACATACACATACACACACCTAACACACACACACACCTAACACACACACACCTAACACATACACACACACACCTAACACATACACACCTAACACATACACACACACCTAACACATACACATACACACCTAACACACACCTAACACATACACACCTAACACATACACACACACCTAACACATACACATACACACCTAACACACACCTAACACATACACACACACCTAACACATACACACACACATCTAACACTCACACACACACACCTAACACATACACATACACACACCTAACACACACACATACACACACCTAACACACACACACACCTAACACATACACACACCTAACACATACACATACACACATCTAACACTCACACACACACACACCTAACACATACACATACACATACACACACCTAACACACACACACACACACCTAACACATACACCTAACACATACACATACACACCTAACACACACACACCTAACACATACACACACCTAACACATACACATACACACACACCTAACACACACACCTAACACACACACACACACATACACATGTTATACAAGGTACAACGTCCGACATGTCACACTGTGTCAAACACTGTAGTAGGCATATCTTTAATCAAAGGCTTGTATATAATAAAGGATAAATTAATGAATGATGAAGGGTGAATACATGAATGACCAATGAATAACTTGAAGTCTCATCAAGAGCCAATTTAAGCCAAAACAAGATTTTTGCCCTTTAGGTGGCAGCAAACCCACACACTTGCTTCTCTATTTACTGACTCTTTAACGAGAATGCGCATGGTTGTAAATATTAAAACGGTAGGCAATTAATCAATTGTCCTTTTTTTGTTGTTGTTGTTGTTGTTGCCGTATCTAACCCAGCCGTCTCAAAGTTGTATTGTTTGTTCACACCCAAAATACCCAGTTCTGTTAGTGTGTTTACAGACCCACCGAATCCATTAGCTAACCCGACCACCCTCTGTCTCTGCCGTCCAGAGTTCTGGACCAACACAAAATGTCCAAGGACCAGTGGGAGGAACGGGTGCAGACCTGGCACAACGAGCACGGCTCCATGATTAAGTGAGTCCACCCAGAACACGCTACATTTCACCCCACTGGTTGGTTTGCACCGCACACTGGTCCTAATGGGTGTAAACTGGGCGCTGCACCCATTACACGTACACCGATTGTATCACGTGGGCACGCATCTAATGAGCGCGTGTGATCATTTCAGTTGTAAAGCCCAAAACCTTCACTATCAACCTCTTTAACCCACTATCAGAATGACTGCAATATTTAATGACAAAAATCACAGTGAATAGGCCTCGTTTAAATAATCGTATTCAATTTGTAATTCAACACATGGAAAACAAATAGGCCCTACTAGGCGATGTCCAAACTTTTCAGACCATGGAAAACCCCCTCCCCGTTGACTTTTAATTTGAATTCTACATTGAATAAGAATTTGTTTCGCACCGGTTCCTCTCAAGAAAGGAACTGGTCAGAACTAACTCACCTGTGTGGCCCACAGAGAAGACGCCGTGCTGGAGTACCTGAAGATCGCCCAGGACCTGGAGATGTACGGGGTCAACTTCTTCGAGATCAAGAACCGGAAGAACACGGAGCTGTGGCTGGGCGTGGACGCGCTGGGCCTGAACATCTACGGGAAGGACGACAAGTGAGTCCGCGCGTAGCCTCCCCTCGATGAGGTCACCCTCTCCCAACCTCGTCAGCCTCGTCAACGTTCGACGGCATTGTCATGCATTGTCCTTTGATAGCGTCATCCTCAATTTCGTTCGTTCAAAAATGAGCTACAATCAACACCCCCACAGACAAAGCACATGTTCCCGCAGGAAAGGACCGTACAAAACGATATCAAACCTAGTGGAGAAAACTAGTAGTCCAACATGAACATCCCACATTCTCATAATATTATCATCGTCTCATTATCCTTATGTCGGTAATGTGGTGACAGTATCATAATCTCGTTATTGTCTCATTATCATAATGAGCAATAACAACCACGGTTGTGTTTTTTTTTGTTGCCCAAAGGTGACAATAGGTCCTTTTCACAGAGGTCAGTGTAGACCAAACACAGGTGTCGCCCACACAACACTCAATATGTTCCAGAGCACAGGTAGTGGTCTAAAGCCTGGGGTATTATGACAATGTGTAGAGTTCACACACGGTTGACACAAAGGTAGACAGTAGTGTGTGTGTGTGTGTGTGTGTGTGTGTGTGTGTGTGTGTGTGTGTGTGTGCCCGCGCGCGCGCAACTGAGAGACGGCGGGCTGCGGTCACTAACCCCAGCATACACCCCCCCCCCCCCCCCCCCAGCACGTTTGACCGCCAGACCAAGGTTTTGTGTTCAGAGAGTTCGTTGGCCCAGTTCTGTCCGTGTGTGTTTTGACGTTCCCCTGTTCCCCTGGGACCACAATGCGGTATCGAATATGTTACACAATGCACATCACAATGTCAAGACACGTTGGCTGGGGTTGTCTTAGTACAGCTAAAAGGTTGTGTAACAATGTCAGCGCTACACGCCACCTAGGTGGCTTTAACTGGACTCCTCCAGACATGGACACGGGGTGGTGGTGTTGGAAGACCGGTTTATTGTAAACGTTTGTAGATAATGATGCTGGTGCTCCATGTCGCCATGCAGGAGGTCTCCCTGAGTGTGTGCGGTGATGGCTGGTTGAACCTGTTGCACACTGATTGCTCAATGTGCAACAGGTGTGCAGCCCCACCCAGCCCCAGAGTCCAATCAGTCTGAGTCGTGCCAGGTGAGGCTGCGTAAACCAGCCCTCATTCACACACACTCCCACGGGTAGCTTGTTATGTTTTGGAAAAACAAAGAGGTCTCCACTACTATGTGACTTAGTGACCTGACGAACACCTCGGAGAGAACAAGAGATGTTCTAGGGCTGAGAACATTGGTTCTCAACTGATTCATGTGCTTCTTTCTAAAGATTAAGGTTTGGCATATGTTCTGCATACCGCTCCAAATGTGAAATCCCTTGCGAGGACCTACTTATGGGTGGTCACCCATCATTTGAGAATCTTTGTTCTAAAAGATCAACTTTCACTGTTTGAGAAGACTTGAATAGCCCTGATTCCTTACCTTGCCAATATGACAAGTCAATCCAGTCCCTAATAGCAATGTAATTAATATTTGCCAAGTGAGTAGAGGGAGAGAGGTCTTATTTCTTAATACTTTTTTTATTCTTTTTTTTTATTTTCTGTATTTGTTTTTTGTATTTTTCCTATTTGCATTAACTGTTTTTGTTCTGTTATGTTGTATTCATTTCAATGCTTCAATGTAATTTATGTTGTCTTTACTATCTGTGTGTGTGTGTGTGTGTGTGTGTGTGTGTGTGTGTGTGTGTGTGTGTGTGTGTGTGTGTGTGTGTGTACAAACTATCTGATCAAATATGAAAAACATTAAACGCAGAACTCTGCTCTCTCCCCAGGCTGACTCCTAAGATCGGTTTCCCCTGGAGTGAAATCAGGAACATTTCCTTCAGCGATAAGAAGTTCATCATCAAGCCGATCGACAAGAAAGCTCCGGTGAGTGTTTGGTAACTCTCTTCTGAACTGAAACTCTGCGGGGTTTTGTTTAGGAGCACAGCGTTTACCAGCATTTCTATGCAGAAATGTAAAGAAAAAAAAAAGTGTGTCATGCCTTTTTGTTTTCACCTGAATCTATACAGAACTATGAAGGCTCCGTGATAAAAACAAATCAACTAAAATGTCCGCTGAGTATAATGAGCGTTACGTTATAACGACGTCAATCTAAAACATTCAATTGAATCATGTCAGCAGATTTTACCGCTGACACGGCGATTTTAATTGTGTTGCAGTTTATTCCAGTAATAGTAAGAGCGAATAATGTAACTGTCTACTCATTTCAAACCAGCAAAATATGTGCTCAAGATGCTCTTGAGCACCGTGTGCTAACGTACATGGGTGACACATTTACGGGCGGGCTTGTGTTTGTGTTCGGCGCAGGACTTTGTCTTCTACGCGCCGCGCCTGCGCGTCAACCGCTGCATCCTGCAGCTGTGCATGGGCAACCACGAGCTGTACATGCGCCGCCGCAAGCCCGACACCATCGAGGTGCAGCAGATGAAGGCCCAGGCCAATGAGGAGAAGCTGCAGAAGAAGATCGAGAGGTTAGACCTCACACAAACAAACAAGCACACAAACAAACAAGCACACAAACAAACAAGCACACAAGCAAGCAAGCAAGCAAGCAAACAAAGAAGTAAAACGCCAAGAGAAATGTTAGTATTCATTTGGGGTTACCAGGGCTGTAACCTTTGCCTTCCCCACAGGACCATTAAGCCCCACGTTGCAGGGGCGTGTCCACAGGGAGGGCCAAGGTGGCACATGGCCACCCGGAAAAGTTGGACCGTCGACGTCGTCCATCTGATTTGGAAAGCGCAAATCCCAGCCCGAGGACGTCGACGGTCCAACTTTTCCGGGATTTTTGAAGAGGGTTACGGTTAGCTAAGGGTTTTGGTGTGGAGAGGGCCAATGTGAGAATGTCAGGGGGTGGAAGCAATGCATCATGGGAGGTCCACACAGTGAAGGACAACGTCCATGTTGTGTTCCGCAGAGACATGCTGGAGGGGGAGAAGAGGAAGCGAACGGCCATCGAGAAGGAGAAGGAGGAGATGGAGAGGGAGAAGCGCGACCTGATGATCAGGCTGATGCAGTACGAGGAGACCACCAAGAAGGCAGAGAGAGGTCAGGATGCACAAAATGGCAGACACGACTGAAAATGGCCGATACAACTATCCATACTAACTGTTCAGACTTGTTAATTGGTTAAAGAATTGCCCACTTAAAGTTAGTAATAACATCACAACATGTGGTATAGTGAATAACTGAACGTATCTTTTTGAGAAAATGACCATATCAGACATTTTATTATCGTATCAAAAAAGTCACTGAGTTTCATTAAAAAACCAATAAACAAGCCCAGTGGGAAGCGGCTGCCCTCTGCTGTTCATTTGTTGAATTAATGAATTGCCCGTACTGATTAAGCAAGAAGAAAGACTGAAGGAAAGTAGCTCCACACTAGGCCCGTGTTTCCCTACCTTGGGGTACCCCACCTGACCACATGGGGTCATGATCCCGAGCCGTGAGCAAACCACTACTTTACGACTGAACTAGAAACTCCCATGAACCACTTGTGATCCCCATTGGCATACGTTCACTGGGATGTTAATGTTAACGGCTAAACGATGTGACTGGAAGCAGATGCAGTCCCCCCCCCCCCCCCCCCCCAGGACCTGACCCCTGACCCCGAGGACGCCACAGGGGAATTGTTGGACAGGTGTGTCCTCCCTCTGGGGAGGCTCTGCTGTAACCTCCTCCCCCGGTGGTTCTCCTCCTCCCCAGATCTCCAGGAGCAGCTGGACCGGGCCGTTCGGCTGGAGGAGGAGAGGCGGAAGGTGGAGCAGGAGGCAGCGCGTCTGGAGACGGAGCGCATGGAGGCCATCATCGCCAAGGAGGAGCTGCTCCGTCAGGCGGAGGACCAGATGAACAGCCAGGAACAGCTGGTGAGGAGGCGGTGGAGGGGGAGGTGGAGTAGGGGTGGAGGTAGGCTGGTGGAGGAGGTGATGGAAGGAGGTGGTGGTGGTGGTGATGGAGGAGCTGACGGGTGGGAGTAGGGGTAGGAGGTAGGGTGGTGGTGATGGAGATGGGTGGTGGTGGGAGGTGGATGAGGTTAGGGAAGAGGAGGAGGTGGTGATGGAGGAGGAGACGGTGATGGAGGAGGAGACGGTGATGGAGGTACTGTATTACACTAGTAATGTGACGAAACGTAGTAATTCAGTACCAATAGACTTTCAGAATCAGAAACTGTACACTACTATCCTCCATCTATACTACCATCAGACGTACCATAATACCATCATATTAGTACTGTGGTAGTACTTCTACTTATAGCTGAACTATGACTTATGTGCGCGTGACCCGAGTGTTAAACGAGAACCGCCAGACGTGTACTACATGCTAAGTGTCCTTTATTAGCGCCGTCTATAAAACCAGTGTGAGTACAGTCTGCCGTTCCAGAGGAAGCAGGTGTGTTCCTTCCCATTACCGACCTGGGGATGGAACCGTGTGTTGGCATAATACGAGTCCCCGATGGGAGGCCTACTTTGAACCAGTCCGACCGTCTCTCTCTCTCCCCCAGACTGCAGAGCTGGTGGAGTTCAGCGCTAAGATCGCTCTCCTGGAGGAAGCCAAGAGGACCAAAGAGGAGGAGGCGGACTCATGGCAGATCAAGGTGAGGACCCAGGGCGGTCCGGACTGGATGTGGGCGGCAGACACGACCCGCCTCCCGCTGGGAGGTTCAAAGGGCATATAACACACACACACGCACACGCACGCACGCACGCACGCACGTACGCACACACACACACACACACACACACACACACACACACACACACACACACACACACACACACACACACACACACACACACACACACACACACACACACACACACACACGTAATAAGTAATCGAAGTTGAGAATTGCATACTATATCTTTATATGCTCCACATGTTGAAAGGCAAATCCTTTGAATTCCAGCCAGTTAAACTAGCAACTATGTCTACAGTCATGCAGATATACATGGGCTTCGTTTACTTATATTTAGCAGACACTTTTATCCAAAGCGGTTTACAAGTCAAAGCAACAACCAAAGAAAGCAAAGTTCTAAGTGCTATATGGCACAATTTGGACACAACTACTGGATGAAGTGCAGAGTAGCAACAGGCACTAGTCGAGTTGTGACTCGGTCGCAACAAAGGAATTGTGCCGTGGCAACAAAGTGCACAAGTCTCTCATCTCATGAACTGAAACTGTGAGCAGTTAGGATCTTCTGCTGATCAGAAGTGTAGCTTCGTCTGCTGATCAGAAGTGTAGCTTCGTCTGGTGATCAGAAGTGTAGCTTCGTCTGGTGATCAGAAGTGTAGGTTCACCTGCTGATCAGAAGTGTAGCTTCGTCTGGTGATCAGAAGTATAGGTTCACCTGGTGATCAGAAGTGTAGCTTCGTCTGGTGATCAGAAGAGTGCACTTTCAATCAAACTTTATTCATACCGAGCTATACCGGCAATTCAAATTGACTAACAAGGGAAACAACACAACTAGAACAAGAGATTTGTTTAGTCAAATATCCGACAGAGAATCACGGACATACATTCAGGATTAATTGAATGGATGGATGAGGAGAAAGCTAAATGGGGACTAACTTCTCCTCTGCTCCCCCCCCCCCCCCCCCCCCCCCCCCCCCCCCCCAGGCGAGGGAGGTACAGGAGGATCTCTGCAGGACCAAGGAGGAGCTGCATGCCGTGATGAGCTCCCCCATCTCCCAGGCTCCCTTTGCTGCTCCTCCAGCGCCTTCCTCCTCCTCCTCCTCCTCCTCTGACAGCGGGAGCGACCACGAGGAGCACAATGAGGAGCGCAGCAGCTACAGCGCGGAGCTGCAGCAGCAGGAGAACGCTGACCACCGGCGCGAGGAGGAGCGTCTCACCGAGGCCGAGAAGAACCAACGGCTGCAGAAACAGCTGCAGGTGAGGCTGAGATGCGGGTCACCTTCAGGGGACTCAGAGTCACAGTCACCCTTACCTGAGTGTCACCTTTATGGGGGGGGGGGGGTGACCCAGTGACCCTTTAGGGGTCATTATAACAGAGTCAGGGCCTGGTAAACAGTCACCCTTTAGGGGTCATTATAACAGAGTCAGGGCCTGGTAAACAGTCACCCTTTAGGGGTCATTATAACAGAGTCAGGGCCTGGTAAACAGTCACCCTTTAGGGGTCATTATAACAGAGTCAGGGCCTGGTAAACAGTCACCCTTTAGGGGTCATTATAACAGAGTCAGGGCCTGGCAAACAGTCACCCTTTAGGGGTCATTATAACAGAGTCAGGGCCTGGTAAACAGTCACCCTTTAGGGGTTATTATAACAGAGTCAGGGCCTGGTAAACAGTCACCCTTTAGGGGTCATTATAACAGAGTCAGGGCCTGGTAAACAGTCACCCTTTAGGGGTCATTATAACAGAGTCAGGGCCTGGTAAACCTGGTCTTCCTGCCTGGAGGTCAACATAGTCACAGAGCCTGGTTAGCCCCCAGGTGGGATAACTGTTTGCGAGCCTGATTGACGCGCACTCTTTCTAGGGACAGAAGAAGCACCTTTGGGCGTCAGGGTAGATTCCGAACCGGTTTTACTGTCTGCACCTCAGCCTAGCCTGAGGATGGACTCAGGGCTTGGTAAACAGGCGTCTCACTAAACAGGTTTCGGGCCCAGGCTCTGTGGCGTCTCCCCCCAGAGGTTCTGTTATAGCACAGTAGGACTGCTGGATGCCAGCTTAAGGGAACAGTAACCCAGCGTGGGTCAGGGAGCCATGATTAACATGTTGTGTGAAGGAAATACTATAGTGACACTTTATGTGCCTGTGGCAAAGTTTGTGTGTTTGTTAAACTTGTATCACTACTATAATACCCTTATAGTGGTGATATGCTCAATATAGTAACACCCCGAGGGAGTGTCTACCCAGATGTTTTATGGGATTGATCAGCCTCCCAACTGGCAGAGGGATCTATACCATCACACATCTGGGTGGACACTTCCTCTTGTGACGCCACAAGTGGATACATTTTCAAATGGCCTGTGATGGCTAATCAACATCCCAGCTGTTCAAATAGTGTCCCTTTGAGTTTGGATCCTGTCCGTGCATACCTTGCTTGGACGTGGACCGTTTGAGAGTAGTTAACTCTGAACTACACCAAGTAATGAATAGACTGTGATGCACTTTGTCCGTGGTGATCAACGTCCCCACACCCCCGTCGTATGCTGTTTTAGATTAAAACAATATACCGCAGTTACCAACAATGATTGCATGTACTTTTATCTTTTGAGGTTTTTGATTTTGTTATTGATATTGTTTTGCTGAAATCAAAATATTACTCCGCGCGCTTTCACCGTATCGTTCTCGCGTTGTCAAGGAAACATCAGGTCGATAGTCGCGTTCGACCATCGTCGGTGCTGTCGCACTGGCAGCGCATCGAATCCGAAACTCTCCAAAGGCAAGCGGCGTGGCGACCTTAAAAAAAGGAACGCACACCCTTGGACCATCACCGACCAATCAGAATCAAGTATTTAACAACCCCCCCCCCCCCCCCTTCGCTGTGTCTGCAGGCGCTCAGCTCAGAGCTGGCCCACGCCAGGGACGAAAGCAAGAAGACGGACAACGACCTTCTCCACTCGGAGAACGTGCGCGTGGGCCGGGACAAGTACAAGACCCTCCGGCAGATCCGCATGGGGAACACCAAGCAGAGGGTGGACGAGTTCGAGGCCTTGTAGAAACCGCCAGGTCCCCACTCTTCTGAATCACTTACCAATGACCCACACCCCTTCACGGGCACCCCCACCCCAAACATCTGGCCTCACCCGAGCAAAGAAAAGAGATGGAGTTTAAACTGTTGGAGGTTTTGGCCAAAGGGCACTGTGGTATGTGTGTATGTGTATAATTTGCGTGACCTTTTATGAAGACTAAGCGGCCAGCACGAAAATATTTACTTCGAAGATTTAAAAAAAGGTTTTTGTTGTGTGTTTTTTTTTGTTTTTGCCGCTATAGAAATAAAACCAATTAGTGTATTTTGTT
>JACYXH010000166.1:347500-437500 GCA_026745465.1 Lota lota
TGCTACAAAAGAAAAGTGAAATGGCTACATTCACTAACGGTTGAAGAGAGGGAAACAAAATTTGATGAATCTCCGTCCGCGGTTCAGTGTCCGGTCCACACTGAAACCCCCAGAACCCCCACCGCCCAGACCTCCGTCGCCTAACCAGCGGCCGGGAACGTCCAGAACACGGGGCACTACCACACTCCATAGGTCAGCCTGTCCGTTTCCAGATTCATCCACTCAGCCGCGTCATCAAACGGCTACGTTCTCCGTCACACAAAATGTCGCTTCGCAAACGAGGAGAATATCGGAGACGCCATTCCCGGGTGTATCCCCGGCACTGCGAGGACACGGCCTGGCAGGGCGCAGTGACGCCGTGATGTTGGCAAGTCTCCGGGGACACCGAAACCTCACCGCTTTGTTGCCAGCCTTTTGTGTCTGTTTCAAATGCCAATCCACGGAAAGCAAATCATGTTGTTTTGGCGAAGGTTACAAACTACGGTGATTTAAAGGACTTGAAGTTCACGCTCTTGTCTCGTCGTTTGAGCGCGCTCGTTTAGAGATACAGCACTGAGGTCCAGGCCTCACTGTCCCGCGCAGGGGTGTTGGGTTTGGGGACCGCATCACAGACATGAATACAGACGGACAGCAACAATGCGATCAGATAACAGAGGAGGACAGGAGGACAGGAGGACAGGAGGACAGGAGCTCGCTGAACCGTGAAACAGCTCGATTTAGTAAGAGCAGATTAAGTGCTATTTCCAGTTTATCACCGGTCTGGGGGATCAAACCATCGTAGCCGTCTCTCCTGGCTTCACTAAAACGTCCGTTAGCGATAGAATTTGGCGAAATTGCTTCCATGTACAGATTGTGCCGAAGAGCATTTAGCATAAGCGTGCCTGCCACGAATGTAAACAATGGCAATAAAGCCCTGTCCTTCATTTGGAATCACTGTGTGTCGTAACCACGGAGGGTGTGGACGACGTCACAGTGAATCGCCACGAAGACGAAAGTGCCATGTTGCCCCTGTCTGCATTAACGGCTGGCTCTGTTTTTTTTTCAATTCTTTTTCGGCTGAATCTAAAGGAAGTAATGTTGACAGTTATGTTGGTGACCGATGTTTTAGTGAGGACAGGGGAGACGGTTACAACCGATGCATCAGCCTGACTGTCCTTTAAGACACCGATGGCCGTAGGGACAGAGGAGACCATGTATCTCTTGACCCCCCCCCCCCCCCCCCCCCCCCACACACACACACACACACACACACACACTCAGAAAGGGATGATCCTGACCATTCACTATAGCAGCAAGCCTTCCCACAGTTCGGTATCAACATCCATAAACTGGGCCTGTCTCCCGCCAGAAACGCACATTTCACAAAAAGTGTGCGTTTGCTGGCCAGAGCCGACGGACTGAACAGACGATCATAGATTGGTTGGTTTCTTTCACTAGGTTCTGTTTGGTTTCACCTCTTGTGCCACCTGGAGTTCTGCAGAGTCACACATGTGACGCCCATCAAAGTCCGCTCTGTTTCCAGGGTTTAGCGTGAGTCATCCTCGGAGCTGCACCAGATGTGGGTCAAACCGTCGCAGGCCGGTTATTTCCTAATGGTTCTGACCCATTTTTTAACCACAATCCAGGTTAATCCCGATTCATGGCGACCAGACAGAAACACACTGATCCTCCGAACGCGTTGCTGTGGCTAAGGTCTCAAAGCAGTCGAATGTTGAGCGTCGTCATCCATTATGCTGGGTTTTTTCTTCTCCGCTATTTTTAGCGCTTGTCGTGTAACTCGCTTGGCCACTGTTGAGATGCCAGTGAACGCCTGCCCACAGCGTTCTGCACACTTTACTGAAAGGGGAATGTTATATTCTAAGTCATTAAAACCTCTGAAGACCATGGCAGGGAACATGATAGAGATACTGTTCGTTCTGTTTAATCCACGATGAATAATGGTTTGACTTTTAAACCTGATGGTTCAGGGTACACTTATTTTATATTGCTCCAACTAACCAAGACAATTTGCTTCGGCCTATCTGACAAAGCAGCCAAGAAAAACTAAAGACAATTATTTTATAATGCTCTTTAAAGCAAATATTTGAATTAATGAAGCATTCGGCAGCAGCTGTTGGGTATTCGTACTTGATAAATGATTACTAAAATTGCATTCGATAAGAGTTCTATCGCTTGATTAAAGTGGCTGTTGGTAAGATTTAAGAGCTATTATTTGAGTGTCATTTTATTTTTTACAAATGGCCTAGCCATCCGCCAGCTATTACTGAGTGAAATGCTATGTGAGAATATCTGTTTTGAATTGACTGCGCCTGCCTCTGTATGGGCCAGATTACATTTTGGACAGCTTCCGGCTAATTTCTGACCAATCAGGGCATCTCATCCCTGATAAGTTCGGGGAATACACCTTGCCTGTCAATCACAGGCGCGTGAATGCAAGACTTCTCACTGGTGGAGAAATGTAAAGAGGGAGAGGTTTTTGGGTTGTTTTCTTTCATAATCGGGCTCTCTTCCGCTCTACTCTGCTTTCTCTCTCTCTCTGAACAACTCTCGAATCTTACCTATGCAGCTGTTATCGATTCATCGACTAATCGTTGAAGCCCTACTTACTTGAATCCTGAATGTGTCGAGAAAAATCCATTCATCATCGAATGTATCCATGGTGATGTCCAAAGTGTGTCTGTGAGAATAAATCAAACCATCAAACCAGGGATTCCTGTAATAGTTCATTATATCTATGGAGGTGGGGTTTTAATGGAGCAAAGTAACCGGTCTGTTCAGGAGCTGGACGAACAGGATTTTTTAATCGAATCCAGTGACCGGTCAAACGGTCAAACAGTGCACGAGAGTAGGATGTGACGGAGGGCCTGTGTACGATATCTACACACATGCACATCATAAAGAAACAGCAAGATGTAGAAGAAGAGAAGTACAAATTCTTCATAAACATTATGGTAAACCTACAAAGTTATTGTTATCGTCGCAGGTTGAGTCCGGGTATCAGGAAACGCTCGCTGCCTATTCCAACATGGTGCTACCGATGTCCGCCCGTGCAGCTCCTTCTTTACCCTCCTCGTGGACTTCCTCCTCCTGGCTCCATCGTGTCTGATTCCCAGGTTGTGCCTCGTTATCAGAAAAACCCCACCGCAGTCTCAACGTCCCCGCCGCGCCAGCGAGAGCTGGCGCTGAGCCCGTGGGCCCGTGCGCCTGCAGCGTTCAGCGTTCTACATGCGCAGCACCACAGCAACAGAAGGAGCATCCGCTCCTTGTGCGGCCTTCCCGTGGCGTTGGCATCTGCTGTCCTCTCCGTCTTTGGCCACAGAGCCCCCACCGTCTATGTCAAAGACAGGAATAGTTCCCTTCCGAAGGTCAGCCCGTGCCATCGCGTCGCCTGCAGGCCTCCGCTGACAGCCAGTTGGCCCGGAAACGGCCGCCAGGAGATGGGTGGTTAGTTTGGTGAGCTGCGCGCAGCGAGACTGCTGCTGGTACTACTACAGCCGGATTGCAGCGTTCACGAACCGCAGGCCTACAGGGATAAAGGACAAAGAACAACGTAATAATCTCAAAGATTTTCATCTGTATAAATGTCTCTTAAGACACTAGCTGTCGCCGATTGAGGTAACACAACTGAGCGTACGGCCCGCTGGTTAAGCCCTTGCATTAGCAGTGTTGTGAATGTTACGAACCGGGTGTTGGTGGTAAAATTCCCAGGAAAAAGCACAATGTGTCAGTCAGCCAGCGTTACAATATCCAATAGGGCTTGTGCATCAGAATGCACCATGGGATTTTTTGTCGGCGATGCACCGCCATTTTAAGAGGACTCGATGATTATTATTATTAATTACTAAACAATGACCAAAAAAAAAAAAAAACTGGAGTAATATAGATTCTGTCACGGCTTGCCCCCACCAGGTTTTGCATTTAACGTGCGTGCCAAGTCCACTTATAGTGCGCCAACGCTGCGTCTCTGGATGTCCCATGACGCATACAAAGGCGCAAAAAAGATAGACGAAACGTAGGATTATGAGTTCAGAGTTGGCATTTTTGTAATAATTGATTGTTTACAAATAGGAATAGACAAGCAACATACATGCACAATCCTGTATTCACAAGATTGGGAGCGTGTCAGAGCGTTACCTAACTAAAACTACTACTATTATTAAAATAATAAAGTAATAATAATAACTTTTTACTTAATCAATAAATAGATAAAAAGACGGCTGTTGCTATACCTTCGTTTAAAATCCATTGTTATGTTATAAATCTATTTTTAACAACTCAGCCGGTGCAGGTGGAGTTGCTGTGGAAAGTAATTGACCTTGCACCAATTGTCCACTAGGGGGCAGCACGACCTCCACGCTGACCTCTGAGCAGACAAGGAAACGGAAACCCGTCATGTCATTTAGCTCGGCATTTGTTTACGATACGACCGGAGCAGACGAGAGGCGACTCTGTCACCACAATAAGCTTCACTAACACCAGCAACAGGCCCAGATATCCACATAGACAAGGCTGTGTTGGTGGGGGGGCTGGGATCCAGTGGTACCGTGTATCTTCCGGATAACTCGCGTTGCTGTTGCTTTGAACTGCTGAAGTGAGACACTGCGAAGCGGGTCCCTGGACCCTGGAGGAGCCGCGATGAGCTCCGAGCAAGAAGACCACCAGAGCGACGGAGAGGAGGACGCACACGACACGGACCGCCGTGCGGGGGACAGAGCTGGGAACCCCGACGAAGAGGACCGCGCCGATGATGATGAAGATGATGAAGATGATGGTGATGATGGAGTGAATGAGGTGGGTGACAGCAGCACTGGAAGGGTTCGCGAGGATGTGTGTGAGCGCACCAGTGCGAGTTCTCCGGCGGGAGAACTTTCTACCTCCACCACTACCTCCACCTCCACCACCACTGGAGTGCCGGACGCCCGGTGCCCGTCCACCACCACCCAGGAGCCGAAGGCGGCAGATGGAAGCAGCGGGGGCACCTCTATGGTGCAGCCCAGCGGGAACGGGCTGTTCTTGTGGCTGAACCGCAGGACTATCAGACGGGGTCTCTTTGTGGACCCGGCCAGGGACAACTTCAACGCCATGACGAACTTGTACTGCTCGATGAGCCCGGCCGCGGACTCTCTGAACTTGAGCACTCAGACTCACGGAGCTGTTTTTAATCTGGAATATTCTCCGGACGGGTAAGGATGGAGACATATGTTGTGTTTTAGTCGAAGATAAATGCATTCTTGTCGAAACTGTAAGAAACAGACTCGTCAGTGTAATGTAAATGTAGTCAACGTTACACGTGTGTGTGTGTGTGTGTGTGTGTGTGTGTGTGTGCGTGTGCGTGTGCGTGTGTCTGTTGTAGGTCTGTATTAACCGTGGCGTGTGAGCAGACAGAAGTGCTGCTGTTTGATCCAGTCTCATCGAAACACATCAAGACTCTCGTGGAGGCCCACGAAGACTGCGTCAACAACATCAGGTACACAACAACACACTAAACACACCAGGTACACAACAACACACTAAACACATCAGGTACACAACAACACACTAAACACACCAGGTACACAACAACACACTAAACACACCAGGTACACAACAACACACTAAACGCACCAGGTACATAACAACACACTATAAACACATCAGGTACACAACAACAACACACATTAAACACACAACACAACATCATACAATACTAACAACACTATAGAAGTGCAGACTGTGGCAACGCCCAAATCTAAAGTCACAAGACTCTCAACACAACATGAACAACACACAACTCGTCACAGTGAACACAAAAACACTCTTCACCACTTAGTTATTTAGCACGCACACTTTTCTCCAGTTGTGTTTATCACAGTGAATTCAGATACATGTCATGAAGGAGCAGGTCAGGGGATCTCTCGCTCAAGGATGCCTACAGGTAGACTGTGGACCTCCGGGGGTTCGAACCCGCGACCTTTTGGCTGAGAGTCACACTCCAACCACTGCACCATCCTAAAAACAAAACGCAACCCGGACAACACAACTCTATGCCGCCCATCACAACAACGTCCCGCGCCCACGGCTCTACAGCTCGTCAGGGCTCCGCACGGATGTGATGTCATTTCCTGTTTCCGGTCTCAGGTTCCTGGACAACCGGCTGTTCGCCACCTGCTCGGACGACACCACCGTTGCATTGTGGGACCTGAGGAAGCTGAACGCCAAGGTGTGCACGCTGCACGGCCACGCCAGCTGGGTGAAGAACATCGAGTACGACACCAACACGCGCCTGCTGGTCACCTCGGGTTTCGATGGCAACGTCATCACCTGGGACACCAACAGGTGTGTGTGTGTGCGTGTCAGACTGTGTGTGTGTGTGACAGCGTGTGTGTGTGTGACAGCGTGTGAGAGGGCGTGACAGTGTGTGTGTGTGTGTGTGTGTGTGTGTGTGTGTGTGTGTGTGTGTGTGTGTGTGTGTGTGTGTGTGTGACAGCATGTGTGTGTGTGTGTGAGAGGGCGTGACAGTGTGTGTGTGTGTGTGTGTGTGTGTGAGAGGGCGTGACAGCGTGTGTGTGTGCGTGTGTGTGTGAGACAGTGTGTGTGTGTGTGTCATCCCCTACAGTCCAAGCATTGGTCTGAGCCCCTAACTTTTAAACAAAAAGGACGTAAACCATAATGACTTGTTTCTGTACTGTCTAACCCCTACCTGCTCCTTAATGACCTGTCTCTGTACTGTCTAACCCCTACCTGCTCCTTAATGACATGTCTCTGTACTGTCTAACCCCTACCTGCTCCTTAATGACCTGTCTCTGTACTGTCTAACCCCTACCTGCTCCTTAATGACCTGTCTCTGTACTGTCTAACCCCTACCTGCTCCTTAACGACATGAATGTGAATCCAGTCAGGGGATACATTGTTTGGTAACCGTCTTATATAAGCAGTACGCCACTCGGGGCTCACAATCCACGGTGAACCATGGTCTGACCCCCCCCCGCCCCTCCCAGGTTCACGGAGGACGGCTGCCCCCACAAGAAGTTCTTCCACACACGCTACCTCATGCGGATGCGTCTGACGCCGGACTGCTCCAAGATGCTGATCTCCACCTCCTCAGGGTACCTGCTGCTGCTCCACCAGCTGGACCTCACCCAGTCCCTGGAGGTGGGCAGCTACCGCATGCTGCGCGCCCGCCGCACCCCCCTCACCTCCGGTACGCCCCTTCCACTCGCTCGCTCACTCACTCACTCACTCACTCACTCACTCACTCACTCGCCCATTCACGGGTTTATTCGTTCATGGTAGGGAGTTAGAAGATGGCTCTCTGAGCTCATAATCTACTGAATGTTGATTTGGTCATTAGTTCATAAATTGTCTTTACCCTTTTGTCTCTCTGTCTCTGTCTGTCTCTGTCGCTCTGTCTCTCTCTGTCTCTCTCTGTCCTCTCTCTCTGTCTCTCTCTGTGTCTCTCTCTGTGTCTCTCTCTGTGTCTCTCTCTGTCTCTCTGTCCTCTCTCTCTGTCTCTCTCTGTGTCTCTCTCTGTGTCTCTCTCTGTCTCTCACTGTCTCTCTCTGTCTCTGTCTCTCTCTCTCTCTCTCTCTCTCTCTCTCTCTCTCTCTCTCTCTCTCTCTCTCTCTCTCTCTCTCTCTCTCTCTCTCTCTCTCTCTCTCTCTCTCTCTCTCTCTCTCTCTCTCTCTCTCCCTCTCCCTCCCAGATGGAGGAACATCTGCCTCCAGGGCCAGTGGATCTTCTCGCCAGGGCAACGACTCCAGCAAGCTCCACCCCCACAGAGAAGGTGAGAGAAACATCACTGTTAAGAATTAGGTGTCAAGCACCGAAGGTGCAGGTCACCTATTGTTATGGCCAGTTTAATTAGTAGTATTATTAACAATCAATATTATTATAGATTCTTGGCGTTGCTCTGATGGAATGCCCTCATGATGTCACTTCCTCTCATCATGTCACTACTGCCCTCTCATCATGTCACTACTGCCCTCTCATGAAGTCACCTCCCCTCTTACGATGTCACTTCCCCTCTCATGAAGTCACCTCCCCTCTTACGATGTCACTTCCCCTCTCATGAAGTCACTACTGCCCTCTCATGAAGTCACCTCCCCTCTTACGATGTCACTTCCCCTCTCATGATGTCACCTCCCCTCTTACGATGTCACTTCCCCTCTCATGAAGTCACTACTGCCCTCTCATGAAGTCACCTCCCCTCTCATGATGTCACTTCCTCCGTGCAGGCCTGTCCCCCAGGAACAGTCTGGAGGTGCTGACCCCGGAGATCCCGGGGGAGAAGGACCGGGGGAACTGCATCACCTCCCTGCAGCTGCACCCCAAGGGCTGGGCCGCCCTCATCCGCTGCTCCAGCAACATGGACGACCAGGAGGTGAGCCCACCCTTACCCCCCACCCTCACACCGACCCCACCCCCACCCTCACCGCCAACCCCACCACCCCAGGAGTTTTGGAAAAGAGACTCCTGTGTGAAGCTCTCACGCCGTTAGTCTTTCTCTGCTCACTGTTGGTTCCACCGTCCTGGAGAGGGCCGCGGGGCGGATGAAACGGGCCGCCTGTCGTCCCGTTGTGACCTTAAACATTCTGGAGCGCTGTCGGTAACCCACGGCGACGCAGAGACCAATGGCGTTCCCCCGCCGGCTGGGACAGCATCCCGGACCCGGGGGAGCCGAGGGGCCGGTTTAATTAGAGGACCGGGGACCTGTGATCACTCCCTCTCAGGGTAGCTCACACAGCAGGAGGGTTGATTAGTCTGGTGAGATGGGAGGCGAGGGGGGGGGGGGGGGGAGCAGGCCTAGGGACCCACGGCTGCAGGAATCTCCTTCTGAATGTTTAAATACAATCTCTCTCTCTCTCTCTCTCTCTCTCTCTCTCTCTCTCTCTCTCTCTCTCTCTCTCTCTCTCTCTCTCTCTCTCTCTCTCTCTCTCTCTCTCTCTCTCTCTCTCTCTCTCTCTCTCTCTCTCTCTCTCCCTCTCCATCGTCGCTGTCTCCCCCACCTCTCTCCCCCTCTCTATGGATCCACCCTCTTCATATCCTCACCTTCCTCTGTCTCCTTATCCCCTCTTTCACCCTTCCTCCCCCCTTCCTCTCACGCTCTCCCTCCCCCCACCTGCTCCCCCTCCCTCCATCTCAACCAATGTCTCTCTCCCTCTCCTCCTCCCCTCTCTGCCCCCCCTCCCCCCCCCAGTGGACGTGCGTGTACGAGTTCCAGGACGGGCCGGCCACGCGGCCCCCCGCCTCCCCGCGCCGCTCCCTGCGCCTCACCCACTACGTGGAGGAGGCCAACGTGGGGCGGGGCTACATCAAGGAGCTGTGCTTCAGCCCCGACGGGCGGCTCATCTGCTCGCCGTACGGCTACGGCGTGCGCCTGCTGGCCTTCGACGGCCGCTGCGGCGAGCTGTCGGACTCGGCGCCGGCGCGCACGGCGGTGCTGCGCGAGGTGCGCTCGGTGTACTCCCACAGCGACGTGGTGCTCACCACCAAGTTCTCCCCCACCCACTGCCAGCTGGCCTCGGGCTGCCTCAGCGGCCGCGTCTGCCTCTACCAGCCCCGGTTCTAGCGGCGGCGGCGGCGGCGGCAATGGCGGCGGCAATAGCGGCGGCAATGGCGACGGAGCTCCCCCCCCCCCCTGCCCCCTACTGTGACAAAGCATCGCCAGCGATGCTTTGTCACAGTAGGGGGCAGGGGGGGGGGGGGGGGATCAGTTTAGTTTTTTGGATCGGGTGTCGGCCATGTTTAAAAAAAGAACAAATCGAACTTTTTAAGGTCGATCTGATCAAGTGCCGCGCCGGCGGATATTGACGTCGGCCGCGGGTTTTCTTTTTCGTGCGCACTGCCAGCGGCAGTTGGTCTGGCAGAAGCCGTGGCGTCGACGGACCTGTTAGCGGTTCAGAGTCGCGGTGGCTAAGACTACAGCGTTTTATAAGTAACGTACACGTATCTGTTTACGGGTATGAGTGTAAGGACTACAACTCCCACGGTCAACTGGACTACAACCCGGTGACGGAAGCGTTTATAAAAAATAAAAATAAATGTAAAAAGACATATAAGTTGTCAGAAATATGGGAGGTGCTTTGAACCAAGATGCCCATGGTGGATTATGGACAACTTGACAAGAATCTGGCCCTGGAGAAACGCTCTCAGATCAGCGACACAGTATCTCACTCATGCTGTGGAGTCTATTGGCTTCTCGTTGTAAGCGTTCAGTCGGCTGTTAGTCCAGTAGGCAGAATGTATAGAAGTAGCTCATTTACATATTGTTTTGTAACTAAGCAACTGAACTTGACGTTGCGGGACAATCTTGAGACGGAAAACCGAGCGCAACCACAGAGCGAGGAGAGGAAATGTATGTGTTTGTAGTTTCCCTGTTGCGTTGAAGTCCCTTTCTACAGTTATTGCGTTGCGCTGCCCTTCCCCGCCACTAGGTGGTGCTGTTTCCTCTGCTTATACAATCTGAACTCACCTTGCCACGCCTTTGCCCTTGTTCTCACCTATCGGGATCCTGCGCTAACTGCAGGCTAACTCGTCGGGCGAAACGTGTTTGTTCACAAACATTCCCGTGTTTGTGAATGTTTTTATTGGAAACCCTTGTCATCTGGCGTAGATCTCCTGGGGGGTTCTGCTGTGTTGGCTTGAGGAGACTTTAGATGCCCCTCCACCCTCTCTGACCTCTTCTCCCATCTCCTCTTTCGTCACTTTAAAAGGAAACGTTTCACTGTTCCCTGGAAATACTTGTTATTCTCACGCACGTGTGCTATCCAGCGTGTGACATCGCAAATGGGCGTGGCGCCGTCCAATCAGGTGCCTCGGTCCGGCTGGACGCTCCCGCTTGTGATGTCACACAAGGCTTTTGGAGCGGCTCGTTGAAGTGGGTCCGGTCCGAGCCGACGCCTGGGTTGTACAGCGGGGGCTGCCGTACAGCAACCGTAACGACGCTACGTAGTAGATGGTATAGTACTGTTGTATAAACATTACCTAGCACAGAGTTTATTCTACTACTATGCACACCAGCTTTTCAGTACTTTTTAACTTCTTCTTCTTCTTCTTGTTCATACGGAGGCGATTCTTCAAGTTTTTTCAGACACCAAACCCTCGAGACTCGGTCAGCGTTGATGTCCGGTCGTACATTAACCCTCGAGACTCGGTCAGCGTTGATGTCCGGTCGTACATTAACCCTCGAGACTCGGTCAGCGTCGATGTCCGGTCGTACATTAACCCTCGAGACTCGGTCAACGTTGATGTCCGGTCATACATTAACCCTCGAGACTCGGTCAGCGTCGATGTCCGGTCGTACATTAACCCTCGAGACTCGGTCAGCGTCGATGTCCGGTCGTACATTAACCCTCGAGACTCGGTCAGCGTCGATGTCCGGTCGTACATTAACCCTCGAGACTCGGTCAGCGTCGATGTCCGGTCGTACATTAACCCTCGAGACTCGGTCAACGTTGATGTCCGGTCATACATTAACCCTCGAGACTCGGTCAGCGTTGATGTCCGGTCGTACATTAACCCTCGAGACTCGGTCAACGTTGATGTCCGGTCATACATTAACCCTCGAGACTCGGTCAGCGTCGATGTCCGGTCGTACATTAACCCTCGAGACTCGGTCAGCGTCGATGCCCGGTCGTACATTAACCCTCGAAACTCGGTCAGTGTCGATGTCCGGTCGTACATTAACCCTCGAGACTCGGTCAACGTTGATGTCCGGTCGTACATTAACCCTCGAGACTCGGTCAGCGTTGATGTCCGGTCGTACATTAACCCTCGAGACTCGGTCAGCGTTGATGTCCGGTCGTACATTAACCCTCGAGACTCGGTCAGCGTTGATGTCCGGTCGTACATTAACCCTCGAGACTCGGTCAACGTTGATGTCCGGTCATACATTAACCCTCGAGACTCGGTCAGCGTTGATGTCCGGTCCTACATTAACCCTCGAGACTTGGTCAGCGTTGATGTCCGGTCCTACATTAACCCTCGAGACTCGCTCAGTGTCGATGTCCGGTCGTACATTAACCCTCGAGACTCGGTCAGTGTCGATGTCCGGTCGTACATTAACCCTCGAGACTCGGTCAGTGTTGATGTCCGGTCGTACATTAACCCTCGAGACTCGGTCAGCGTTGATGTCCGGTCGTACATTAACCCTCGAGACTCGGTCAGTGTCGATGTCCGGTCGTACATTAACCCTCGAGACTCGGTCAGCGTTGATGTCCGGTCGTACATTAACCCTCGAGACTCGGTCAGCGTTGATGTCCGGTCGTACATTAACCCTCGAGACTCGGTCAACGTTGATGTCCGGTCATACATTAACCCTCGAGACTCGGTCAGCGTTGATGTCCGGTCCTACATTAACCCTCGAGACTTGGTCAGCGTTGATGTCCGGTCCTACATTAACCCTCGAGACTCGCTCAGTGTCGATGTCCGGTCGTACATTAACCCTCGAGACTCGGTCAGTGTCGATGTCCGGTCGTACATTAACCCTCGAGACTCGGTCAGTGTTGATGTCCGGTCGTACATTTCACCATCTGAGATCTGTTGCCCAGTGTGACACTTCAGTCTGACAATCTTCACTGAAGGTAAAGCCGTGAATTGAAAGGGAATGATTGTATTAAAGTGATGGTCAGGGAACAGTTGGTTCCTGGAATTATAATTCAAAAGACCACAAAATGCCTTCCCTCCCACTAAAACATTTCAGTTTTTACCTCTCTGAGAGAATCAGATTCCCTCTTATAGTTCATTCGGTTTACATAGAAGAGACAGGCAAAAACATAATTTTAATATAGCTCTAAAATTGTTCGGTATTTAGCACTGCTTTTAATCCACTAAGAGAAACGACAAAACAAGAGTTTTAGATATTGTTTGGCTGTCTGTTTGTTGTTTTCAGTTGGTGAAAATTGAATTTGTTGTTTATTCATTGTGGGACTGTCTTACTTGACCACAGTATGTCGTGTGTAAAAGAAATATGTTAAACACCCAGTGTTGTCAAGGTTGATACTAATATGGTACTCGTTATTATGATAATAAAAAGGTCATTTTTTGCACTGTTAAGTTGTGATTTGATGACCGATGCACGACGCAGCTCTTGACAACGGCCACTAGAGGGCAGTATAAACACCCGGAGATAAATAAATCCCTTTATTTTAAAGTTAAATCTTTGACACATCAATTCCTGAAATCCCCCCCCCCCCCCCCCCCCCCCCACAAAAAAGAAAATAAGTATATTCACAAGAGTACAGATTAATAAAACAAAACATTTATGAAACATGCATCATGTTAGAAAAATATGTCACTCAGACCAGCTGCTCACATATTCTCTGACCCCCCTCAGATAAATCTCTTCATGATAAACGCAATCTTTTCACAATAAAAGCCACGGAACACCGTAGCAGTGTAAGAACCAAACAGAAAACCCCACAACATTAACAAAATATTAATCACAACATAAGTGATTCTTTTAACTACACATTACCTGTTCTTGGTGTGTGTTTATATCAATCAGTGGCTCTTCATTACTTAGTATGAATCCATGAAAAAGGTCCAGTTCTTTAAGTCCTTTCAAACGTCTTCAACCGCCTGTCACTCCTCCTCCTTATTCTCCTCCTCAATCCTCTCTCCTCCACACTCCTCTTCTTCCTCACGGCCTGTGCTCCTCCCTCCTCCTCACGGCCTGTGCTCCTCCCTCCTCTGCCTCCTCCTTCTCCTCATGGCCTGTGCGCCTCCCTCCTCCTCCTCACTCCTCCTCCTCACGGCCTGTGCGCCTCCCTCCTCTGCCTCCTCTTCTGCTGCTTCTCGCGCCGCTGATTGAGGACCTTAGTGGTGACACGCAGCTTGCGCAGCCGGAGGGCGCGCAGCCTCAGCTGGAGGTCCTGCGGGACCTTCCCGCCCTTGGCGCGGATGTCCTTCAGCCGCTGGAGGGGGGTCTTGACTAGGTGGAAGTCGCAGGGCGTGGCGCGCGCCTCCATGCCCACGTGGCAGCTTCGGGCGGCGGGGACATAGCCCTCGGCCAACGCCACCACCCGGTACTCGCCCGGGTTCAGCAGGCGCCAGTAGTCTCCGTCCGCCGCTGGCGAGGAGAGACGGACAGACGGACAGATGGACATGCTGAGTCATGTGCGTTGAAGGCGATGGAAAAGCTTCTGCTAGACGGCTACAGTCTAGTGGTGAACATATCTGAGGGCTGCTTTCAACAACAAGGTACTTTTAATAATCTGGGCTCAAAAACGGTCCAGTTGGCCACAGATTGCATTGCATTGGATCGTATGTATTGCATGCAGTGGCACATGTATTCCTTTAACTTCTTTCCATCCTGAAGCGTGCAAGTTTCGCCTCATATTTGTAGCTTGTCACAAACGAGAACTAGATTCATCGTTTTAACGGAGCAAAGCACAGAGTGAATGTTGCGTGGATTTAGTTTTGGTGCTTACTCCAAAGTTTGGACTTGACTTGTTGACTTGTACGGGTGGACAACATGCGGTCTGTTCTACGGTGTCCGGGTGTTGGGGGGGCTACCTGTGCGGATGTCGTGGTCGTGGTCCTCCACCTTAATGATGGCGTCTGCCAGGCCTCTCTTGGTCATCTTGTCCCTCACCACGCCTTTAATCCCTCTGTGGACCTGAGGGAACAGCAGGAGGGACTTTACTGCCAGCTGATTGGCTAGGCATCTTTCAATACCTTGAGTGGATACTTCTTAGCAATGGGAATGGAACCCCTAACCCTGGTAAAAAATATAGACCAAAATATTGACCAGCAGAGTACTAACTAGCAGGGTACTAACCAGGGTACTAACCTGCTCCATGTAGACCAGCAGGGTACTAACTAGCAGGGTACTCACGAGCAGGGTACTAACCAGGGTCACTAACCTGCTCCATGTAGACCAGCAGGGTACTAACTAGCAGGGTACTAACCAGGGGAACTAACCTGCTCCATGTAGACCAGCAGGGTACTAACCAGGGTCACTAACCTGCTCCATGTAGACCAGCAGAGACTCCCTGTTGTTGTCCCACTCCCGGGGCAGCTCGCTGGCGTGAGGGTACTTATCACAGGACAGCTCCACCGTCACCTCGAAGCAGTTGGTGTGGAAGTAGCTGAAGTCGCTCATACCTGACCGGACAACACACGCACGTCAGTCGCCACGGCAACCAGGAGGACACACACCACCACCGCTAACGACAACTACTTTCTACAGCAGCCGACTAGTTTCCATAGTTACCCCAATAGCTATGGTAGCTTTAGTATCTACCGTTCCCATAGTAACCGCAGTGGCCTTAAAAACGTTAGGAACCACAGTACGTTGCGTGTAGTGCGGTTTGTTTAGAAAGATGGTCAAAATGATCGCCCGCAATCGGCACTGAAACCCGAATTCCGACCGTCACCGAGTAGACCGGCCGACGGCATCGGCCGGTCGGTTGCCGTGGCTACACTCACTGCCGGGGACGGTGTGCCAGGCGCCGCCGTTGATGATGTTGTGCGTCCGCTGGAAGTCGTCGATGTGACACATGCGGCGGTCGGGGTTGAGCATGGCCAGGTTGGTGGAGGCGTAGACGGTGGCCAGCCAGCGGAAGAAGCCGTCGTCCGGGCTGGGGGTGTACTCCTTGGGACTCCAGTCGCGGGTGCAGTCGTGGGGGTACACCACCACCAGCTCCCCCCCGTGGAGGTTGGCGCTCAGGACGAAGGGGATGTCCTGCATCCAGCTGATGACCGCGCGCGTCTCGGGGGCCACCTGGGGGTGGGGGTGGGGGTGGGGGTGGGGGTGGGGGTGGAGGTGGAGGTGGAGGTGGGGTAGAATATTAGGGCTTGATCAAAAAGTTGCATTGAAACGACACGTGTAGAGTTTAAGTACTAGGTTAGAGATGGTTAGTTTTAAGTACTAGGTTAGCGATGGTTATGGCTACGTCAGGGTTTATGGGTATAAATATTTTTATTAATTTTTATTAACTAAATTATTTTAAATGTTTGCGTTCCTTCTCAAGATTTCTTCCTTGCTAATTAAGGGACTTTTTTCTTGCCCTCCTCTCCGCTAGGGCTAGGGGGGTGTCAAAAATATATGGCCTGTTCAGACTGTAACTGTGATTAAGGGATATACAAATACAAATGTATTTAGGTGCTTAGGTGCTTAGAAATTGCTTAGGGTCTGCCGGTAAGGACGCTCAAGGGTCCAGTCATTGTTCTGATCCTATGAGCCTCAAACACAACAAGCAGATGGTTATCTTAGCCGCCGCCGCGTTAGCCAACAGTTTGCCTCAAGCTGTTCTCTGGCCTCGACTCTGGCTGAGTCATCGTGACGAGAAAAGGCATCATGAGATCAATCACGTGGAAAAGCCATAAAAAAAGGTCAAAGCGCTGGTCCGTGTTGGACGCCGTTGAGGGGGTTTGTGTCTCCGAGACTCCAGCAGATGTTCAGCGTTAGCGATGCTAACGCACTGTTTGTTTTCTGCGCCGCAGACCTTTCTTTTTGCAGAGTCAGTAGCTTTAGTCAGGACACTACTCCCTGTTATTAGGGCACACACAGACAGACACACAACACACACACACACACACACAGACACACACAGACACACAACACACACAGACACACAACACACACAGACACACAACACACACAGACACACACACACACAGACACACAACACACACAGACACACACAGACACACAACACACACACACAGACACACACACACACAAACACAAAGCGAATTGGACACAGGGTTTAGTCTTTGGGCTTCGAGGTTTGGTTGGTTTGATTTTAGGGTTAGGTTAAGGTTTACGTTTTAGGGTTAGTAGTTCGCTTTTGGGGTTAGAGGTTAGGGTGAGGTTTTATTGTGAGGGGTGAGAGTTAGGCTTAGCTAAATGATTTGAAATAGTCACCGTACAAGGTTCATTCTCATAGTGGGTTCGGTCTAGGGCCTGGTAATCTGGGACTGTTGAAAGAGGTCCTACTGGTGGACCTACTAAAGTTCTACTGTTTAGTCATTTAGCGGACAAGTCCATCCAAAGTGACTCGTAGGGAATCTCTCTCAGATAGAGGAGGAGCAGGTAGGGGTTAGGGGGCAGCTGGCTCTAGGGCTCAAGGGTAGAATGGGTAGACTGTGGACACTGGGAATCGAACCCAGAACCTACCACGGCCTCCTCCTTGGTGTAATACTCTGGGATGGGGATGTAGTGGTTCGGTACTTTGAACTTCCCCTGGGCCTCCTCCTGGGCGTTCCACAGGATGTTGTTCAGGTCCGGGAAGTTGTGGTTCAGGTCGATGCCCTCCACGCTGTAGCGGCCCAGGGCCCAGCCCGACAGCTCCGAGCCCTGGAACCAGAACCAGGTACAGAGATATACAGGGTTCTGAACCACACGGGGGGCGGGACAGCAAACCCACGTGGGAGGGGCTTACAATGTGAGGTTCTTGGGGATTGGGAGGGTTTTAAAGAGGGAAGGGCTTTTAGTTAGTAAATATCAATATAATGGGAGGAGCTTACAGGGGGGAGGAGCCTCAAGCCTATGGAACTAAAGTCTGAAGTGGCGGGAGCTTAAAGGGCCTGTATTTTGCCACCAGGTGGGTGTGTGATCAGCCATTACAAGCCGTTTCAAAATAAAAATCTCAAAATCCTACTTGTGATGTCACTAAGTCCCGGGGCAGGGCAGATTTTTGAACAGCTTGTAATCGCTAATGACACTCACACCTTGTGGTAAAATAGGGGCCCATTAGGGTTTGGAAAGTGGGGTTGAATAGGGGAGGGCGTTTAGATTGAAATTATACATCATGGGACCAGTTTAGGGGGGAGGTGCCTCAAGCAGATGTAACTAGAGACTTGGAAAGAGCCTGAGGTGGGAGGGGCTTGATGGTGGGAGGGGCTTTATGGTGGGAGGGGCTTACCATGGGAGTAGCCTGGATGGGAGGGGCTTCAGGCTTGGATGGCGCTAGGTGTGGGAGGAGCCTCCCTGCCTACCTTCTCATAGGCGGTCTCGTAACCGTCCGGGTTCATGGAGGGCAGGAGGTGGATCCTGGTCTCGGTGACGAGCCGTACGATCCGCTGGTCGCCTCGCTTGTACTCGCGACACAGGTACTGCATGAGGTTCAGCACCAGCTCTCGGCCCAGAACCTCGTTGCCGTGCATGTTGGCCACGTAGCGGAACTCTGGCTCCCCTGCAACCGGATTAGATTAGATTAGCTAACACTGTATTAGATCATATTGGATATTAGATTAGATTACACACGGTGCTATAATATTTGATTAGAGATTATATTATATTAAATGAGGTTCTATAATATTTGATTAGAGATCAGATTAGGTACTGTAATATTTGATTAGCGATTAGATTAAATTAAATACTATTAAATTAGATACTTCAATTCGGTACTATACTATTTTATTAGAGATTAGATTAAATTAGGTACTATAACATTAGATTAATGATTAGATTCAATTAGATACTATAATATTTGATGTAGCTGTGCATCTATTGCAGTGCAAACTAAAACATCCTTCAACTCTGTGGCACTGATTTGGGGATATGTAGAGTTTATCCAGCCACACAGGAGACATAAACTAACCGGGATTATGTATGTGTTGACATTCAATAAACAATCCAAACAAGAATGGAAACTTCTGGAACTTAATCCGCAGGCGTAGCTCGAGTGAACGATTTGTGTTTCACACAAAAACCTTTTTGTTTGTGTTTTGGATAAATATCTTTAGTTGATGAAGTTTAAGTTGAACAGCAGTATCTTGGCAGTAACTATGATTGGCCGTTCACTGTACTGAGCTCTTTAACACAAAACATACAATGTTGATATTTCCTTGAGACCAAATCATTTAGGAATGAACACAAAAAATTATATGTGGAATTTAATCCACCTAATTAAACGTCAAAGATCAAAGATCCGCTCTAAAAACGAAATGGTCCGGCAGAAAACTTGAATGTACCAGACATTTGCTTAACCAAACTGACATTCCATACTGGGTGTAAATCATAGCAATTATCACTATGATTATCATGATGATAAACCATTCCATATCACCCAGTCCCATTACCGCCATCCTCAAAGAGGAAAGTCCTTTTCAAACGTTTCTACCCGAGATCCTTGAAGTACAACAGGCCAGCTAGCTGCTCTCGACGCCAACACGCTTTGGCAAAACGATGAGCGTCCGCAACATTCGTGCCAAGCCATGCAAACCGTGAGCCAAACCAAACATGGCCGCTCCTCTGACCTCAGCATGAGGGGATTATCTTCCAAGTTCCAAAGAGACGGCGAGAGAGAGAGTCCTTATCTGTCTGTTTACTCTAGTGGTCTCTCCCTTCCCGCCACCCCAGGGAGACTTATCGGCTACGCATGTCTTATATATAAACAGTATAAACCCTAGTGGGGGACCAGACAGGACGGGCCCCAGGAAAACCTGTATCCCCCACATCTCCCGAAGCTCTGTCAGGACTCCAGACTCTGCGTGTATACGTTGGTGAGTATAGTGCGTTCTAAGTTACGCTTACAATGTCAATGACTCCATGACAAAACAGCGGTGAATCACTCCATCCCCATGCGCTTTATAGTCCCCCCCCCCCCCCCCCCACCGTATTTGTTCCATCTTGGAACAAATACGGTTTATTCACCGAGCGGACAACGTGGTTCTTACCGCTCGCTGGGTGGGGCCACAAGCCCCCCCCCCCCCCCCCCCCCCCCCCCCGACACAAATGTGTGGCATCAAAAAAAAGATGACCCAGAATATGGGTCGGGGGGGTTTCCAAGCGAAGAGACGACGGCACCGGAAACACGTTTATTGCGAGCGCTCCGAGGAAGACCCGTAGAGAGGAAGACTAGAGGAAGACCCGTAGAGAGGAAGACTAGAGGAAGACCGTAGAGAGGAAGACTAGAGGAAGACCGTAGAGAGGAAGACTAGAGGAAGACCCGTAGAGAGGAAGACTAGAGGAAGACCCGTAGAGAGGAAGACTAGAGGAAGACCCGTAGAGAGGAAGACTAGAGGAAGACCGTAGAGAGGAAGACTAGAGGAAGACCGTAGAGAGGAAGACTAGAGGAAGACCGTAGAGAGGAAGACTAGAGGAAGACCGTAGAGAGGAAGACTAGAGGAAGACCGTAGAGAGGAAGCCTTCTGGGCTCTGCTCCTCACCAAGCTCGTGTTTCCCCGGGTTGTCGGAGATCTCCATGACGTAGAGTTTGAGGCCGTTGTAGCTCTTCCCGATGGTGTAGATACGTGTGATGTCAGGACACTGCTCGCTCACCTCCTTCATCAGCTTGAGGATCAGGAGATACTCAGTCAGGAGATACTCAGTCAGGGGATACTCAGTTAGGGGATACTCAGTCAGTCAGGGGATAGTCAGTCAGGGGATACTCAGTCAGTCAGGGGATAGTCAGTCAGGGGATAGTCAGTCAGGGGATACTCAGTTAGGGGATACTCAGTTAGTCAGGGGATAGTCAGTTAGGGGATACTCAGTTAGTCAGGGGATAGTCAGTCAGGGGATAGTCAGTCAGGGGATACTCAGTCAGTCAGGGGATAGTCAGTCAGGGGATAGTCAGTCAGGGGATAGTCAGTCAGGGGATAGTCAGTCAGGGGATAGTCAGTCAGGGGATAGTCAGTTAGGGGATACTCAGTTAGTCAGGGGATAGTCAGTCAGGGGATACTCAGTTAGTCAGGGGATAGTCAGTTAGGGGATACTCAGTTAGTCAGGGGATAGTCAGTCAGGGGATAGTCAGTTAGTCAGGGGATAGTCAGTTAGGGGATACTCAGTTAGTCAGGGGATAGTCAGTCAGGGGATAGTCAGTCAGGGGATACTCAGTTAGGGGATAGTCAGTTAGTCAGGGGATAGTCAGTCAGGGGATAGTCAGTCAGGGGATAGTCAGGTAGCTACACGTTCTGAGTGGATCTAGAAGAACCAGTAGTACTAAAAGGGGAAGAGATTCATACTATTTACTGAGACTGGCGCTGGAGTTCGACATGATGACTAAATTAAACTGTAATGGTGGACAGTATCTCTGGATATGAACATTTAGGCACACATCGAATATCTCTGATAATAAAACAAAGGGGAAATTTCTCTATTATGGAAAAATGGGACTTAGGCCAAAATGTATCTTCATGAAAATACTGTACACGTTTCTTTTTACCGTTCACAATAAAAGTAACATTAAATGGATGATCGAACGATCATTCAAGTTCAGAACTCACTAGCCATCGAATGAAGAGTTTCAGTTGGGACTGTTAGCACAGATGTTATCAAGTAATTAGCTTTACCGGGAGCTGATGCTAACCTTCCTCATCTCCATGTAGTTGTGGTGTCTGAAGTCAAGACCGTCCTTGGAACTGGAGTCTTCCTCGACGCGCTGGCCTTCAGACGGACCTACGAGAAGAAGGAGGAACCAGTCAGAACCAGTTTAGTCAAGGTTGGTTCTTTTAGGTCCAGACCTTCTGGACTGGATGATCGGAAGGGATGTGTGTCAGGAATTGATTGGCGATAGTGAGAGAACTTAGAGAGACACAGTAGAACTACTTGTGGTTTACAGAAAATACTTCATGTTCAGATGAGTTCTCCTACTGTATTCTAATGCACTTTGGAACCAACCATATTATTTAATGAAATGTGCAAAAAAGGTTCCTCAGCGTAAAACTGGACCACTCAACTCAATTCAGAATCTACAATTAATCCTTATTACTGAGCGATTCAAAACGAATCCCATTAGTCCCATTTCATGAGCCCTGAAGCCCCCTTATCTCCCAGTGTTCATCTAAAACAGAGCTTGCCCTCCGCATGGGGAAATGTTCCGGGTCACCGCGTACCGGGAACTCTGCAGCCCAGGATCTCAGCCCGGAGGCAGATGGTGCCGTTGATGTACCAGGTCTGGGGGTTGATCCGGAGGTAGCGAGCCACGGTGGGGACGGGCAGAACGCCCAGCACCGGTGTGTACTGGTCCCGGTTCCCCGTAAAGATCTAGAGAGACGCAGCTTTTGGTATCGGATAGACTCTGGAGATCTCCTGTGAGCCCTTTCAGTATCCCAAGAGATACTTGGGAGTTTGTGACGGTGTCGGTTTGTGTCGGAGAAGTGGCGGTTAAACACGAGCTCATTAGCATTGCGGCGTTGTATGTTGGTAGAATGGAGGGATTCTAATTTCAGTTGGGACTTCGTGGGAGGCTGTTTCTCATCTGCAGAGAAACAGCCACGCCGCACAATCGCACCGATAACAACCCCCCTTTGAGATCTGAAAGGCTGGACTCACCATCTCCTGGGTTCCGTTCATGCAGGTGACCCAGTGGATCGAGTCGTTGCTTAGCTGCACCTTGTAGGTCTCCACCCAGTCCCAGCTACAGAGACCAGCACACACCAGCATGGGGTCAAACAGAGGTCAAACCAAGTTAACTTGCTTTTTTACTGTTTAATCCAGGAGGACGTGTTAGTAATTAGACAGAGTTATAGTCTGTGGTGGACGCTTGAAATTAAACAACGCCAAGTAAATGTTTGATTATACTACCTCCCTTTATAATGTTGATTACATTGGAAACAGAAAAATGTGATTCACCGAAAGCCTGTTTGATTAGATTCCTGTTACTGTGACAAAGCACGATTCGTCACACTACTGTTTGTAAATGTACTATGATGAGACAGTGTGATGAATCTCAAATCCCCTTCGATGCGAGGATGAAAAAAAAATAAGATTATAAATAAATCCTTCCCAAGTATTTTTCAATTTCAATCTCATGTTTCTAAAAGGGTCGGGGAGGCCGGCTGACCTCCAGACGGAGCTACGCCCCTGGAGGATGACCCCGGTGAAGAGGGTCAGCTCGATGGAGTCCATCTCCAGCCACTGCTGCCGGTCCTGATGCTGCGCACACCACGCCCCGTCGTACAGGTCGCCCTCCTCGATGCCCGACTGCAAATGCCACCCATAATCAATAATGGCATCTTATGATAATCAGTAATACAATCACATCAATAATCGGTAATGACATCACACCCATAATCAATAATGGCATCTTATGATAATCAGTAATACAATCACATCAATAATCGGTAATGACATCACACCCATAATCAATAATGGCATCTTATGATAATCAGTAATACAATCACATCAATAATCGGTAATGACATCACACCCATAATCACTAATGGCATCTTATGATAATCAGTAATACAATCACATCAATAATCAGTAATGACATCACACCCATAATCAATAATGGCATCTTATGATAATCAGTAATACAATCACATCAATAATCGGTAATGACATCACACCCATAATCAATAATGGCATCTTATGATAATCAGTAATACAATCACATCAATAATCGGTAATGACATCACACCCATAATCAATTATGGCATCTTATGATAATCAGTAATACAATCACATCAATAATCAGTAATGACATCACACCTATAATCAATAAGAAATTACGTAGATAATGAAATCACACGAGTGTACACATTCTGGGGTTATGGAATTACATCAACCATTAAATATTAGTCAGAAAAGTCACAACACCACCCACCATCACAAGGCCCTGTCATAAACAAAAAATACACCATCCTCCACCACTGATTACACCATCCTCCACCACCAAGTACACCATCCTCCACCACTGATTACACCATCCTCCACCACTGATTACACCATCCTCCACCACTGATTACACCATCCTCCACCACCAAGTACACCATCCTCCACCACTGATTACACCATCCTCCACCACTAGATACACCATCCTCCCACACATTCCTCCCTCTGAACAGGGTGGTTCCTATCTGACATCTGACCTGGATGTTGAGCCGGCCCCTGTGGGCCCCCAGGCCGGGCCTCTGGACGGAGGAGGCCTGCAGCTGGTTGTCCTCCACGCGCAGAGACTCCAGGCCCAGCGGAGGACACTCTGCATGGGGACAAAGAAATGAGGACATGCCCCTCCTCTGGAGAACCCTGGAGGTCTGGGCGGAGGTGGTGGGCAGAGGTGGTGGGTTGGAGAGGTTGTGTGGGGATGTCTTGTGTGTGTGGTGATGGGTGCAAATGTTGTGTAGATGTTGTGCGTAGATGCAAGATGTTTTATTGCCAATTGCAACATAGTGCAGTGGAATTCTTATTTGCATGCATTCCCACTACTGATGGTGTGTAGGTTGTGTTTGTTGTGTTTATATGTTGTGGAAATGTTGTGTATGTTGTGTGTGGATATTGTGTAGATGTGTACTTTGTGTGCATTTGTTGTGTGCAGATGTTGTTTATGTTATGTATATATATTGTGTAGATGTGTAGCCTAAATGTTGAGTGTAAATATTTTGCAGATGTGTACATGTTGTGTGTATTTTGTGTGTATATGTTGTGTGTAGATGTTTATGTTATGTATATATATATTTTGTAGACATGTACATTTTGTGTGTAGATATGGTGTGTGTTGTGTAGATGTGTTTGTTGTGTGTCTGCCTGGCAGAGAGATGATTCCAGACGCGTTTTCTCCCCGTCTGAGTTCTCTCAAAAACATTATGTTGAAATATTATCTTGTGGTATTTCAAATCAATTGTTCACCTTCCCTCCCTCCCTTCCTCCCTCCCTCCCTCCCCTCCCTCTTGTGTGTGTGTGCGCACACACACACACACACAAACAAACACACACACATATACACACACACACACTCAAACAAACACACACACATATACACACACACACACACTCAATCTCACACAAATATCTCTAATCCTCTGTGTCAGTTCCTAGGAAGTTCGGAGACCTGTCCCCCTCCTCTCTCCCCCCTCCCCCATCCCCCTCCTCCCCCCGTCCCCCTCCTCTTCCCCCCCGTCCCCCGTCCCCCTCCTCTCTCCCCCCTCCCCCGTCCCCCTCCTCTTCCCCCCCGTCCCCCTCCTCTCTCCTCCCCGTCCCCCTCCTCTTCCCCCCGTCCCCCTCCTCTCCCCCCGTCCCCCTCCTCTCCCCCCCCGTCCCCCTCCTCTCCCCCCCGTCCCCCTCCTCTTCCCCCGTCCCCCTCCTCCCCCCCTCCTCTTCCCCTCCTGTTCCCCCCCCTCCTCCCCCTGTCCCCCCTGTCCTCCCTCCACATCTGGAAGAGTGTAGAGAGCTGACTGTGGATATGTGGATGCGTGGAAGCTGTGTGTGTAACGTGAGACCGAGCCAGTGGCGCGCCTGGAACGTCAAGTCCAGCAGCAGAGAAGTCAGCCGAGGGAGAGCAGAGACTTCATGGTTTAAAGGACCATTAAACTCAACAGAGAGCCTGGTTTAACACGCGCTGGGTGGCTTCAAACTAAGAGACGCATCGTTTTACTTTCTTCCTTTCTTTCTTTCTTTCTTTCTTTCTTTCTTTCTTTCTTTCTTTCTTTCTTTCTTTCTTTCTTTCTTTCTTTCTTTCTTTCTTTCTTTATGTTGGTCACTTATTTTAGAATCCGTATGTAGTCACATATCTAATAATCATAACATCTAAACAAATCATAAAGTAAGCCATAAATGTTGTATATTTCTGCTGTTGGCAGGCATCAGACTATAACATTTGTTACATTCATATGATATGGTTATTATTGAAGTATTTCCAAGTATGCTTATATGCTTCCCGTGTTTGAAGTGCATTCAAACGTTTACAAGCATATATACATACATACATGTATGTATATATATACATATACATACCTAAAATAATGCGTACAATTTCGTTATTGATCCATATTTCTGCAAACCAACACGTGAAATAAAAAACATGAAATCAATACCCAATTCCTTTGTGGCAGCGCCAGCCTTGCTCTTATCGTCTCCCACTTCTTCCTCGGAGTTCTCCTTCGGTTTTCTCTCCTTTCTCCTCCTCTTCTGGGCTCTTCCAGGGGAGCTGGTGGTCGTCAGCGGGGCAGGAGGAGATGTGGTTTGCAGCGTTGTCCGCAAAGGGCTGTTGTGGTGTGCGGAGCTGGTGGAATAGGTCGCTGTGGTGGGCGCAGTGCTGTTTAAAGTGGGTGATGTAGGCCTGCTACTTGCGCTATTTGGTTCTTTTGAAAGGGCTTCACTGCTAGCCAAGGTCCCGCCGTTGGCTAAACTCAACAGAAAAATCACCGCAGGAAAAAAGCGCAATTGCATTTCCATCTTGCCGTCGGTTGTTTGCAGACCAGCCACACTGGACTTCAGAGCACATCACAGGCCTACCGTACCCGCTCTCCATCACACCCCTCGCCCCTTATCCCACCTCCTCACTCCTAAACCCACCTCCTCGCTCCTAAACCCACCTCCTCGCTCCTAAACCCACTTCCTCGCTACCGAGCCTGCAAAAACCGTAATCCATAAAAACAACAGGCGCACGGTCCAAATGAAGGTGTGCTGCGGGTTTAAAGTAGACGCGTAGCAGAGGTCAAAAGCTGCACAGCTAGAATCCCCTGATTGTATTGACATTATATTCCATGTATTCCAGCCCAACCAGTTCCAGCAGTGCTACATGGCTTTGAGCTCATTGGCTGCTAAATGGAGCTTACACTCTGACATATGTTTTCCGCTGGTGGAAGCTTTTTCCCATTACTGGCTTTATATATATATAAAAGAAATACTGTTTCAATGATTCTCAATTCATATTTTTGCGCCTAAACGGCACGAGGCACTGTTGAATAATCCTGACAAGTAACACATTTGATCAGCCTTTAATTTAATAATCACACTTCATAAACGTATGATAAAAATGGGGTCACTTACCTTTTTACTTTGTTTGAGATGCAAATATAGTTAGTTATACAGCCTGCAACTAATGCAATTATGTGGATTCTAGTACAGAAGCGCGTGTTTCATTTGTGCATTTTGTGTCACGTTTTTATTTCTTTATTTTTATTTACACAAATGGAAAAGGTTTTGTGTTGATGTTGGATATTGGTCGTAATACAGTCGGATTGGGTGACGATGTTTTGCGTTCGGATTGGTTGAAATCAACCGTTCCTCAGCAGCCGATTGGTCCACTTCATTTGTGACGTGTACATGGGAAATGGCCACGCAAGCGAGAGGAATCACAACAGCGCGTTGAAATAATCGTTGTCCCGCTTCAAACTGTTGAATATGGACTTTCGAGTCTTTCGTTCTTGATCAATAAGGTATATTTCTACAACAACAACAAAAACAACGAACGGTGCATTTTCGGAAAGCTCGATAGCTTGTTCGTAAACTATGCAAACATGGTATGGCTCACTCCGGGAGCTAACCTGCAGCACCTAGCCTGCAAACGGCCGACAGGCAGCGCCGATGCGACACCCTTTTCAAAGTAACTCAGGGATTTGTCGCCGTCTTCAATGCGACGTTAAAACGGATACACTATAAGGCTTATTTCCAGCGTTATTAATACTGCTCGGAGCAGCGAGACCCGCGGCCTTAGAAGGAGAAGTTGGCCTCCTCGTTCCCTCTTATCTCTTCTTGTTCTAAGATGACACGAAAAAGAGGATCCGAGTTGGTTGGGAACTGTTCGTGCTAGGCTACGGACAACACAGAGCGACGGAACGGAGGATGTGACATACGCCCGTGGTCGAGCAGGTATCGCGATGCCTCGTCTAGAAGAGGTGGCCAACGTTGCCCTGAGGGTCCCCAGCCTCCTCCTGCTGGACATGCTGTATAAATGTGACGTCGACGGCGTGACGGAGCACATCAGGGCCAAGAACGATGACATGCTGTTCAAGTACAAGTATGTCATCTGGAACATGTACTACCTTGGTAGGTACAGTGTGTGCGTGTGTGTGCGTGCGTGCGTGCGTGTGTGTGTGTGTGTGTGTGTGAGAGAGTGAGATGATTCATTTGTGTGTTGTTTTTTTTCAGGTCACCTGGTGAATGTGTGTGTGTTGGTTCTGCCTCTTCGTCACATCGTAACGCTCTACCTCCACATCCTGGCTGCCCTACTGCTCTATGTAGGACACCAGATCTCAAAGTAGGACCACTACTATTCATACTACTATTCATACTTCTAGTATTACTAGTGTTAATACGATTATTACTGCTATCCTACTATTATTACCGCTGCTGCTCTATGTAGGACACTAGATCTCTATTTCCACTATCAATACCACTACTACTATTACTACAGCTCTTGCTACTCGTATTGATAGTATTTGTACTGCTACGCCGGCATCTGCAAGCGATGCATTTTCTGATCTGTCTTGAGGATCAATAGTTCTGAGGTCCAGAGACAGGACCTGGACCTGGAGTCTGATGTCCTGTAGCCTGCCCAATCTGATACTGCTGCAGCACGCTGCCTTTGGATGTGTACTACACTGTAATTATTCTAGCCTTGTAGCGACTGTGTTTGTACTGTGATAAAACTTGACAATAACTAGCAAAAATAGGAGCCAACTAGAGCAATGGGGATTGACAATTGTTACGCTAATAGTTCAATCTACACCAAATGACTACAGTTGGATAATTGTAGTATTTATTAGGCTGAGATTCCAGCTGTTGCCATTGTTGCATGGTGTCTACATTTAATGTGGGGAGACAGAGAGTCCTCTTTGTGGAACGACATTTGTCAGAATCAAAATGCTAACCGCTAGCCAGCTTGAAACCACTTGAAAACGTTCCGAGGTGCACACATCCATGAAATGACCTTTGACCTGTGACCCTTCTCCTCAGGGACTACGTGCACGAGGAGGTGCTGAAGGGCTACGGAGGGTCGCTGTACCTCGACTCGACGGCCTTCCAAAGATTCGTCACCGCACTGACAAGTAGGGAGCGACCTCGTAGGGCGAATTCAAAACACGAGCACTATCAGCGATCACACACGATATGGTGGCTGGCGCACTGCTATCAGATGTCTGTGGATCAGGTGTATATGTGGGGAGTGTATCCTGCACAAAATCCAGTACTAAACTCTATAAGGGGGGAGTGTCCCGTGAGGAAAGTGAAAGGTTTGCGTTTTTAGCACAGCGCATCGTTTCATGCTTCTTACACAGGAGAATGTTATTTGTTAGTAAGTAGAGAATAAAAGTTTAACTTTATTAATCCCAGAATGGAAATGTGTGTGTCACCGCAGGGGAATAACAGGATAGTAAGATAATTAAAGTAATTAGTAATTATTTTTAAGAATTACAAAATATATATGCAAGGGTATTTTACTTTATAACATATTACATTGTAAGAAAATGTCAAATAGTCGAACAATTGTCATTTTCCCCATGTGTTTAGGTCTGATTATCCTCAACACGCTGTGTGCCTTCCTAATGAAGACCAGAAAGGTCTGGCTGTTTTCCGCCCATTTGCTCCCCCTGCTGGCCAGACTGTGCGCTGCTCCGCCGGACACACTTCTGCTCGTCAGCTCGTCCTCCGTGGCTCTGACCGGCGTAGGCTTGGCCGTCTTCCTCCTCTCCAACCTCTTTGTGCCCTATCGTCTCGCACGCGCCGCCTACTCAGAGTTGCTCCAGATGGAGGTAACCGCCACGTTTGTTTTTTATATTGACTGTTAATCCACTGATTGCACCAAGTCTGAAGAAGAATTCTGCTTATTGTTTGCTTGAGAGTGAGTTCCCGCGCGTATAATGACTCAACAAACAGACTTAAAGCATCCGTTTGGGTTAACCAGAACAAGTATTCATATGTTTGCAACACGTTTCTCTCTCTCTCTGACGTACATCTCTACACGAGATGAGAAAATATGAAATGAGAAAATAAAGTTGCCTTAAAATTAATATCACATGTCAAGTTCGATAGAGTTCCGTTAGGTTCTCTGAGACGGCTCTTTACGGTACCATCGCTACCGGAGCCAGTGTCAAAGTGAGCCACTGCGACCGCGCAAGAACCTTCTCTAGCCCCGCCAATACCCATGTGCGTACCTCCCAGGTGGTGGAACTGTACCGGCTGGTCGCCGTAGCGATGTCCCTCTGGAACCAGTTTGCGGTGCCGTTGCTGTTCAGCGTCTTCTGGATGGTTCTGTTCGTGGTCCAGCTGGGGTCGGACATCATGGCCGCCCGCGCCACGCCCACCTACCAGGGGGTCCTGTTCCTCCTGCTCTCAAGGTGTGTGTGTGTGTGTGTGTGTTATAATCATGTAATGTTTTCATTGTGCAATTTATTTTAAGAGACTAACAGTGAATGGATTTTTTGAAAGATTATTGTTAAGCATCTGGCGCAACGATGCCTACAGGTAGACCACGAGCTGGGATTCAAACCCAGAACCTTTTGGCTGGGAGTCCAACTACTACACTATGCTGTCCCTAGCACTCCCTCTATCCATCTCAAATCATATCCCAAGTAATGACAAAACACAACATATCACCTACATCTTAGTCCCGCCCACTATTTCCCTGCTTTTCGCCTGGTAACTGCAGCAGGGGCGCACCTTGACTCTGTTCTTGACCCTTGACACCTCCCCCCCCCCCCCCCCCCCCCGGCAGTGTGTCAGAGTGCTGTGCCACACCCTACTCCCTGCTGGGCCTCACCTTCGTGGTGTCCTACCTGGCCCTGGGCCTCCTCAACCTCTGCAAGTTCTACCTGGGAGGCTACGCAGCTGTGCTGAACGAGAACGTCATGCACAGGTAGGGACCCTGTACAGGATGTATATGTATTACCTACCTGTACAGGTGTATATGTCTTACCTACCTGTACAGCTGTATATGTATTACCTACCTGTACAGTATGTATATGTATTACCTACCTGTACAGTATGTATATGTATTACCTACCTGTACAGGTGTATATGTATTACCTACCTGTACAGGTAGATACCAGATATACATCTGTACAGGTAGATAACACATATACACCTGTATAGGTAGATACCAGATATACACCTGTACAGGTAGGTACAGGTGCCTCTTGTGTCCTGCTCATTCCTTTCCTGATTGGTTGATTTAATTTCCCGGCAGAGGGGTGACGGAGGGCGTGACTCTGTTCCTGCTGGCGCTCCAGACGGGGCTACTGGACATGCAGGCCCTACAGCGCACCTTCCTCCTCAGCATCATCCTCTTCATCGTCCTCACCTCCACACTGCAGTCCATGATCGAGATCACAGACCCGGTCATCCTGGCGCTGGGCGCGTCACGCAACAGGTGCCAGCAGGGGGTGCTGTTCTTCATCATAAACTATGTCCTATCTACATAATGTTATATATTCCATTTTTAATATTATACAGTATAGTATTAAATATATTCTATATTATTCTATATTCAATATATTAATATGTATGGTTCTATCTTAGAAATAATGTTATATACTGTTCCATTTCAGACATATTATATATTTATATCTATCTTATATATAGATATGATATCACATCCTGTTCTGTTATATGTTGTTCTGTCTGTTTAAGAAGAGTAAATTCTCAACTTTGCAGTGTTGTTTTATAGCAATTACTGACTTGGCTGTTACTGGTTGGAGACTGTTAGTTTGTGACTGGTGGGAAGACTAGTTAGTGCTGGTGTTAAACTGTGTCTCTGGTTCTTAACTAGGAGTTTGTGGAAACACCTGCGAGGCCTGAGCATGTGTCTTCTGCTGCTGGTGTTTCCTGGTTTCATGGCCTATAAAATCTCCCAGTTCTTCCACATGGACTTCTGGCTCCTGATCCTGGTGTCCAGCTGCATGCTCACCTCTCTTCAGGTAGGGGATGGAACGCTCCAGTTCTGTTTTAAGCCCGTATGTCCAACGTTTCAACGGGAGGAACCCATGGAAGTCCTCCTATTCCCCGACTGAACCCTGAACCATCTCGAATGCTCGGTCTTCCTCCCCTCCTCTCCGGTCGCCCAGGTAACCGGCAGCCTGCTGATCTACTCCCTCTTCATGGCAGAGCTGTTCTGCCACGATCCCATCGAGAGCCTGGACGAGGTCATCTACTGGGTGAACGCCGTCAGCAGGGTGCTGGAGTTCGTGGTGGCGCTGTGCGTGGTGGCCTACGGCACCTGGGAGTCCCTGTTTGGCGAGTGGAGCTGGATGGGCGCCTCGGTCATCATCATCCACTCCTACTTCAACGTGTGGCTGCGCGCTCAGTCCGGCTGGAAGAGCTTCCTGCTCAGACAGGAAGCGGCCAAGAAGATCAACTCCCTGCCCAGGGCCACTGCCGCGCAGCTGCAGCGACACAATGACGTCTGCTCCATCTGCTTCCAGGTGAGCTGGGTTAGCATGCTCCATCTGCTTCCAGGTGAGCTGTGTTAGCACGCTCCATCTGCTTCCAGGTGAGCTGTGTTAGCACGCTCCATCTGCTTCCAGGTGAGCTGTGTTAGCACGCTCCATCTGCTTCCAGGTGAGCTGGGTTAGCACGCGTCATCTGCTTCCAGGTGAGCCGCGTTAGCATGCTATGTATGCTTCTTAAGTTAGCCGTATTAGCATGCTACATATACTTCCAGGTTAGCCGCATTAGCATGCTACATATACTTCCATGTTAGTTGGATAAGCATGCTACCCAGGCTTCCAGGTTAGCTGCTTTAGCATGCTACTCATGCTTCTAGGCTATATATGGCTGGATAAGCATGCAATGTATGTTTCAGGTTAGCTCGATTAGCATGCTTCTAGGTTAGCTCGATTAGCATGCTGGGTTGATGGGTTTGGCCTCATCTGTGTATCTGTAGGGGAGCTGGATTCCTCTTATTCAATGGACCTGGAAAACAGTGTTGTGTTTTACTGTGATTTACCGAGTTGTTATGGCTGTTCCGACAGCGAACCCTCATTAAAACAAGAACGTAGAAAACAAGAACATCTGGACACGGCTCACCGTTCATGTCACACTCATCATGTTGACGACGCGTCCTCCAATCAAACGCACCGTGTTGTGTTCTCCACAGGAAATGAGCTCGGCCGTGATCACCCTCTGTGGACACTTCTTCCACGCCAACTGCCTGCGCAAGTGGCTGTACGTCCAGGAGACCTGCCCCATGTGCCACCAGTCGGTCCGGCCCGACGCCCACGCTCAGAGCCCTGCCCCGGAGGAGGAGGAGGAGGAGGAGGAGGAGGAGGAGGAGGAGGGCCAGCCTCAGGGAGACACAGGGCCCGGCTTGGCCCCACCAGAGGAAGAACTATTCGGGAACCATGGCAACGATGGCGGTGCTGCAGAGGAAATCTACGAGTGTCCTCCAGAGATGGAGGAGGAGGAGGAGGAGGAGGAGGAGGGAACTGGCAGCGATGGCGACATCACTGCCAACGACTTGTCCCATGATGACCTCAACATGGAGGCCGTCCAAGGCCTGTGCTTCAGCTCCAGTGGGGACTTTGTGGGCTTCGCCACCCCAGGCTCCAGCTGATCGCGTGAGCGTGGGGACCGTCCCCCAGTGTCCCCTGGGATGGAGCTCCCGCTGGGGGTAAGAACGGGCAGGGCAGAGCTGTCCGGAGAGGGAGACGGGCTCACGGATACAGAGGAATCATTACCACCACCGCCGTCGCCCCTGGCTGTTGGCAGACAGGAAGGAGAGGAGGGTGGACTGGATTGGAAGAGGAGCCGACCATCTGCGGACCTCCACACGAATGCTCCCTCTTGCGCCACAGAACTCTTGAGCTGAGAGAGAGAGAGAGAGAGAGAGAGAGAGAGAGAGAGAGAGAGAGAGAGAGAGAGAGAGAGAGAGAGAGAGAGAGAGAGAGAGAGAGAGAGAGAGAGAGAGAGAGAGAGAGAGAGAGAGAGAGAGAGAGAGAGAGAGAGAGAGAGAGAGAGAGAGAGAGAGAGAGAGAGAGAGAGAGAGAAAACACCCTGTTAGGGCAAACGTTGACGTAGCGATGTGACGGACATGCTAACGAGTGGGACAGTGCCAAAGGAAATCAGACGACAATCTGGAAGTTGGCCATGGATTAGATATTCCCACTTAATACAAAAGAGCTCTGATGTGAGTTTAAATGGCGTTGCCTGGAGGGCTACCGAGCCATCGCACCCTTTTCTGCACAAGCAACGGAGGCGCCTGCGCCCCTGATGGTGTCAGCAAACAGTGGACCACACGTTTGTTGGCCTTCTGTCTTGTGAACTAATAGGGAAGTAATTGTGTCACTCCTAACGAATGTGCTCCAGCAGTCAATGAAATGTCTCTGGATTTAATTTGCAGGCAATAATGTCTCGGGTGTCTAAATCTATCAATGAACTGTATAGATAGCAGCTGATGAGGCAGTTATATATTAACACATTCTAAGCTTGTGGAAATTAAAGTATTTAATTTGTTTGTCTAATTCTTCTTGGCCGTCCTTTATTTTTCTCTGTCATATATGTAGGAGAAATATTTTTTTCAATTAAATTAAATCAATTAAACCATGACAAATGAAAGGTACAAAATCTGCCGAATCAATCTATTAAATTTCACAACATTTATTTCATCAACATGGCTTTATTATTCAACAAAATACTTTTGTTAAAAAACAACAAAAAACGTTAAAAAGAATGCTAAGAAATTTAAAAATGTCAAATTCAGTCAAACACCCATTTGCCATTAAGCGTTACAGACCTACTCCCTTTATTCCTAGCATTCCTATTACTAGGGCAACCAACTTCCTCTTATGGGTTGTGTCGTCAATAACAACACGCTGTTGCCCTGTCATCGTGAATGCGAACCAATTATCCGTCATCGCACCGTTTATCTTATGTCATTTTCAGGCAGTGCCACACGGACCGCCTTCAAGTACGTGTAGAAAGCCACCAGCGGACAGTTTCGACACACACACGCACCGGGGCTTGAATGCGCTTCGATGTCTCCGTTCTCTCGAGTATCAAACGCAACTCGTGTTTTCCGTTCCCACACGCGACCAACGCCAACCGTTTTACACACCAGCCAACGCGTTGGATAACGTCCCGTCGGCGGCGAACGAAGAAGTACATATTGTTAGAGTTTGATGAATAACGGCAACTCCGTAGCGCACGTAGCTTAGCCTCCTAGCCTACCAGCGACCCTTTATGCTAGCGCCAGAAGAAGAAAGGCCATCTGGGTTAGCCTAACGTCAAGTGTTTCAAAGGATAGCGGACCGTCGTGGCATATCGGGGTTCTCGTCGCCTGGACTGAGAAGAGTTACAATACAAGACAACATCGAGCAAGGATGGCACTGAAAAGGATCAACAAGGTGAGTTGTAATAGCCATAGCTAGCCTCCCATAGCCGCTCTACTATGCCGCGCTAGCTCACCATGCTAACGTGTTAACTTATTGAAGTATGGAGGCTTAGTGAGGATCCTGAATTGTAGCGTTATGCCGGTCTGCCACAACAAAATTTCCGGTCTCTGACCTGTGAGCTGTATACGCCTGTTAACAGTCCCTTGGAGCAAGAAGAATAAGAACATGACAAGAACAACGACAACCAGGAATATATATATTATTTATAATATGACAAAGCAGTAACCTAGACATGGAACTGAAACTGATATCCCTCTATCGGAAGTCCCCCCGGCCCCCTATACCCCTGTAACTCAAAGTCCCGCCCTCTCTTCTCGCTAATAACGCTCATTTGGAGCAACCCGTCCCAGGCGTTCCGTCGTGAGATGAGGACGCCTGGAAACGAGGTTATGAAGTATGTAAGCTCACAGGAATCATGACGTGTGCCCAGCTTCGGTTTCTGTTTCGGATTTAGAAGGTTTTCGAGGTGCGCCAGCAGGACCAACAAACAGACATGTCAACGAGCATGTTATGTATTTGATCGCTGGTAATCGTCACTGTTAATGCTTGCTGCTGTAATGTGCTAGTCTGGGAAAGGATTGGCGAGGTGACAATTCCAGGCCACATAAAATTACCCTACATGTGGTAACACACCCTTATTAAACCTTGTTCTGTAACGCCGATATGCTTGTGTTCATAGCGAACACTTTGACGACCAAAGTGTCTGACAACTGTGTTTCATGTTAACGGTACCAACACAACAAGCGTTGTGATTTATGACATTTCCGCTTGGGGAATTGCTCAAACTTGTGACTCACTTCATTTACGAAATCAAAGCGGTCCACTCTGTTTGTGTGTGTTCTGTGTGACACACTTCTGTCATCATGTAGTCTTTCTTGGTTGTTGTTTTTTATCCACAAGATCACCCTGTCTGAACTACACCGTGAATAGGCAACCTAGACGAGAGCTTGCCTCGGCTTGCAGAGAGGGTTTCCCCCTTGTGAAAACTCTTGGGGTGGAAATGCATTGAATAGACCTGCGTTTTACACATTAAGCTGAGGCCAAGGCAAGGGCGTTGTCTACACCTTTCTAAAATGACTAGCGATCTAAACAATACGTGCCCCAACCCTAATGGAGTTCAGGTACAGCTCCCCAGCCATGAAAGCATTGTGCAGGTGAATTCCTTATGATAACCCGTTGACAGTATCCTGCCAAGATCTACATGTATGGAAAACATCATCAGTCTTGATCTTCACTTTTGAAGTAGTGTATCATTCGTGGTACCGTATGAATTTAAGAGTTTTAAAACACCGCCTCCTGTTAGATAATTATCTTTTGGGATGGATATTTAGAACGACGTGCTAAACGACAAATTGTTGTCTTGACTAAGCCTGTTCAGGTAACCATAAGCTTATGCATCAATATGCGCGCGAGCCTATACAAGTCAGTTAAAAAAAAGAAGTATATTCTTAACCTGTTGGACGAGCACCTCAAGAAGATGATTGCAGGTGTGTGGGAATTTGATTTAATTGAGTTTTTGAGGTCATGATTCTACGTTTCCTAAACCACTCCCACATAATTGTTGGTCCAATAGCATGGCCAGCAGGCATCTGAGCTTGTGTGTACTGGACTGTATGTTTCATGAGAGAAAGAGCAACAGCTGTAACATGTTTTATAGGTGCCGTCTTGAACCCCTCCTGTTGAAGAGTTCCTGTGACTGACTGGTGTGTGTGTTTTTTCTTTTATTTTCAGGAGCTCAGCGACCTGGGTCGTGACCCCCCAGCCCAGTGTTCAGCCGGGCCCGTGGGTGACGACAGTAGGTGTCTTCTTCTCTGCCTGAAAGACCCCCACCCCCACAGCGCCAAATACAACAATCACCGCATTCATTGGCCCTTGATATCCATACTGTATACTAGTGTAGCTGGGGAGCTTTATCACACTGGAGTATCAGGTGTCCATATTTCTGCACCCAGTATAGATACTGCGGTATTATTTGGGGTCTATCATGTGCAAATACCCAATCATCTTAAGCGAAGAGGATGTGAGGGCCAGTCAGGTTCAATCTACATCATTATGACCCCTGGCTGACCCCAACCCCACCACCTTTTCCTTTATTTGAGAGGATTTATCTAGGTCAAGAGAAGCGCTGAAGTAGATCCCTCTACGGGTTTCGGCCGGCTTCCTTCCTTAATGAGGGTCTGTTCGGCATTCCAATTACTAATCAAAACGACGTTGAGGGCCGTAGAAAAGATGGGATTTGACCATTCAGGGTGAGGGTTGGAACACGTCAGAACACATCAGGTTTCTTATTGGTCGGAATGTTAGACCCGCCCCCTCGGAGTTGGTGACCTCAAAATGGAGCATTTTATTTATTGTAATGTAGAGGATCAAAGAAGTTAAGGTGAACTTCTCTTTTGTTGTCTTGAACTCGCTTTTATTTTCCTTTTTCAGTGTTCCACTGGCAAGCCACCATCATGGGACCGGTAAGGGAATAAAATATAAGCATTAGTGCTTTTATTATGGTCTAGTAATAATAATAATAATGATGTCAGTGTTTGAAATGTGTGTCTCGGTTGAGTCAGAGGCTGCGTGTGTAGACGCCTCGACCTCCATTTTGTTGTTCCCCCTCATGGTGTGTGTGTGTGTGTGTGTGTGTGTGTGTGTGTGTGTGTGTGTGTGTGTGTGTGTGTGTGTGTGTGTGTGTGTGTGTGTGTGTGTGTGTGTGTGTGTGTGTGTGTGTGTGTGTGTGTGTGTGTTTTCAGAACGACAGCCCATATCAGGGAGGTGTGTTCTTCCTCACCATCCACTTCCCCACAGACTACCCCTTCAAACCCCCCAAGGTGAGAACACACCCCAACCTTGTGCATCATTAGTCCTGCGGAGTAGATGATTTGCTTATTATGATGAGGAAATGAGAAATGGTTCCATTTATTCCTTCCTGGTTTCACTTTCGCCTGGTTCATATTTAGCTTTCTTCCTCCTCCTCCCTCAATCATCATAACCATGTTCCTATGTACAGTTTAGGAATTATTTAGTGTTTAGGTTGGTAGATGGGTTATTTCCTGTTGGATCATAGCAGACTGCTCATATGCAGTTCCTATGCAAAATATATATATATATATATGCATTTTTTTTTCTAGACCACAAAAATATTTGCACACACGCAAAGTTAATGTGTGTTTTGTACTTCCTGTGTCAAACGAACACAGACTGGCGTCACTTCGATTCCTGTCATCCCTTCTCACTTCCTGTTCCCTCCACTTCCTGTTTCAGGTTGCGTTCACGACACGCATCTACCACCCAAACATCAACAGCAACGGCAGCATCTGCCTGGACATCCTGCGGTCGCAGTGGTCTCCGGCCCTCACCATCTCCAAAGGTACGGCCGACCCAGCAGGACCACCTGTCGTCCCCGCTCTGGTTACCCAGCCCGCGACCCGGGGGATAGACCCGGTGACCCGGGGGATAGACCCGGTGACCCGGGGGATAGACCCGGTGACCCGGTAGATAGACCCGGTGACTCTCAGCCACCTGGCCCTGTGTGTAGGACAGTGGTTTCTCAACCTCTGAGTTCAGGCCGACCACCAGATTATAATCAAGGCCTTTTGCACCTCGTATGCAAATCTATAAAGATTTGTTTTAACTTCTGTTTTTCTTAGTTTCAGTGTTAGTTTGGTCTTTATTTGTAATGTAGTATTTTGTCAGAGGCAAGATTTAAGAAAGGTCATTAAAAAGTAATAAAAACTAAACGTGCGTACAATTGAACAAAAACCAACAAACATGGGACTTGAAACCTTTTTGGCTTCTGTAGCAAATCAGCTGCCATTTGGGAAAGAAGTGTCTTTTAAATGCTAGATGTATACCTAGATCGATACATAAACAGGGAAACAAGTGTTTTTGCACGTAGATTCGGGGGGGTTCTGATATTTGTTTAACATAATACCCTGGCAAAAACGGACGACGACGGGGCAATATTCGGAGCATTTAAAAATAGATGCACATGAATGGAAATAACCCAACCATGTCTTGTCTCTCTTCCAGTGCTCCTCTCCATCTGCTCCCTGCTATGCGACCCCAACCCAGACGATCCCCTGGTGCCAGAGATCGCTCGCATCTATAAAACAGACAGCCAGAAGTAGGTGGAGCACCCACACATGCACCCTATAAAACAGTCAGTCAAAAGTAGGTGGAGCACCCACACATGCACCCTATAAAACAGACAGTCAGAGGTAGGTGGAGCACCCACACATGCACCCTATAAAACAGACAGTCAGAAGTAGGTGGAGCACCCACACATGCACCCTATAAAACAGTCAGTCAGAAGTAGGTGGAGCACCCACACATGCACCCTATAAAACAGACAGTCAGAGGTAGGTGGAGCACCCACACATGCACCCTATAAAACAGACAGTCAGAGGTAGGTGGAGCACCCACACATGCACCCTATAAAACAGACAGTCAGAGGTAGGTGGAGCACCCACACATGCACCCTATAAAACAGACAGTCAGAAGTAGGTGGAGCACCCACACATGCACCCTATAAAACAGTCAGTCAGAAGTAGGTGGAGCACCCACACATGCACCCTATAAAACAGACAGTCAGAGGTAGGTGGAGCACCCACACATGCACCCTATAAAACAGACAGTCAGAAGTAGGTGGAGCACCCACTCACACATCCACCCTATGAAAAATATAATTCCAAAGACAACTAGTACTTAAGATCCTGGCGTCCAAGACTGCTAAGACTCAAGTCGTGTAGATGGTTGTTGGTTCAATTCCGGTTGTGCTCCGTCAGGTATAACAAACTAGCTCGGGAGTGGACAGAGAAGTATGCCTTGCTCTAGGGTAAGGGCCAGTGCCTGCATCTTGCTGGATCCTAGTTTGGTTTTGGCCTGCGGGGTTTGTGTTGTTCTGGTAGTTCACAACTAACCTCGCATCTCCTTTTAACCGTAAACCTCGAATAACCACGTCGGACTGCAGGGGGGGGTTCGTTTCAAGACCGCCTGCCACCAATTTCAGCCAATAGGATGGTGGTTGCCGTGACCCGTGCTGTGGATCCGTTGTGTTATTGGATGTGTTGCAGTGTGGAATGATGTTTGTGACTGGGGGAGCGGGGAGGAGTCCCCTAACATCTAGCGGAGGTTGAACCCTGCATTAGTGGAAGCGTGGGGCGTGTTTTGGGCTGTAAACACAGGAAACGAGCTGGGGTCTAACGAGCTGGGGTCTAACGAGCTGGGGCCTCGGCTGGGTTGGGTATGGCGACGTTTTGGTAATGTCTGAATATCGTCTTAAACAATTGCCTCATTGGTTTTGGTTCTTTATCATTGCTTTAGCTCCGTGAAGTAAATGATCATGTTAAACATGATCACACAACATTACCCTATATTGAGCTCTAATAAATGCTTTCCATAACTATGCAACACATTTAAACATCACAGACGGAAAGAATCTTTATTGCATAACCTATTTACAATATTCCCTCATTAACAAGACTCAACCAGTGTGTTGGCGAGTCGTGTTGCGCACAGAGCAAAGTTTTGCCAGTTCAGTAACCATGACGACAAGGAGGCTCGCCACGGGGCATCCTGCGGTCCCAAAATGGTTGCCACTTGAATGGAGATGGGTGCCGAGGGCAACCGTTACTATGGAGCTCGGAGTGATAGAATTTGTGGCTGTTTTTTGGGTGCATGTTGACGCACTAACTAACGCATCATTCGGCCGCTCGCCTCGGTCTTACAAGTGTAAATGCTGCCCGGGGGGGGGGGGGGGGGGGGGGGGGGGGGGGGGGGGGGGGGGGGGGGGGGGGGGGGGGTGTGTGTGTGTGTGTGTGTTAGAATTAGTTACCCGCCGAATATCTCTTGGTAAGGTCTTCTCTCTCCGTCCCTCTCCAGATACAGCAGGATAGCTAAAGAATGGACACAGAAGTACGCCATGTGATGGGGCGGTGAGGGCCTGGCCCCGTCGGATCCTACTCTCCCACCTCCCGGTCCCCCGCCCTCTCCCCTCTCCTGTTTCTTTTATTATCTTCTTTCCTTTTGTTAATTACCCCCCCCCCCCCCCCCCCCCCCCCCCCCCCCCGCGCGTTCTGAAGAAGATGGTCTCTCCCAGCTCCGGGAACGCCCCCTCCTCCCAGTGTTAGTGATGTCTCTCGTCCGCTTGTAGCCCGGGAGTATGATGCCACCGTTGGGGAACTCTTGGTTTTTTGAGCATGCACCAGCAAGAAGGGGCCTGGATCGCCCGCGCTCACTCTCTCTCTCTCTTTTTCTCTCTCCCCCTCTCTCTTATACAACTCAAAAAATGATGTCATTCGTTACTCTGAACACACACGTTGAAGACGCCAATGCAAGAAATCCACCCCCCCCCCCCCCCCCCCCCCCCCTTTATGAGGACCGCCTGGAGAGGTCCTCATAAAGGCTTCACCGTTGGACCTATCTCTCGCTCTCGCGTCTGTCGCTGAGAAAAAGGAATTCCTTCTGTTCTTTGGCTGGCTTTTTGTAATCGCTGCGTAGCGCTAAGGATCCCACTTTGACAAAATATTCGAGTCCTCTGTTCAAATCAGGACGTCAAACGGCAGTTATTGTGAGGGGTGGGGTGAGGGGGGGGGGGACTGCCACCCCCCCCCCCCTCACCCCACCGTTCTGTTCAGTCAACTCTTCAATTCTCCCCGTAATCAAAGAAAATGTAAAAGAAAAAGCACCCCACGACAAAATAATAATCGGAGCACTATGTATCAATGTTAAAGGATAATACAAAACAACATATAAAAGCATTTCAATGTAATGTATCTTATGCATGTTAATAAAGGTAGGCTATTATATCAGATGTGTGGTCACAATACGTGGATTGTCAAGGCTGGGCTGGCGGGAGATGGGACTGGAGAGAATGCCTGTTTGGTTTTGTCTTGTTTTAGAGTGGTCGCTGGAGAGCTCATAGTTTTATGCCTACTCAAACACTTGTCTTCATGTAGCCTTGAAGTATTGGTGCGAGGCTAATGGTTGATAATCAACTCGTGGCTCTTCCTTTTTATGTTCCCCCCTTCAATAAAGTTGCTTAAATCATATAATCAACCTGGTGTTTTGTGTGTTCTAGTTCCACAGCTTAATGTATTGATCTGACCCTGAGCACACAAGGTGTATGCCTTCACATTGTTCTTGGAGCAATTTCAGTGTTTTGTTTTCAGTGGTTATGTTACTTTACAACTTTACTTTACGTTACTGCCCTTGTACTAGGCTCTCCGGATCCTGAACTTGTAATTTATAAGCCCGTTCATGGGCAGGATGGAATGCGGATTCATCTCAGTTTACAGTCACTGGCATGTCTGTGTCTAAGCGTGACTCACTTTCTGTTGCGGGCCTGCAATATTCGGGATGACTTGAACACCATCGAGTTGACCAAATCACTAACGCAGCATCTTACGGCCCCGCCTCACTCCAAACACACTTGATCAGCTGACCCCGGTCACGTGACACGGAAGAAAGTCTTGAACGCGTCAGAGCAAACTGGTCTGCCATGTAAACAAAACATGCGTCCGATATGCAGCGGGGTCTTGTGTTTGTCTCTACTCCTAGGGACGAGCATTCGCGTTTCGTCCGCGCACTTAGTTACCTCGGGTCAGCAAAACATCAGTCTGAACGGTAAATGGACTCTAGCGAATTCAAACGGCTCCCTCTCGTTCCCTGCGGAGGTACCGGGCTGTGTGCACTCGGCCCTGCTGAAACAGGGCTACATACAGGTAGGAGCCGCGATGGCGTGCGGTTAGACATTTGGTTGCACTAAACCGTCTGCAAACCCTTGCAGGATTAAAGTCAGAGTCAACCCTCTGTACATGTTGTGGAAATTGCAAAATAAAATAAACTCTTAGCTCTGTTTCGTAGCCACTTCCACCATAGATGCACTTTATGAGAAATGTACAAGGAAAGTCAGCTCAAATGACCGTACACATAAATAACTTAATCATATTAGAAATTACATTTAAACAAAATCGTTAAAATGTCTGTTCAGGTTCAGGTTCACCCTGGCTCTGACCCTGCCACATTTCATGTGATTTAACTGTACAGGTTTGGAGAAAATTGAAGGGAAAGGCTGCTCTCTCAGCTTGGAGAGACCTAATGAAAAGCACTCTACAAGTCAAATGCTTTATTATTAACTTCTGCATGGTTATGCTATGCATGGGGAGTACATTTATTCATTCAAGTATATTCAGGGGCGGAGTTAAGCTAGGGGCCCACAGGGGGCCCCGTGGCCCTCATTGGGTCCCAGGGGCCTCCCTCTATTTTCATTGGCTCTGACGGACATCAACCATAGCACGATTATTTTCAGCGATCTGGCTCAGAAGTTAACCCCCCCCCCCCCCCCCCCCCCGCCCCCAAACCTGTTGAACTGCTGAACTTTCCAAACGTTCAGTCCTGTTGCCGTGTCCTAGGTCTCCCTCCATCTTCCATAGCTATCATCGCCATGGTTACCCCCACCGTCCGCAATCCTCCATTTGTTACTTTTGACACAGGACCCGTACTACAGGTTCAACGATGTTGCCGACAGTTGGGTCGCGCTTGACGACTGGACGTACACGACCACGTTTACTGTGCCTTCCGGCATGAGGTCAGAAACATTGCTCTTTACCTTCCTATTTGAATCTATTTGAAATAATAATGAAATTGGTATTCAGCTTTTTGTCGTTGTTGATGGCTGCGGTTTGTAATACATATATCTATTTTTTGTATAACGAACAGAGCCAAGCAGAGAGTGATGTTGGTCTTTGATGGCGTCGACACCGTCGCCACGGTCTGGCTAAACGGAGTCGCTGTCGGCAAGACGAAGAACATGTTCCTGCGATACGTACGTTCAGTGAATTCCCGCGGTCCGCACGACGCAGACCGAGGTAGCACTGCAGTCTCGACAGTTGCGCTAACCACCATCATCATCGGGGGGTTTAGTTAGTTTAGTTTGTTAGTGTTTTGCTACTCTTTAAGTCATGAACACAACAAACAAAGTAATTAATAGTATGCAAATTGACATCACATCTTCTAGTGCAACAGTCAAACACAACTGCCTCACATCAAACACGTCATAGCAACAAGGCGGCCGCCACACCTGAACCAGGTGTGTTTTGTTTGTTTGCCCAGGTGTTCTCCTGTTAGTACTTTAACAAATACAAATATATAGTTTTACAGACTAAATAACTCGACACAAATTATAAATCTCTCAAGTAACCTCATAACTTGTCGTTGGAAAGGGAGGGGTGGGGGCGGGGGGGGGGGGGGGGGGGGGGGGAATTCATTTGGATGCAATCTGCAAACTCACCACTAGTGGCCACTAAATCCTACACACTGCACTTTTAAACAAGCAAATGACGATGCAAAGCGAAGATTCTGTTTCTGTTATGCAGGACTTTAGCGTGGGGGCCCTGTTGACGGAGGGGGACAACGTGCTCGCGGTTAGCCTAGCGTCACCGGTACGCTACGCCTCCCAGCGCAGCAAGGCCCACTCCTACTGGGTGCCTCCTGACTGCCCCCCGGAGGTCCAGCAGGGGCAGTGCCACGTCAACTACATCAGGAAGGTGGGCAGGAGGAGGAGGTTGCTATGGTTACCTGTGTGTGTTACCTGGGTCTTTCCTGCAGGATGCTGAAGGATTCAATCTGAACTAATCTAACCTATTTTAATGTTATTCATCTAATATCGTTTAATCCAGGCGAATCTAGTCGGATCAAATCTGATCCAATGAACACGTCTTAATCTTGATACAGGAACAGAGCTCCTTCAGCTGGGACTGGGGCCCCTCCTTCCCCACCGCAGGGCTCTGGAAGGGGGTCCGCCTGGAGGCCTACGATGTCCTCCGTGTGGTCCACCTGTCCACTGTCCCCAGCTACAGTACGTAGCGTAACGTAGCATAGCATTGCACTCTACAGTACGTAGCATAATGTAGCATCATTCTCTTCCATACGTAGCGTAATGTAGCATAGCATAATTCCCTTCAGTACGTAGCGTAATGTAGCATAGCATAATTCTCTTCAGTACGTAGCGTAATGTAGCATAGCATCATTCTCTTCGGTACGTAGCGTAATGTAGCATAGCATCATTCTCTTCAGTACGTAGCAGAATGTAGCATAGCATCATTCTCTTCGGTACGTAGCATAATGTAGCATAGCATAATACTCTACAGTACGGATTGTAGCTTGCAACCAGCTCCACCTGTCCTCCATCCTCTACAGCAGTGGTCCTCAGCTGTCCTAGCCTCAGGACCCACAAGGGGTCATATGTCATTGAGTCACGACCCCCCAAAAAATACAAAATGTATTTACCAATATAGCAGTGCTCAACAATGCCTTAGTGTACTGTTCAAAACATGGAGTGAACAAAAAGCTGCAACAATTGGGGCTAAACTCAATTGAATAGTAAGCCGTTGAAACATGAATTCACATTGAAACATTAGTGACTTCATGGGCTTATTTCTAAAGATTAAGGTTGGCTAACCCACGTGACCCACTCAAAATGCTGCGTCGTGACCCCCCCAGAATCACTTGTCTAAAGCACGCTGCTTGGCTCCTAGTTGTTAAGTACGTAGCTCCATGTTTCCCTCTCAAGCCTCACATTCTCTGGGACACCCCTGTCACACAGGATTGAACACTTTAACAAACAGTATATTGTGTTAGAGGCTATTCTGTGCCATTGTACTGAATACCATTCTATTAAAGTCCTAAAGGAGATGTGTATCATCTTCACTCTGTATGTTTTAAAATCGATTATACCGTTTCGCTAATATATCTCTTTGTACCCCTCCGTGGGTCCAGACCATACCAGCTCTGGGTGGAGCCTCCAGGTGGAGCTCCATGTGGAGGTGGTGGACAAGGTGACCCGCGGCCAGCTCACCCTCTCCCTTCCTGGGCTGGACTCACAGCAGACCATCCCCGTGCGGTTCCTCCCTGGGAGGACCAGGAACACATACACACTGCATGTAAACACGGTACGCCAGTGAGTACGGTGGAAGCACATCCCTACAGAAGACAGCGATGCGAACATTGTGTGTCTTTGCTCTGAGCAAGCTTTTCCACAACTAAGTTATTCAAGTGTCAGCCCCCCCCCCCCCCCCCCCCCCCCCGCGGGGCTCTAGCTGAGTTTTAACAACGGGCGCCTCACCCTGACTGGACCTGTGCTGGCTGTGGTGTGTTTTTTGCAGAGCGGCCCAGTGGCGCTGTGGTGGCCCCGCGGCCACGGGGCCCAGGCCTCCTACCGCCTCACCCTGCAGGGGGTCCTGGATCCGACGGTGACCTTCTCAGCAGACGCCAAGGTGGTCCACCGTCCCGTGCGTGTTTGCCCTTTGATGTCCGCGATGGACAGGAAAACGGCCTGAGATCCGCTGAGATCTTCCTCAGCGGGAACACCGACGCTCCTCCGGCATTTCTGTCATGCGAATGCAGCTACTGTTGTGCTACTTCTGTTTATAGTTCTTCTGTTTGTAGTACCTCTGCGTTTTGTATCGGGCCCCACTGTCTCTCTGCCCTCGAGTTATGTCGTATGTGCTGTAGAATATGCAGTGAATATGTTCGCTGTTTCATTGGTGTCCCAATAAAACCATTTAGTTAGCATTTCTTTTTGTTTGTTTGCAGGTGTATTTCCGCACGGTGGAGCTGGTCCAGGAACCTGTCCTGGGTTCCCCAGGCCTCAGTTTCTACTTCCGGGTCAACGGGAAGGCCATCTTCATGAAGGGGTCAAACTGGATCCCAACACACTCCTTCCAGGACCTGGTCACTCCCGCTGGGTGAGAACAAGCTAGAACTCTAGACTTTGTTTTGGATGGGAGAGGGTTCTAGGACTCTTGATTGGATGGGAGAGGGTTCTAGGACTCTTGATTGGATGGGAGAGGGTTCTAGGACTCTTGATTGGATGGGAGAAGGTTCTAGGACTAATGATTGGATGGGAGAGGGTTCTAGGACTCTTTATTGGATGGGAGAGGGTTCTAGGACTCCTGTTGGATGGGGGTTCTAGACATCCTATTGGGCGAGAGAGTTCTAGAACTGTTGGTTGAGAGAGGGTTCTAGATTTTTCTTTCAGGTGTTTTTGGGGGAAGTCTAGCATCATCCAGGTGGTGTTTCGATCTGACTGCACTTTAGCCACTATATTCAAAATAAATATTGAAATGAGTTTATAAAAAATGTTCACTTGAGTGTTTTGTTTGTCCCCTGGATAATTGCTAGGGTTTTAGAAAGAAGGAAATCACAGAAATCCCAAATAACATTCTCCAGGCGGTCAAAACAGTCCAACATTTCTTAACTCATATACTGATGCCGGGTGTGCCGCAGCTTTGTTGGGAAATTGGAACGGTCGCATCTCATTGGTCAGCCGCGGGAACACGTACGCGTGCAGCAGTGTGTGTGTGTTAGCGCTGTGTCATGCTGTGTCATGCTGTGTCATGCTGACGTCATGCCTTTGTGTGTCCCGAAGCGTGCGGTCGCTGCTGGAGGCGGCGGCGGCCGCCAACATGAACGCTCTGAGGGTGTGGGGAGGGGGCGTGTACCAGCAGGACCTCTTCTACAGCATCTGTGATGAGCTGGGCGTCATGGTAACCAGCCAGCTGTTGCCACTACTGTCTACTGCTGCTAATGCAGAGATGCGTGACAGACAGGATGTGTGAGTGAGTGGTTGAGGGGATGTGTGTGTGTGTGAAATTGTCCCCTGTGTACCTTAAGCAAATGTTCCACTCGTGATTTACTGATTTACATAATTGAAGGGGGCGGAGTCCAACACGAATGGGCTGGTCTATGTTGGTCTGATTTCTTTAATGTATTGGCCCAGTACATCTGTATCCATACTGATGTTGCACATGGTCGAACCGCAGGGAACCTGACGCTGTTTCTTTTCAGATCTGGCAGGACTTCATGTTTGCCTGCGCCCTGTATCCCACCGAGGAGGACTTCATAGACAGCGTCCGAGAGGAGGTCCTCCAACAGGTCCTCAGCTCCTCTATACCCTCAAGTCATATCATCTCATCTCTCATCTCTTTACTCTCATCTCATGTCTTTACTCTCAACTCATCATCTCATCTTACTCTCACCTCATCATCTCATCTCTTTACTCTCATCTCATCACTCTCAACTCATCATCTCATCTCTTTACTCTCAACTCATCATCTCATCTTACTCACCTCATCTCATCTCTTTACTCTCATCTCATCATCTCATCTCTTTACTCTCAACTCATCATCTCATCTCATTACTCTCAACTCATCTCATTACTCTCATCTCATCATCTCTTTACTCTCATCTCATATCATCTCTTTACTCTCAACTCTCTGTAAAATAACGTAAAAGAATGTGACTAATATTGGAGGTTCTTGGTTAAGGTAGTAAAACTGCAAGTCCTCCCCTGTATTTGTGTGTTTGTATACACAAGTCAACGGTCAACCCTGGCTGGAGCCAAACCATGGACAGGACTCTTATTTCCCCGTGCTGGACTTCCTCTTCTCCTCCCCCAGGTGAGGCGTCTGAAGTCCCACCCCTCGGTGGTGGTGTGGAGTGGGAACAACGAGAACGAGGTCGCCTTGGCAACCAACTGGTTCGGTATCCCGGACACCGAGAGGCCCCTGTATGTGAAGGACTACGTGAAGCTGTACGTGGACAACATAAGGGCCATCGTCCTGGAGGTGACGACACATCCTCTGGCTTGTGGATGGTTGGGAGTTGTAGTTTGTGGATAGTTGGGAGTTGTAGTTTGTGGATGGTTAGGATTTGTAGTTTGTGGATGGTTGGCAAAGTTGTAGATTCAAATGGTAGCTGCAACACATGCTAAACAGTTACTCCAGAGTCACTTTGATATACCTACAAATATAAAGGTTCTTAAAGTAGCTTGGACGCCTCAAGGCGCCCAAGTGTCAGAAGCCAAGATGGCGTCTTCATCCCTCTTGTGTGGTTGAGGCAGGAGGACCAGAGCAGACCCTTCCTGGTGTCCAGCCCCACCAACGGGCTGGCCTCGGAGCGCCAGGGCTGGGTGGCCGATGACCCCTATGACCCCCACTACGGCGACACCCACTACTACAGCTACACCCAGGACTGCTGGGACTGGACCACCTTCCCCCGCACGCGCTTCGCGTCCGAGTACGGCTTCCAGTCCTGGCCCTCCTTCTCCACCCTGCAGAAGGTAAGGAGGCTAGGAGCTAGGAGGTGGGCCTTCTCCACCCTGCAGAAGGTAAGGAGGCTAGGAGCTAGGAGGTGGGCCTTCTCCACCCTGCAGAATGTAAGGAGGCTAGCAGACTAGGAGCTAGGAGGTGTGCCTTCTCCACCCTGCAGAAGGTAAGGAGGCTAGGAGCTAGGAGGTGGGCCTTCTCCACCCTGCAGAAGGTAAGGAGGCTAGGAGACTAGGAGCTAGGAGGTGTACCTTCTCCACCCTGCAGAAGGTAAGGAGGCTAGGAGCTAGGAGGTGGGCCTTCTCCACCCTGCAGAAGGTAAGGAGGCTAGGAGACTAGCAGCTAGGAGGTGTGCCTTCTCCACCCTGCAGAAGGTAAGGAGGCTAGGAGACTAGGAGTTAGGAAGTGTGCCTTCTCCACCCTACAGAAGGTAAGGAGGCTAGGAGACTAGCAGCTAGGAGGTGTACTTTCTCCACCCTGCAGAAGGTAAGGAGGCTAGGAGACTAGGAGCTAGGAGCTGTACTTTTTCCACCTTGCAGAAGATAAGGAGGCTAGGAGACTAGGAGCTAGGAGGTGTGCCTTCTCCACCCTGCAGAAGGTAAGGAGGCTAGGAGACTAGGAGCTAGGAGGTGTACTTTTTCCACCTTGCAGAAGGTAAGGAGGCTAGGAGACTAGGAGCTAGGAGGTGTGCCTAATCCGCCCTCTGGAAGGACGGAGGCTTTTCTTGTCTCATTTCTGAATTGATGTTCCAGTTCTTAAGCCCTTTGTGTTACTGTTTTGCACAAAAGGTGCCCTATCATCATAACCTTTTCTGATGAAAGAAATCCTAATAACAGAAAGCCTTCGGGGAGCGGCGCGAGATGTCGATGTGAACGCTCGCTCTCCTTTTTTGTTTGCCGCTGAACAACGCCGATACGTCCCGGTCCGGTTGACGACGCGCTCGTAGGTGTCCGTCCCAGAGGACTGGAGCTGGGACGGCCGGTTCTCCGCCCACCGCCAGCACCACGCCGAGGGCAACCAGCAGATGGTGCTCCAGGCGGGCCTCCACTACCACCTGCCCAACGCCACCGACCCCGTCAGGAGATACACACACATGCTGTACATCACGCAGGTACGCCCCAGACGCAGACAGACCACGTCGGACCCGCCTCTCGAGACCAGCCACGGGGCGAGTCGTAGGAAGGACCTCGCCCCTCGGCGGTCGATTCCATTTAAAAAGAGATTTATGTTTATGCATAATAACTAGGGCTGCTAGCAGTCCCTCGAGGAGACTCAGCCGACCCCCCCCCCCCCCCCCCCCCCCCCCTCCCCGAGCGATTCACGGGGGCACGTCATGACACCTAGACACAACTCTGCCTCCGACAGGGGTCTTCGTTCTGTAGGACTGGGTCTTCTTTTTACTCCCTAAAAAAACACACAGACAGACAGACATTCAGACAGACACGCACAGACAGACACGCACAGACACACACACAGACAGACACGCACAGACACACACACACACACACACACACACAGACAGACCCTGGTTTAAGGGTAGATGCCATTTATGTGTGATTTTGTAGGGGGAGGTGGTGGAGGTGGTGGGGGTGGTGGTGGTAAGCTAACCTGTTTGAGAACCACTGGTCTAGGTGATGCAGGCCCAGTGCGTCAAGGCCCAGACGGAGTTCTACAGGCGGAGTCGGAGTGAGGTCATCGGGGGCAAAGGTCACACAATGGGCGCCCTCTACTGGCAGCTCAACGATATCTGGCAGGCCCCGTCTTGGTCCTCGATCGGTACGTGGTCCTCCCTCCCAGAGTGATCTTCATCTCCGTTGGGGTGTAACGATTCTTCGGTCAACTTTGAGTTGATAACGTCTCACGATGCACAATGTGAAGCGTTGGATTTGTAGCTAATGCTAAATCCCAAAGTCGCGGTAGCATTCTGGTTTCACATTGACTGCGATCCAAACGCTGGATGGAAGGTCGTTCCTTCCCAGCACATCTCTTGTCGCGCAGACATGCACGTTGATGACGTCCCAAGCATCAAACCGTTCCGTCGGCGCGTCCTCGGCGTGGCGTGCGGCGGGGATTCCCCTCGCACGGCGACGACGATCACGCGGCGTTTCCTTCTCCCTCAGAGTTCGGGGGCAAGTGGAAGATGCTGCACTACTTTGCCACGTCGTTCTTCGCCCCGGTGCTGCCCGTGGGGTTCGAAGATGGCGTTTCCATGGTGATCTACGCCGTGTCTGACCTGGGCGTGGACCTCAATCTCACAGCCCAGGTGTGGTCCGTTGATAACAGAAGCGGTGGTCAAGAGCTGTTGGTAGTTAATCAACATGGAATAGTAGTAAACACTAGTATAAATAGACAACGAGAATGACCACTGTTGATTCAAGATTTTCTTTTTGAATATAAGTTACATTTATGAGAAAAAATTAATAAAAGCTTTGTCACTCAAATTTAAATGATTTTATAATCAGTTAATTAGACAACTTTAGTAATTTTTTACTTAACATATGATATACATTCCACCCTCCGGGAACTTTCAAGGTAAATTAGGATTCCAACAGAAAGACCCTATGATGTATTATTACTCCTAAGAGGGTTTTGAACTCTCAGCTCTAACATGTGGGGGTCTGGCCCTGGGGTCCAGGTCTCCGTGCTGTCCTGGTCTCGGCCGGGCCCCGTGTGCACGGTGAGCTCGTCCGCGGCCCTCGTACGCGCCAACAGCGCCACGCCCATCTTCCGGCAGCCCGTCGATGCCTTGCTAGAGGGCTGTGGAAACTGCACCCGCCGCTCCTGCTTGCTGGCCTTCCAACTGGAGGACCACCAGGGGGCCCAGTGGGGCCCCGCAAACCACCACTTCCTCTGCTCACCGCGAGACGCCGAGGGCATAGAGGCCCCCAACATCACTGTAAGATACCATAGAGGGTTTAAGGGCCCCTAACATCACTAAGATACCATAGAGGGTTTAAGGGCCCCTAACATCACTAAGATACCATAGAGGGTTTAAGGGCCCCTAACATCACTAAGATACCATAGAGGGTTTAAGGGCCCCTAACATCACTAAGATACCATAGAGGGTTTAAGGGCCCCTAACATCACTAAGATACCATAGAGGGTTTAAGGGGCCCCAACATCACTGTAAGATACCATAGAGGGTTTAAGGGCCCCTAACATCACTAAGATACCATAGAGGGTTTAAGGGCCCCTAACATCACTAAGATACCATAGAGGGTTTAAGGGGCCCCAACATCACTGTAAGATACCATAGAGGGTTTACAGGGCCCCTAACATCACTAAGATATGAGACCCAGAGGCCCCTAACCTAAAGATACCTTACCCAGGCACACTCAGCAGTAAGGAGGATTAGGTCTTGGTTACAAATAATTGGGCGGTCTGTTTGTATGCACAGGGCCTATGTTTTTTTATAAAGGAAATTGCACCACATAATAATAGTATAAGTCAGCAATCTCTATCCTAAGGAAGAATCATAAAAGTTGTAGATGAGATTCAGCAGTCACAGGTTACTAGATGTTGATGTAATTGTAAACCGTTCGTCATAACAGCATCAGTCTATTGCTCTCGTTAAGGTTTTAAAACTCAGGAAATTAAATGCAAAGGGCAACGATTTGTGTGCGATAAAAAGTGAATTCCGGAATCTGCTGCTGTAAATGAGCGTAATAAACTCCAAACTATTTTGAGCTTTGAGCTATTTCAGCTTGACTTGATGAGTGTGCTTCATGTCACGCACTCACCCCCCCCCCACACACACACAAACACACTCCCCCCCCACACACACACACTCCTCCCCCCCACACAAACACACCCCCCCCCACACAAACACCCCCCCCCCCCCACACACACACAAACACACTCCCCCCCACACACACAAACACACTCCCCCCCCACACACACACAAACACACTCCCCCCCCCACACAAACACACTCCTCCCCCACACAAACACACTCCCCCCCACACAAACACACTCCCCCCCACACAAACACACTCCCCCACACACACACACAAACACACTCCCCCCCCACACAAGAACACTCCTCCCCCCCACACACAAACACACTCCTCCCCCCCCCCCCCCCCCCCCCCCACACACACACAGAACAACACAGAACAAAATGGCCGACTGCTAATCTCGAGGGACGTGGGGTTTAATAAAAGTGTTATAATGTTATTATGCCAATAACCACTGCTGTGTGTTTGAAGGAGGCTCCAAAGTGTGGATGAAGGCTTGTCCTTCACTTCCTCTCGGAGATAAGATATGCTTTACAGTTTGGCGTTTCCCCGGTCCTTTGGTTTTTATCTGACCTTTTAGGTTGGTCTCGTTGATATTAAACGTCTCTTGTTTTCTTTTTCTTTTTTTTTTTTTTACAAGAGATTGTATGTCCGATAATAAATGTCCGATAAAAAATGTCCGATAATGTCCGATAATAAATGGCAGTGAACCATACAAGCACAGAACAAGTGAGCCACGTTTGTGTTGTGTTTCCGCCCCAGGCCGGGGTCCGTCCGGACGGGGCGCGAGGCTACACCGTCACCCTGCGCGCCGCCTCCATCGCCCCCTTCGTCTGGCTGGACGTGGGGGACATCCCCGGTCGCTTCAGCTCCAACGGCTTCCTGATGGCTTCCAGGAGCCTGGAGGTGGGCTTCATCCCCTGGGGCCCCACCAGCGCGGAAGAGCTGGGCCGGGCCCTCACCGTCACCTCACTGAGGGACGTCTACTGAGTCTCCAGAAAGGGGGAGGAAGTCTCCAGAAAGGGAGACTGGGACTCAGCTCACCCTTCAAGGGTGGGGCCAAGGCTTTGGGGCACAACAGGGGGTCCCCGAAGACCTCCATGTGGACTGAGAGCGGGGGGGGGGGGGGGGGGGGGGTCGTCTGTAGTCTAGTTCAGCTGTCGTCCTGTTTTTCATTTCCAACTTTGAATGATTACTGGTTTGGAGGGCTCCATGTGTCCGACCACAGCAGTCAATGATCCATACACTGGATTACAGCTGGACAAGATTCATCCGATTTAATAGTTATTATTAATCCATTATTTCGGGGGAGGAAAGGGCAAACACAAACTGCACTGAATTATTTTCGTTTTAGTTTTTTCGTTGGGTTAGATTTACTTTTCTAATAATAATTTAAAAAAATTGTTTATCTGGAGTATTTTTTTTTTATTGATGAATAAAAAGCAGGGAACAGTAAGACTAGACGCTGTTTGTCAGACTGCATTATTCATGTTCCACCGCAAGTGGGCGCCAAACACCCGTGATACTCGAGACGCGTTTGTTTTTACGTTTTCTTTTTTTCTCATTTTCCAGCTGTGCAAGAATTAAATCTGCAGGGGACGCGCTACAGTACAGCGGTGCATTCACACCTCTTTACAACCACCTATTCTGTATTCTCTAATAAACCAGCGCTATAAAGACCCCCCTGTGGACAGTTCGATGGGGGTCTGTGACCACGTTGCACGCCGAGCGAGAAAAAAAATCACTCCACAAAGAGCCCATTCAGGGGGGGGGGGGGGAGAAAGTAACTGCGACAACATGTAGCTGGCCGGCCACCTCCATAGTTCTCTCTCTTAGCACATCGGTGGGACCTTTGAACCACCGGAGACGCGGACTCCCCTAACGCCGGCCTACTTCATTATTATTCAGTGGGCATCAAGAGACGGGCAGCCGCCGAAGTTTGACCGGCGGAAACTCAAATGATATATATATAGGCTAACGGGTGTATGGACTGTGCGACTCTCCAATGAGCCTGATCTAACTAGAAACTACACTGACATCATGCTTTTCGATACGTAACCTTTACCAATCTTATTTATTTGCTCTGAGCTGCTGTTCGTGCCGAGACACTGCGACTAACACTGGATTCACCTTGAAGTCGATTGTATCTCTGCAACAATGGATCACTTTAAATGCTTTTTGACGCTTTTTGTGCTCTGCATTTCGACGTCGCGAAGTTTAACCGTGCCGCACAACGAGTCGCACGTCTTTCTGGAGCACATCCTGCGCTTCTATGGAGAAAACACATCCATCACGGTGCCAGATTTCGAAAATCTAGTCATGTTGATGTCAGGAAGATCCCCTGAGGATTTCACTGAGGGAAATCCTCAGGTAAATGAAGACGTGAGTATAAATACATGTTTTTGCTTCTCCCAGACCTAACGCTCAGTAGGCCTAATCCGTGTAGACTAAGACACATGTATAGTAAAACAATGTTCTTCGGTTCAATTGGGTACCAAATGTGCTTGTGCCCGTGTCCAGTGTCTCTCCGTTAAGCGTATTCTGGCCCACTACGGCCTCGGCACCGAGAGGCATCTGACCGTGGAACATCTGGACAGAATCTGCCCCGCCGTGCTGACCCAGGTGCTGCTGCCCTCTTGCCCCCACGCACTCCCCACCAAGGTCCCGCAGCCGGTCGACTACACTGGTGAGTGAAGCAGTCGCTTCAGCCTGGGTAAAATACGCAGAACTGGACGCAGAACACACAACTCGTGTGTTTCATGTCCATGTCGAGGGATGTCGCTGCAACGTGGATCAACAATTAGTTCAAGAAGATTGTGTGCGCTATGCAACTCTGACTTATGGATTGCATTCTCGGGTATAGAAGCCGCCGTACCCCCACCCCCCCCCCCCCCCCCTCCACGACAGGGGTTTATGTTTATTCAACCCGTGTTAGCCGAGCCGTGTTCCCGGATCCCATTCGAAGTTTTATATCGAGTCATAACAAAATAAACAACACATTGACCTCTTTTGCAGACAGACTCAATTTGGCCACTTTACGCATCCGGGGGACAACCCCACGCAGCGAGCACCTGTGGCTGGTGACCCCGGAGTGGCCTCGCATCCCGACAAACACGGAGGAATGTTAACATATACAAAAGGGCTTTTATTGTTCAGATAGCAATAGTAGTTTTGAACCCTCTTTCATTCACCATAAGCAATATTGTGCACATTTAAAGTAGCCCCACTGCTCATTTGCGATTGTTGGCCGGCATACACCTCCGACTATTCAAAAGCTATTTAACATGAAGTCTTAAAGATAACCTGTGCTATAATTTATTTAGGACAAGACAGGAAGTGAATACACTAAATATGCTGCAGATGAGTAGCACACCTGTCCAGTTAGCTTAATAATCCGTCCCCAAATTGACATAAAAACAGGCTCTTTTTTTTAAATAGCACTTTTTTCCTGTCTCTCTTCGGTGTCTTGTCCACAAGGCAAAACAACATAAAGAATATATTTATGATATCCATAATTGCATTTTTACTCATGATAACAATTTTAATCCTTTCGACCCGTTTCCCTGTCTTAAAAGACACAAAAGCCCAAACAAACTACATTCATGCAAACTGTCGTGTTTACTTTACTAAGAATAATCCAAACCTTTTCCATCCCCTGTCCGGTCCACAAAGACACAAAAGTCCATTCAAACTGCATCTCCATCAAACCTCTGTCACTGTTACTCCAAACAGGCCTTATTCATCTAGCGGCCATCTTGGATCTAAAGCTGGATGGGGGGGGGGGGGGGGGGGGGGCGGGGAACTGAATGCGGAAAACAACATTCAGTTCCCCCCCACCACCCAGCTAGCGTTTAGATCCAAGATGGCCGCTAGGTAAACAAGACCCATAATCATCAATACCTCCTTGTCGTGTGTGTGTTTGCGTATATGTGTGTGCGTGTGCATGTACGTGCGTCTCTGTGTGTGCATGTGTGCGTGCATCTGTGTGTGTGTGTGTGTGTGTGTGTGTGTGTGTGTGTGGTCCAGTGTGGGGCTACGGCTTCCTGGCGGTGACCATCATCAACCTGGCCTCCCTGTTCGGCCTCCTGCTGATCCCCTTCACCAAGAAGCCCTACTTCCCCAAGGTGCTCACCTACTTCATCGGCCTGGCCATCGGCACCCTGTTCTCCAACGCCGTGCTGCAGCTCATCCCCGAGGTGGGTGCCCACGTCCCCTCCCTGCACCCTAACACACAGGCACCCTGCAGAGCCGGGGTGCGCCCCCCCCCCCCCCCCACCCCACCCTAAACTTCGTATCTGCGGTCATTGAGGAGGGAGGCGTCTGCTCCGTGAATGAAGGGCGAACGGGTTGTAGGCCGAGGCGTTTCCTCGCTGTGAGTTGGGCGTTGGGCGTTGGTATTCGTGGGGAGTCAGACCGGTGCTGATGTGATTTAACGACGTTTACAGGTGCGAATGTGTGGGTCATTTAGCAGACGCTTGTGGAATTGCAAGCGAGGCTTGGAACAATCAAAGCGTACAACACGAAACAAAACTCCCAAATGTGGCGCCACCCGGTTTAAAATAGAAAGAAATAAAAAAACATCACAAGCTAAGCAGATGTTCTGTGGCGGTAGGTTGGGCACAAAAGTTCAGCAGAGTGTAAATTATAACTCCCCCCCCCCCCCCCCCCCCCCCCCCACACCCAGATTACGCTCGATTGCTCCCTTATGTTTGTGCACGTTTAATTACTCGTGCACGTGTTCATAGTCATGTGAACCATCACTCAAACACAAAGCTGCGTTAGTGCACGTAGATTCCGTGCACGTGTAAGTGGTCATGTGGTCACCGTCCACCATCATGCAAACACAAAGCTGCATTAGTGCACGTAGATTCACGTGCACGTGTAAGACTATGTGAAGTACCATTCAGAGGATTTCTAGCTTCAGTAGCGCCTGACTATTGGTGAGTGAAGGGAGCCTGGGCGGGACTACAGATAGTGGCAGTCACACTCCCACTGGGTTATCATTGGTGGGAATTTGAAGCCCCGCCCCCTCAGTGACTCAATCACAATCTCACATTGTGATTAGATTTTGGATGTTGTGTTTTTTCAAAATCTAATCACATTCACACAGTGAATGTGATTAGATTTGTGTGTGAATGTGATTAGATTTGGGCGTGAGAGAAAGACAGAGATATATTTAATGTTTAAATACACTTTAACCTGCCTTGTTTTTTTAATGCTTTTTCAATATGTGCATAACTCGTTGAAATAAGCTAAAAAGGGTAAATAAGATACATTTGTGTGTTATACAAAAGATGCTTGTTCATATATGTGCATTATAACGCTTAACTTTAAGCCTAAATGGCTAAATGACATCACAAATATCTATATTTATGTGGTAGTGTTTGTTTCTTTACTGCTTGTTCAACATGTGACCCCTGACCCAATAACACTAAACGGGCCAAAAAAAAAAAAGGGTTTAATCAAAATCAAATGGCAGTGGTCCCTTCATGCTGCGCGTTCGACGCCCGCAGGCTCTGGGCTTCGACCCCAAGACGGATAACTACGTGCTGAACGCCATCGGGATCTTTGGCGGTTTCTACTTCCTCTTCTTCATGGAGAAGATCCTGAAGATGGCGCTGGGCATGGACCACGAGGTGAGGCCTCGAGGTCGCTGGGTTTGTGTCCGGGACTCGACCGGCTCTCTTGTTTGTTTGTTTATTCATTTATTGGGGGGGAAATCACAGCTGAGCTCGTCAGGTTGTAGTTCCTGCTGCGGTTTTATTGGTTCGTCCTGTGGCTTGTGCAAAGGCCCCTGTGATTGGTGCACCTGTGGGGTCATGTGATGTGTTGGTGTGTTATGAATTTTAATGAAGCACTTAAGAGTGATTGTGTAATAAAACGTGATAAGATGCAAACAGTCCAGCACATGATGGATTGCTGTTCATGATACCCAGTGCGCAAGGAAACAGGAAGCTCTTAACTCAAAATAAAAGTACAACTTTTATTATCTCTCAACGGTGTGACAGAATATTGCCAGCGACGCGACTCCCATCAAAAACATAACATAAAAACAGAATGTCCGCGCACTCATTAAAATATAAAACACACAATATCCGCTCATTCACATACAAATATAAAACACACAATGTCCGCTCAATCTCGTTAAATTATGAAACACAAGAGTGTAATTTGAATCAAACGCCCAGTAAAACACAGGGTAGTTCAGGGAAATAAAACTCTTAAGGACAAGATATGCGTCATCAGACATTAAAGTATAGTAAAGTGCAGTGCAACGTGTTTTTGGACGAAGGAAGGAGAGAGTACTGACTAGGGAATTAGACTCCCAGCTGAAAGATCCTGGGTTCGAGCCCCAGTGTCCTCAGTCTACCTGTAGGCATCCTTGAGCAAGATGCCCCCTAACCCCTACCTGTTCCTCAATGACATGGATCTGTATCTGTATTCACTCTCTAACCCCCACCTGTTCCTCAATGACATGGATCTGTATCTGTATTCACTCTCTAACCCCCACCTGTTCCTCAATGACATGGATCTGTATTCACTCTCTAACCCCCACCTGTTCCTTAATTACCTGGATCTGTACTGTCTAACCCCTACCTGCTCCTGAATTACATGGATCTGTATTCACTCTCTAACCCCCACCTGTTCCTTAATGACATGGATCTGAATTCACTGTAAGGCCCTTTGAAGGCGTCTGCTGATTAGTATTTATGGACAGCGTCCAGGCGTTGTCCATATGAGCAGATATCTAAACGGGTCATGGAAACAGAGTCCCGTCACTGATTTGCTCCTGTTCGGCCATGGTATCTGTATCGTGATGCATTAAGTGATTCACAGTAGTAGGACATTGAGATAAGACACGGCGTTGATATTGAGGGCTAATGAACTGTAAAAAAAAAAAAAAACGGGCCAGGCCTCTGTTTGTAGACTTTGGGCAAACCCTCCAGGGGCAAAGTGGCTCATGAGGCGGAGCGGGTTGCTGGTTTGATCCCCGGCTCCTCCTAGTTAATAGAGTTATAGTAGAGTTAATAGTTATTAGGTGTCCCTGCGCAAGGCACCTCACCCTAACTGCTCCCGACGAGCTGGCTGTGGCATTTTATGGCTGACCCCGCCGGTGGCGTGTAAATGTGTGAATGAATGTGTGTGTATGAATGTGTGTATGAATGTGTGTATGAATGTGTGTATGAATGTGTGTGTATGAATGTGTGTGTATGAATGTGTGTATGAATGTGTGTGTATGAATGTGGGCAATAATTGTAAAGCACTTTGAGTGTTAAAAAGTGCTATGGAAATGCAAACCATCCACCATTAAATCAATCCACTTCATCAACACCGGCAACTGTGAGGGAAGTCAATTACTTAAGTTGATATAAATGATCTCTAATCAAGTCATTTATATAAATAACCCACCATCAGCGCAGTATCCAAACCTAGCATGTATCAGCTGTGTAATTGACCTGGTTGAGTTCCTCCCTGTGCCATGGGATGGTGATCATGTGACCCGTCCTCTCCGCTGCAGCACGGCCACAGCCACTTCGCGGCCGGCGACCTGTCCCTGGACGGCGGTCTGTCCAACGGGGAGCTGGCGCAGAAGAGGGACTGCGTGATCCTGACCAGCATCAGCACCGTGGCCCTGGAGAAGACCGCCCAGACCCCGGACGGACACCTGGACACGCTCTCCCACCAGGTACCCCTAGGGTCAAGCACCGCCGGGCCCTGGTCCTGGCCCGGGGCCCCCGCCGGGCTCTAGCCCGGGAGCCTCGGCCCAGGGGCCCCCGGGCCGGGAACCAGACACATCTCGCCGGCTCATGTTTCATTTGATCTGCAGATAAGGTCTGGCCTCGCTCTCCCATACAACATTTGTTCCGCCCGGTACGAAATAGACCGACCAGTCACAACCGTCTATCTAACATGAGGCGGGGGTAAACACGATGGCGGTGCAGAGGAGCGATCGTAGAGGCGTTTCAACAACAACAAAGATGGCCGCCGCCGATGTAGAACGGTCTGTTGATTCCGCTGTGGAGACAGTATTAAACGAACTGGACGGTGTGTTTTGCACTAAAAGAGGAACAGTCGACTGCACTTAAAGCTTTTGTTGAGAAGAAAGATGTGATGTTTTCGTCGCTCGGCGCTGCGTCGCCCGTCGCGTCGCTGTGATTGGTTGTAGGCCTATCCAATTGCGTCCAGGGGCATTTTGGTCCGCGCCCGTTGGTGACGCCCTTTGCAAATCGAAAATCGGAGTAGTTGCAGTTTGCAACTCGTCTGGCGACGGCAGTCTACAGAACACAGGCTCCATCTTGGGGACCAGGGAATCTTATGGTCTGTAGCTGTTTGAACGTTGGACGAGTGTTCGGAGAAGTTCTAACTGCAGGAAGTGAGATCAGTTCATGTCGAGATCATTTATACCAAAATGTTTAAAAAAGTCTAAAAGTTGGCCGATCTAAAGTATTGAACTTTGGCCGTTCCAACAAGACCCATGTTAGCCCGGCGGCCAGGAGACCAGCACTTCATCAACTTTCTCAACGCCACCAGGGATTTCAGTAGTCTAATGAGAGGATTTGTGGAGAACAACACAAGCTGAGGAGATTAGAGCGGTTATTACCCGCGTGAGCGAACACAATCACCCCATTAGCGGGGGGAGTACAACCTTGAACTCCCTCAAGGTGTTCGGGGGCCAGTGCTGGCACGCTGCAGCTCTGCCCTTCAACAGGTAGCGGTCTTTCAATCACATTCCCGTCCTTAATCTTGACAGCCGTGGACGTCTCATCGTACCGGACAGATCTAATCACGCCGAGTTCAGAGGTCAGCGATTTTACATTCGAAGCACAACCAAAACCGAAACCGGCAGGGAGAGCTGAGCGCGAGAGTTGTCATTTATTTCTTTCTTTTTGATTGCCAGGTAAGGCATTCAAACTCCCAGTCAGCCGTTGTCAACGACAGCAGCGCGCTAAGTAAACAGCGCTAGCGTTGAACGTCCCCGCGGTCATGAGGAGGAGTCGTGCTCCTCGGGGGATCAATGTTCTGAACAAACACGACGTATCGGTGTGTCCGCGGGCCCCCAGCGAATGAAACCAGAGCCCGGCCCCTGGCTCACATAAATGCTGGGATTGTCCTGGACTGGCCTGACACAAAGGCTCCCTGTGTTGTGGGGCTGATAGTGAGGAGGGGAAGCAGCATTCCTCCCTCGCACCTCCCTCGCAGAGAGTTAATACACAAATATTAAAGTAATCATATACGATATATAAATATAGAAAAGTATTATAATGGGAAATGTAAATCCCTGGTCAAAGAATCTTTAGCAGATGGGATTGTGTGTAAATCTTTTTGATCACGTGTACATGTGTGATATGATTTACATGTGTTTATTAAGCACACGATTCTGTCCAAGGCGGCTCAGATAGAGTAGGAGTGAAACAACGTAATTGGGACAGATCGATAGGGCGGGCTTTCTATCGCGCATCTTTGGGGCATGTGGGTTTATTCTGAGCCACTAGATAGCGCCATATCCCAACCAAAAACATCCCTGGCTACCTCTGCTGTGTTTGTTTTAGGTTCATAATGATGGTGACTTTACTCTGGGTGAAGCCTATAGCACCGTGAAGGCTGAATGATGCACTCATCTCGAATGGCTGAATTGAATTGATTGTCGAGTGTCCTTTTTGGTTTTATGGTTCTGAGTTACAGAGTTACAGAAGGACTTCTCGATCTTTCATGATGAGAAGATGGTGCGTCGCACAAACTGCAACAAACTGCAACAAACTACAACCTGAATTAACCAGAAGATGTAGTGCAAATACGAAGCGGTCCGTCCGTCTCGCCCAGCGAGGGGGGGGGGGGGCGTAACCCATGGCGACCGCTAATGTGGGCTAGGCAGGCGATGACCTAGAGGCCCACAGAGTTTCTACGTCGGCCATTTGACGCAGAAGTATCCACCAGCCTTGACACTTCCTCTCTCTCTCTTCCCCCCCATCTCCCCCCAACAGGAAGTGCCCAAGTCGGAGCTGGCGTGCCATTGGCTGCGCGGTCAGCGGATCTCCAGCATCAAGACGGTGGCCTGGATGATCACGCTCAGCGACGCCCTCCACAACTTCATCGACGGCCTGGCCATCGGGGCGTCCTTCACCGTGTCCGTGCTGGCCGGGTTCAGCACCTCCATCGCCATCGTCTGCGAGGAGTTCCCACATGAGCTCGGTGAGTGAGTGGCGGGGGGGGGGGGGGGGGGGGGGGGGGGGGGGGGGGGGGGGGGACACAGCCAGCGCGTCGGGAGCAGTTAGGGTGAGGTGCCTTGCGCACGGACACCTAATAACTATTAACTCTACTATAACTCTATTAACTAGGAGGAGCCGGGGATCAAACCAGCAACCCGCTCCGCCTCACGGTGGTGATTTCACATGATGAGTTAGAGATGGTGTGGACGGGTTCTTTCTGTATAGCAGGCCGCTGTTTTGAATAACAGGCCGTTGCTATGGACGCTGTTACGAATAATCGAACAGACTTATTTGTTTTAGCAAAAGCGATACAATTCTTTTCTTTTTTTTATCAGTAATATCGCTTTTTGTTGTTACATTTTGTGTCTACTTATTGATTTCTTTAGTAAGTAGCTGGGGGTTAATGTAGAGCGAGCCGGTCATCATGGCGAAGTAAACCCCTTCAGGGTGATTCAAGACCGCGTTGCCTCGCGTTGTTGGAGCAGTACATTTCCCCCTTCCGTACGATGTGAGGCAGGACAATGTAAAAAGTCCTGGGTTCCATCACCGATATCCTCAGCCTATCCTGCAGCGATCCTGGAGCATCACGCCCTCACCCCCAACCTGCTCCTTAATGGCATTCCTCTGCTGAATAGTTCAAACTCAAACTACACGATGACTTGTCAAAGCACGCACAACACCGTCGCTCTATTTCTGTGTGGTGAAGACAGCAAGACACACAACTGTGTGACTAAAATGTGTTACCACTTCAACGTTTCCCCTTACACCTCTCTCTCTCGTCCGCAGGGGACTTTGTGATCCTGCTGAACTCCGGGATGTCCGTCCCTCAGGCCATCTTCTTCAACCTGCTGTCCGCCATGTCCTGCTACGTGGGCCTGGTCTTCGGCATCCTGGTGGGCAGCAGCTTCGCCCCCAACGTCATCTTCGCCATCGCCGGCGGAATGTTCCTGTACATCGCCCTGGCTGACATGGTGAGTTCCTGCCTCGCGCTTCCTGTGGGTTCCTGCCTCACTTCCTGTTGGTTTCCTGCCTCACTTCCTGTTGGTTTCCTGCCTCACTTCCTGTTGGTTTCTGCTTTACTTCTGTGGGTTCCTGCCTCTCTTCCTGTGGTTTTCTGCACCACTTCCTGTTGGTTTCTGCCTCACTTCCTGCGGGTTTCTGCTTCACTTCCTGTGTGTTTCTGCCGCACTTCCTGTGGCTTATTTTATGATTGTTTTTAGATACACACATTCATTCATGAGCAGGTAGGTGTTAGGGCATCTGGCTCAGGGGTGTGTACTACATGTAGATTGCAGACATTAGGGTTCAAACCCAGAACCTTTCAACTAGCAATCAAGCACCCTAACATTTATACTAGACTATCCTGCACCCTACGCAGAAAAAATAAAGTCCAACAACTAGCGCCTCATGTCCAAGACAAATTTCACTAATGCGTATTTCTAAGAAACAGAACAGTTGCCGTGGAAGAACAGATGACCCATTATGACAAACTTTTTTTTCCCCCATTTGTTTTGTCTTCCAGTTCCCGGAGATGAACAGCATAATGGTGGCCCAAGAAAAGACTTCTACGAAAATGATCTTCTTCTTTATCCAGAACTTAGGGCTGCTCAGCGGATTTACAATTATACTGCTCATTACTTTGTTCGCTGGAGATATCAACCTGGGCTAGGCAAACCTGGCAACCCAAACTGGGCTAGCAGAGCTGGCAACCCAAACTGGAACATTTGAATAGAAGAATTGTAATGAGTTGCTTTCCTTTCTGCTCACAGCGAAGGTGGGTAGGAGGGTGAATGTAAAGATCTTGTTTTGTACAAACAGAACGCAATGCTAAAATAAGAGATTTTACTTCTAACATTTTACTATCTTTGTAGCTGAAATCTTTCTCCACAAAAAAGGGAATATATTTGTAATCATGTTATGTCTGGAATCAGGACATTTAGTTTTGTGTGTGAGCAAACAATAAATTATTTTTATAGTCTCTGAGTGGCGTAGAGGTGTATTTTGGCACATCGATGGGGGTATTATTTATTTATGGTTGATTTGATAGGGACAGATGCAGTGAACATAGAGAAACTAGCTAACAGCTATCCAATGCAAGAATCACAGTGCTTGTAGCGGATGCTAATTTGCAACACCCATCCCTAGTGTGTGGGATGACAACACAGGACTCTTGTTGTGTCAACAGTGATGTTTAACTGGCTTGGTCGATGTGAAACAGTCTGAGCTTCTGCTCTGACTGGCCAAACAGTCTCTCCGGCTTTTGTTATTTTCTCCTTTTTCTCATCACTTTCTCATTCTGAATCAAACATGAATATGATCGGCAATCATTTTATCAAGTTTTTACAATGTTTGTTCTTTGATTTTTTTTATTGTTTATTTGTTTCTCTTTTGAATTTTGAATGAAGACATGTCACAACAAAAACAGGATGTATGAAACTCATCAGCTAAACTCTTGATCGAAGAAGAAATGCCATTAAATAACATCATGTCTTGGCTAAGTACTACGTGGAACAATTAATATTTATTTATTTATAGATAAAATGTATATATTTATAGAGAGAGAGAGGAAGACTTTGTAATAATATATTCTTATACATCTATGGAACTCTGACATACATAAATACATTTGGAGTACAGGGTATAAACAGGTAATATTAGTATTAGTATTAAATCTACTATTTCCATAATTAGATCACTAGATTAGGTCCTTCGTGTGTAAATGTATGTCACTTTTAAATGTTCAGGTTGAGTCGGCATTTAGCGTCCTAAATACAAGAAAATCTATTGGATTAAATATTGTAGGCGTACATGAACTACAATTCCAAAATGCATTGCGTACATTTTTCGACCAATCACACCATCCCTCTCCAGGAGAGCCATTCAGCGACCAGTAGATTCAGCAGTAGAGAACGTGTGCGGAACTCTTCCGGATGTAGGTTACATTTTGCTGTGCAAAGGGAGGCTTGTCTATATCTGGATTTAGTCGTAAGTACCGTTACTAATTCCCTCTTTTCGACTTCTTTTCAAGCGACTTAAGTCGAGTCTCAGACATATGGCGTCTTTACAAGCCGTCTTGAACAACACGTATGTTTATGATTGACACGTTAAATACGGTATTTACCGGAGGTGTGTGTTTTCATGTGCATCCCCTCATTACATTTGCCTAACTTCTGCTTATCTTGAGATTGGTTTCTCGTCTCACCGGTGATTTCTTTCACCGTCGGCTGTAATGAGCACACATGGGGGGGGGGGGGGGGGGGGGGTCACCCAGGGTCGCACTCTCCGTGAAGCATACGCACATCACTTATTTATTTTGTATTTTTTTTTTTACTAATTATACCGCAAATTAACTAATCCACGAACAATCAAGAAGGTCCCTTTTGTAGTTCGAGGGCATCATGAAAAATGTTGGCCTTACATAGAACATTATAGAGAGAGAGAGTGTGTATATATATATATATATATATATATATATATATATATATATATATATATATATATAAATTTTGTTTTTTTTGTTGTATTGATTCAAGATGTAAATACGGTCGCTTCTATGTAGAGCTAGAAACATGTCAGCTGGGTTATTTCCAACCTTGCCATTTCAATTTAGATGTAGTTATAAAAATAGACCGTTTTGAACGTTAGAAATGTAATGCATGACTAGTTTGACTTTATTTGATTTTTTTCATACTTTACTTTTCTTTGAGTGGTGCCATGCAACCTCAGCTTGGCGCTGGGATTAATTCAAACCTCAACACAACTGTTGTTCAAACAGCTTTGGTGCGCTCTTGTACACGTACATGTACAGTTAGTTCTACATACGTGTACACGTCAGGTAACCGCCTGGTTTCAACATCAAGTCCTACTGTTGTATCACTAGCGGAGCGACCGCCACATCATGGACGCCGTTCGGATCCGAAAGTATAACCCCGAGGAAGACGAGGAGGCCGTGAAGGAGATCTTCACCATGGGCATGAGCGAGCAGGTGCCCTCGGCGTTCATGCACATCCTCAAACAGCCGCTGACGCAGATGGTGCTGATGTGCGTGTTCTGCGCCCTGCTGACCAGCTCAAAGTCCTTCCTGCTGCCCATCCTGGCGGTCACTCTGCTCCTGGCCGGCATCCGGCAGCTGGCCTGTCACATGACCAAAAAGTACATCGACTCCTGCCTCCGGACGGACCTGGGCCGCATCGCCGACACCTACCTGGCCGGCAAGGACGCCTGCTTCTGGGTGGCGGAGAGCGAGGGCAGCGTGGTGGGCATGGTGGCGTGTCTGCCGGCCCCGGAGGACGGCTGCGCGCAGCTGAAGCGCATGTCGGTTCGCCGCTCGCACCGCCACATGGGCGTGGGCAAGGCGCTGTGCCGGACGGTGGTGGCGTTCGCCCGCGAGCGGGGCTTCACCGCCGTGGTCCTCCGCACCTCGGTGCTGATGACGGACGCCCAGCGCCTCTACCGGCACGTGGGCTTCGCCGAGACGCGGCGGACCCCCGTGCCGACGTTCCTCGCCAAGCTCCTCAACCACTGCCTGATCGAGTACCGGCTGGACGCACAGCAGGACGCCACGAGAGACCAGACGTGAATCAAGGACTTCCCGTACAGCACGCACACACACACACACACACACACACACACACACACACACACACACACACACACACACACACACACACACACACACACACACACACACACACACACACACACACACACAAGCGATGGATTGGTGGGACGAGGTAGGGTAGGAACACGCCGTTTTATCCCTCAGCATTGAAACGCGCGGGGTTAGCTGGCTGGCTGTATTTGTCACGGTTGGTCAGCTGGTCCGACCCAAACCTGGTCTCGGGCGAGCAAGGGGTTTGTGGAAGCAGCGAGACCAACCGCTTTTACGATGTCTTATTAATTAGAAGTGACTGATTCATTAATATGGAGAAATGTTTTCTATAATTATTACCAATTAATATATTTATTTCTGTAAATTGTTTGAATCCCTCTTGAATGTTTTTCTAAGTCATTCTGTTTGTGGTGACTGACCAAATTTAAATAAAGCTATGTAACTACATTTCATTCCTCTTCCTTGGCGTCAATAAATGGAACTTCTTACAGAGCCGGTTGGGATGCGTTGGGACTCCTGGTTTTCAGCGAGGCACAGTGTAGCTCAACCTGGTGTTCCTCAACTAGAACGCCCTCAACGTTGTTAAACTGAAGGACTTCTTCCTTCACTATTTATGTTCCTCTTCAGTTGTATCTTCCTTTGGGAGAACCGTGAAATACGGGTCTGATTTCAAAGATGAAATGAATTTGGTCAGCGTATTCTTATTTTTATTCTGTTGACATTCATAAATCGTATGAAATATAAAAGAGTGCACTTGACCGTTTGGCGGGAAATGAACCGGTGTCTTTTCAAATTGGACCCAAACTAAAATGGATGAGTCGGTCGGGTTGAGACATGAGACCAAAGAGCTGCCCTGGGTCAGTCTGTTCTCTGCTGCCCTGGGTCAGTCTGTTCTCTGCTGCCCTGGGTCAGTCTGTTCTCTGCTGCCCTGGGTCAGTCTGTTCTCTGCTGCCCTGGGTCAGTCTGTTCTCTGCTGCCCTGGGTCAGTCTGTTCACTGCTGCCCTGGGTCAGTCTGTTCTCTGCTGCCCTGGGTCAGTCTGTTCTCTGCTGCCCTGGGTCAGTCTGTTCTCTGCTGCCCTGGGTCAGTCTGTTCTCTGCTGCCCTGGGTCAGTCTGTTCTCTGCTGCCCTGGGTCAGTCTGTTCTCTGCTGCCCTGGGTCAGTCTGTTCTCTGCTGCCCTGGGTCAGTCTGTTCTCTGCTGCCCTGGGTCAGTCTGTTCTCTGCTGCCCTGGGTCAGTCTGTTCTCTGCTGCCCTGGGTCTGTCTGTTCTCTGCTGCCCTGGGTCAGTCTGTTCTCTGCTGCCCTGGGTCAGTCTGTTCTCTGCTGCCCGGGGTCAGTCTGTTCTCTGCTGCCCTGGGTCAGTCTGTTCTCTGCTGCCCTGGGTCAGTCTGTTCTCTGCTGCCCTGGGTCAGTCTGTTCTCTGCTGCCCTGGGTCAGTCTGTTCTCTGCTGCCCTGGGTCAGTCCGTTCTCTGCTGCCCTGGGTCAGTCCGTTCTCTGCTGCCCTGGGTCAGTCCGTTCTCTGCTGCCCTGGGTCAGTCTGTTCTCTGCTGCCCTGGGTCAGTCTGTTCTCTGCTGCCCTGGGTCAGTCTGTTCTCTGCTGCCCTGGGTCAGTCCGTTCTCTGCTGCCCTGGGTCAGTCCGTTCTCTGCTGCCCTGGGTCAGTCTGTTCTCTGCTGCCCGGGGTCTGGCTCCTGTTCCCGCCAGCCCAGGTTGGGTCCCTCTGATTGTGTGATGCTCCTCCTCTCTCCCAGCCAGGCAACCCCGCCAGCGAGGGGAGAACATGGAGCGGGTTCGGATCCGGGAGTACCGCAGCGAGGACTACCACGTGGTGCGGGAGCTGTACACCGCGGGCTTCACCGAGAAAGCCAACAGCTTGTTCGTCCACGTGCTGACCCGGACCTGGGTCCGGCTGACCCTGCTCGCCTCCCTCCTGGGGGCCTTGGTCCTGTCCGGGTCCGTCCTGACGTCTCTGGTCTGCGCCGTCCTCCTCCTGTCCGCGACCCGCCTGGCGACGGGCCTCCTCCTGGACGGGGGCATCCAGCTGGGGCTCCGTGAGGACCTGCAGGACATCGGCGCCAGCTACATGACCCCGGGACGCCTGGCGCGCTTCTGGGTGGCGGAGGACTGCGGGGCCCCGGGCACCGCGTCCGTGGTGGTGGGCACCGTGGGGGTCCTGCCCTGCGTGACCCAGCCGGGGGCCTGGGAGCTGAAGAGGATCTCGGTGCGCCGGGACTACCGGGGGCGGGGCGTGGCGCGGGCGCTGTGCGGCGCGGCCGTGGGCTTCGCGGCGCGCGGCGGCGCGCGGCGGCTGGTGCTCTACACCTCCATGCTGCAGGGCGACGCCCAGCGGCTGTACCTGCGGCTGGGCTTCAGCAAGGTGGAGGAGTTCGTCTGGCCGTCGCTGGCCGCCAGGCTCATCCACTTCACGGTGTTTAAGTACGGGTACGATGTGCCGCCGCGAGACGCCTGAACCAGCGAGGGAGGGGGCAGCGAGGGAGGGGGCAGCGAGGGGGCTTTTGTCCGGACGCAGTGTCGCAGCAATCGTCACCACGGCACAAAGTATGACAACAACAAACAAAACAAAAAACGTCACAAAGTGTTACAAAAATCACCACAAAGTATTGCAACAATCATGATTATCTTGTATGTGCGTTGTAATTGTGCTGCCGCTGATTGCAGTCACACACTGATGTTATATATTAGCCAACATACTGCTGTTGGAGAGTCTGGTTGTGGACAGCGTTATTTATACACCCCCAGGGCATGAAATAATATTCCTAGCAGGTCGTCCCATTAAAGCAGTCAGGCATTTCAACGGGCAACACACAGGACGCTTCCATTCTGAACAGGATGGATGTCGACCCACACAGCTGATGTATCGGAGGAGCGGATAAGAGTTCAACACCAGGTAAGACACGATGGGGGGCTCCAAACCTGCTGCACGGGTTGGCAACCTCAGGGTTGACTTTAAATTGGTCCGGTTTGTGAGTCGCAGCCATAGATCAAGCCGCAGACGGGGGTTGTCGGCATGTGTGTGAGCTACGGCTAACTAGCAGCCGATCAGGGAGTGCCCCTCTGTGACGACCGCGGCAGGAGCGGCGCAAAACGTGCGCTGTAATAAATGCAATGAATTGCACGGCCATCGTATTCACACAAGTGATAGTGGTTTCCATGACCATCCAGCAGGTGCATGTTAAGCGAGATGTTTGAATGGATTTGGTTTAGTTTTTTTTTTTATCATTCGGGGTCTCCATTACTCGTCCAAATTCTGCCGTTATCAGCAGTTATGGTGTTCGCCCTCCGTTTGGTGGTTCTGTACGGGCAAATGCATCGCACATGCGGGAATCCGCCACACAAATCATGTTGTTAATTGAACTCTTTCAACTTCTTTGCTCATTTTGTAATATGACTGAATTACTCTACATGAATGGTAACGGAGCCCGGTGAAGCGGTGTTTTTTCTGTGAAGCCGTGGATTTATTTACACCAGATGGCGCTAACGTGCCTATTATCATTTTTATTATTATTAAATAAATAAAAATTAATGAAGCTTTCCTGGAGGTATTGCATGCTTTAACAGCATCCACCTTGCTTGCTTCGGATGGCCCGTCTGACGTCACATGGTCAAGCGTTTGGACAACTCCTCCGCAGGACGAGCCGGCCTCAGGTGCTCACCTGTCCTGGCAAGTGCGTCAACGTAGGCTTACTCTTTCATGATCAAGCATGATTTAATTACGGAGTTTATACTGATACTTATGTTTCTTGTTGTTTTCTGCTTCAAACTATTAAAAAGAACCGCAAACCGAATGATTTTTGAATCTTTTTGTTTTTTCAACTACTATGAATGTTAGGCCTACCTTAGACGCTAGCTCCAAACGTCATGCTTTAAGAAATCTTCCGCACACAACCGTTACTATTTTCGGCCCAGAGCTAAAACAGCTAAACGCATCAGACACCTAATCCATAATTTATACTCACACTACGTAAGCCATTTCTCGTCCACAGTAGCGCACACACTGGCGACGCCATGGTGAGTGGGCCTATCTTGCTTCTGTTTTGGGTCGGGTTGGCTGAAGCTTGCGGTTAGGTAGCCTAGACTTGCAGTGGTTGTTTTATCCAAAGTGCATTTCAGCAGCGACGCCTAATTCTGAGAGTCCCCCCCCCCCCCCCCCCCCCCCCCCCCCCGTCCCGTCCTCTCTGCTCATTTAAATAAACAGACTCGTTTGTGCTGAGTTTAGTATTACAGCTTTTGTGGATCTAACGGTTTATGAGGTTGGGGAGCCTGCTGGAACAGAGAATTCAAACTCTGACTTTTTTTTAAGTCATAATAGGGAAGACAGAATGTAGGATGTTGTTATATAGCTTGCCTCTATAGATTATACATTTTATTTCTCTTTGAACAAAAATTCAACACTACATTTTACTTTTACTACTAGGTAACAGACACTTTGATCCAAACTGATCCACAGTGAATTCAGATCCATGTCATTAAGGAGCAGGGAGGGGTTAGACAGTACAGAGACGGGTCATTAAGGAGCAGGTAGGGGTTAGACAGTACAGAGACGGGTCATTAAGGAGCAGGTAGGGGTTAGACAGTACAGAGACAGGTCATTAAGGAGCAGGTAGGGGTTAGACAGTACAGAGACAGGTCATTAAGGAGCAGGTAGGGGTTAGACAGTACAGAGACAGGTCATTAAGGAGCAGGTAGGGGTTAGACAGTACAGAGACAGGTCATTAGGAGCAGGTAGGGGTTAGACAGTACAGAGACAGGTCATTAAGGAGCAGGTAGGGGTTAGACAGTACAGAGACAGGTCATTAAGGAGCAGGTAAGGGTTAGACAGTACAGAGACAGGTCATTAAGGAGCAGGTAGGGGTTAGACAGTACAGAGACAGGTCATTAAGGAGCAGGTAGGGGTTAGACAGTACAGAGACAGGTCATTAAGGAGCAGGTAGGGGTTAGACAGTACAGATCCGCTCTGGGGGGGTAAACAATAACGACCATCCCTCTCTATCTTTTATCAGCCTCCATCCCGCTCCAAAAGCTTTTAAATGGATGCCCTGTGGCATCTGCTTCCTCTGCAGAATCACAGAGGGACTCAATAGAGGGGGGGGGCGGGGGGGGGGGGGGGCATGGGACATGTAGCTGGCTGATAAAAGAGCACTAATCCTGACGCACACACACACACACACACACACACACACACACACACACACACACACACACACACACACACACACACACACACACACACACACACACACACACACACACAGAGAGGTCGTGGTGCCATCGGTGCTGCGCTCAACGCTGTTAAAGGACCGTCCAGGCTGGAGGGGGTCTGGTCTGGGGGGGGTCTGGTGTTCTACCCTCATCCCTGTTTGGCCATTAACCCTTTCATCCAAAGCAACTGTTGCCTGCATGCTGTCATCACAGCATCTCGCTCAGGAGGTGGCCCACGGGTTTGAACCCAGAACCCTTTCCGCAGGGAGGGGAGCACCATGACCACTGCGAGGCTTTGGGACTCGGCAGAGTGTTCCTGCAGCGATTGGGTGTTCGTGAGCGGTCTGTGAAAGAGCCTGCTTCTTGAGACGCCACCATCGGTGCTACAGTAGCTAGGGGGAAAACAAACAGCAGCCCACCTCATCACCACTCTGTCGCGAGCAGTATGCATGAGAACGCAGAAACAAACACTTTGGCTGGGAGCTGGTGATGAGGCGGGCTCTAGGACCCAGCGGTGGATCCCAGGCCTGGTGGCTCCCTCCCCTCCTCTCTGCCCTGCAGAAGGGATGAGGACAGTAGCGCAGTGCTACCGCTCGGCTCACACGCACACACCAGCCCTCAGCCCTCGGTCGCTTCCCTCTTCTTCCTCCTCCTCCTCCTCCCCTTCTTCCCTCCCGCGTTTAGCTGTCCTCTCCGGTCCATTCCTCCCCCTCGCTGGGAGACCAGGGACTCTGTGGACCACCACCACCAGGGACTCTGTGGACCACCACCTGGGACTCTGTGGACCACCACCACCTGGGACTCTGTGGACCACCACCTGGGACTCTGTGGACCACCACCACCTGGGACTCTGTGGACCACCACCAGGGACTCTGTGGACCACCACCAGGGACTCTGTGGACCACCACCAAGGGACTCTGTGGACCACCACCACCAGGGACTCTGTGGACCACCACCAGGGACTCTGTGGACCACCACCAGGGACTCTGTGGACCACCACCTGGGACTCTGTGGACCACCACCAAGGGACTCTGTGGACCACCACCACCTGGGACTCTGTGGACCACCACCACCAGGGACTCTGTGGACCACCACCACCAGGGACTCTGTGGACCACCACCAAGGGACTCTGTGGACCACCACCACCAGGGACTCTGTGGACCACCACCACCAGGGACTCTGTGGACCACCACCAAGGGACTCTGTGGACCACCAACAACGGAGGACCAAACCTTGAGTTTCCAAAGCTTTTTTGGGGGGGGGACGCGAACAGACAGGAGATGGAGTGACTGGTCGAGACAAGAGGCGGAAAGGTTCCGGAAGCATCCTTAGCCCACTCTCCCCCCGCCCCCACCACCACCCCCACCACCCCACCACCCCCACCACCACCACCTCTCGCCCCCCTTTCCTGGCATCCTCGTGCGCGCACACATCGTGCCACCCACCGGCCAGACTTCCCCTGGACCCCAGTGTCTGGCGGGCTCTGTCCCCAGCGAGGGTGCTTGTCTGGCAGCCACAACAGCAGCTCGAGCAGGCGACATGTCCCAGAGCCGGAGGAACGCGTACGGCCGGGTGAGTGACGGCTAGCCCCTACACACACACACACACACACACACAGACACTGTGTGTCTGTGTGTGTGTGTGTGTGTGTGTTCACTCCCAGACGGATCAATAAGTAGGTTAGATGGTGTTAAGTAAGGGCTGTGGTTGTTGTTGAGGGGGGGCTGTTGTTGATGGGGGGCTGCTGTCTGACGTCTGGTCTGAGCAGACGTTTCTGATCCGTTGTGTGGCGCGCACCTCTAGTTCATCCGTCCGCTGCCGGCTCTTTGTTCAGCTGATGCCGCCGCCCCCCCCCCCCCCCCTCCCCCCTCCTCTTTTCGACCAGGCACTGCGAGTTTCTTGACGTAGTTGTGTTTAGGTGTGCGCTGATGCCAAACACTGCTTCTCAATTCTGTCATGCATTTGAACGCGTGGGCTATGTGGAGCAGGGAGTAAGCCTGTAACCACAGCAATATAACCGTCCAGCAGAGTCAGAGTCAGGAGAGCAGTGGCATCACAGACCAATGACATCACTGGGTCTGTGTGTGGTGTCAGAGAGAGACGTCACAGACGAATGACATCACTGGGTCTGTGTGTGATGTCAGAGAGAGACGTCACAGACGAATGACATCACTGGGTCTGTGTGTGGTGTCAGAGAGAGACGTCACAGACGAATGACATCACTGGGTCTGTGTGTGGTGTCAGAGAGAGACGTCACAGAGGAATGACATCACTGGGTCTGTGTGTGATGTCAGAGAGAGACGTCACAGACGAATGACATCACTGGGTCTGTGTGTGGTGTCAGAGAGAGACGTCACAGACGAATGACATCACTGGGTCTGTGTGTGGTGTCAGAGAGAGACGTCACAGAGGAATGACATCACTGGGTCTGTGTGTGGTGTCAGAGAGAGACGTCACAGTCGAATGACATCACTGGGTCTGTGTGCGATGTCAGAGGAATGACATCACTGGGTCTGTGTCACGAGAGAAATGACATCACAGGGTCTGTGTGCGATGTCAGAGGAAGGACATCGCAGGTTTCGTGTCACCTGGAAGTGTTACACCACAGAGGAGTGACATCGCTAACCCCGTGCCCCCCAGAGACATGGCATCGTCTAGAAAGCCTTCAATGAACAGATCGTCACGGCACTTCCTGTCCTGCTTGGTCTCCACTTCCTGTCCTGCTTGGCTCCTCTCCCTGTGTTGTGGTTCAGCACGTATCCCTGGAGTAGAATGGCACTCAATAATTCACCACACTCCCCTACGCTCTGTGGCACACACACACACACACACACACACACACACACACACACACACACACACACACACACACACACACACACACACACACACACACACACACACACACACACACACACACACACACACACACACACACACACACACACACGCGCAAACGCACAGGGCCAGTCAGCCCGGATGTGTGTATAAAACATTCAAATCCAGACTTGACCCGTGTATCCAGCCATGTCTAAGACCCGTATCTGGGGTTGTGCGTTTGAATCCCAGGTTCAAACTTGTCGTTTGTTTTGAAAGACTTGATATTCATTTGTCGGGTGACGACAAAGCGCATGGAGTCGCATGCGGTTTGTCTTGAGTAGTGAACCTAGCATCTCTGCTTCTACGCTCTTGACACCTTGAATGGAGTGATTCATTCAGCTGCATCAAAAACCCATTAAGCGTCTGCTTGTCGGACCGTGTCGTACGCTGAGACTTACCAGAGGCACTAACCGCACCAGGTCTGTCCTCCTCCTGTTCACCATGGAGGGACGCATCATTGCTCCTGCTGGGTTTCTCCGTGCATTCAGGGTGACAGGATTTTGGATTTCCTTGACGAGATACTGGGGTCATTTAAACTTCCTGCACTTCCCTCATCTTGAATATCGTTCAACCGGCTAGTGTTCCAACCGGCTAGTGTTCTAACCTGCTAGTGTTCTAACAGGCTAGTGTTCTAACCGGCTAGTGTTCCAACCGGCTAGTGTTCCAACCGGCTAGTGTTCCAACCGGCTAGTGTTCCAACCGGCTAGTGTTCCAACAGGCTAGTGTTCTAACCGGCTAGTGTTCCAACCGGCTAGTGTTCCAACCGGCTAGTGTTCCAACCGGCTAGTGTTCCAACCGGCTAGTGTTCCAACCGGCTTGTCTTGATACGTCTTGTAGCGACCACAGGTTCGATTCCCACCCGCGGTTCTGTGCTACACGTCATCACTTCCCCACAAACCCACTTTCCGGTCTCTCTTCACTGGCCTTTCCATAAAGTCACAAAATAATAAAATATATATATACCAAAAATAAAATGCAATTGTAATCAACATCTCTCGATGCATTTCCACCGGAGGGTTAGGGTTAGGTGCTCATTGTGCTGACTGTTGCACTGCGTGTGCTGTGCGGTGGGCTGCTTTGGGGCACCGAGTTGCTTCGCTCCACGCAGGGCTTCAACAGGTTCAAACACTTAAGCACCAACACAGTCACTGAGCTTAGGTGGAGGCCAGCCTCTTAGCGTGGTTAAAATGCCTCGGGGGATTTACGTTGGACCCCGTTGATGGCAGGAGGAACAACCCACACTCGTTTCGCTGTCAGTTAAAAACCTCCGTTGTGCCTCTCTACACTGTGGATAATTACTCTGTTCTGATTGGCGGAGGCTGACCCAGTGTGCTATGTAACTGACCAATCAACTTTTAATAATACCTTTTATTTAATATTTAATTTGGGTGTCTTCAAAAGCTGCCATGGATACCTGAAAACAAATCATACATTTCCCCAAAATAATCAATTCAGATTTTGTAGCATGAACTCACATTTTCTGCTTGTCATTAGGATTATAATTCTCTCCATATTTGTTGTCTCGTAGTTTGAAGGATCTATCAGACTCTCTGTGTCTGTCTGACTCTGTCTGACTGTGTGTGTCTGTCTGCCTGCCTGTATCTCTGCTTGTCTGTCTGTCTCACTGTACAGTGAGCTCAGAGAGAGACAGGTCATCTGCTCTGCTGAGTCACCTCACATTCTAGGTCACACACACACACACACACACACACACACACACACACACACACACACACACACACACACACACACACACACACACACACACACACACACACACACACACACACACACACACACACACACCTAAAAAGGAATAAACAACACTGCTGGAACATGTTGGCCTGACGCTCACTCATTCACTCTATTATTCACTCTCTCTCTCACTTATTTACTCTATTATTAAGTCTCTCTCTTCCCTCTCTGTCTCTCTTCCGTTTCTCTTCATCTCTCCCACTCTCAATGACGTCTCCTCTCTCTCTCTCTCTCTCTCTCTCTCTCTCTCTCTCTCTCTCTCTCTCTCTCTCTCTCTCTCTCTCTCTCTCTCTCTCTCTCTCATGTAATTCAAACCGAATTGTACCTCTCACCTCAGATGTTATAAATCCCACAGTTGTGCTATATTAGCCGTCAAGTTTGCCAGCTAGCTCTGGCTTCCTGCTTGAGCCAGAGATGCTAAGTTAGCATGGATGCTAGGATACCAAAGCCTCTGTTTCTGCACGATGTCAGCAGCACCACAAAGTACTACACCGTGTTACAAGGCTGGTGGCCACTAGCCTAGCATCATATTTGGCATCTGAGTACCACTGTGTGTATTCTTGGTGTTCATGTTTATAAGTCATCAGATTTAGATTTAGACTGTTGTCTGAAAGTGCATTACTGGAAACAGCTCCAGTCCATAGTCAATATAATACTACAGTATGAGTGTAGCACAGTAGTATTTTCAGTAAAATACCACAGTACTTATATATCACAGTAGTATTCTCAGTATAATACTACAGTACTAGTATCTAACAGTAGTGTTTTCAGTATTATACTACACTATATACTACAGTAATGTACAGAGTATATAACAGTGGTATTCTATGTATAATACTACAGTATGAACAGTATAAACTACAGTAATGTACAGAGTATATAACAGTAGTATTCTCGGTATAATACTACAGTATATACTACAGTAATGTACATAGTATCTAACAGTAGTATTCTCAGTATAATACTACAGTACAAGTATATAACAGTAGTATTCTCAGTATATACTACAGTATGTACTACAGTATGTACTACAGTAATGTATATAACAGTGAGTATCTAACTAGTGTTTTTGCTCCACCCTCCAGACCACCAGCAGCGGCAGCAGCAGGATGAGCTCTGACGGAGGCGGCCGGCCGGCCAAGGTGGGGTCCGTGGTGGAGGTGATCGGCAAGGGGCAGCGCGGCACGGTGGCCTACATCGGCACCACCCTCTTCGCCTCGGGGAAGTGGGTGGGGGTCATCCTGGACGAGGCCAAGGGCAAGAACGACGGGACGGTGCAGAGCAAGCGCTACTTCACCTGCCCCGAGAACCACGGCATCTTCGTCAGGCAGTCGCAGGTAACCCCGCAGGAGGGCTCTCTCTGGGGGGGATGTTGGTGGTGCTGGTGGTGGGGGATGTTGGTGCTGGTGGTGGTGCTGGTGGTGGGTGATGTTTGTGGTGCTGGTGATGCTGGTGGTGGTGGTGGGTGATGGTGGTGGGTGATGTTGTTGGTGGTGGGTGATGGTGATGGTGGTGGTGGTGGTGGTGGTGGGTGATGTTGTTGGTGGTGGGTGATGGTGGTGGTGGTGGTGGTGGTGGTGGTGGGTGATGTTGTTGGTGGTGGGTGATGGTGGTGGGTGATGCTGGTGGTGGTGGTGGTGGGTGATGTTGTTGGTGGTGGGTGATGGTGGTGGGTGATGGTGGTGGTGGTGGTGCTGCTGGTGGTGTGTTGTCTTCATTACTGTCTCCTTGTTATTGTTGTTGTGGTGGGTGTGTTGTGGTGATGGTCATGTTGTTTGTGTGTGATGGTGTGTTGTGGTGATGGTCATGTTGTTGTTGTTTGTTTTGTTACTCGGCTGTGGTGTGTTGTTTAAACTGTCACTAGAAAATATTGATATCCCAAAACCTGAGTGATATAATCACGTCAATATATTGATCGATTTAATTTATTTTTATATGATGAATACATTCTCTGATTATTTGATCGTAGAGTTGTTAGCCGCTGTGCTAGCTAGAACGTCTAGCTAGCTGACCACGAGACTTCTGCGGTACACCGGTTGCCATGGGAACAAAGGGAGCCGCTGTTTTCAGTTGTGCATCAGGGAAACATTACACTGCAGTCCAACACTGGAGGGTCCCCGGGTTTTTTATACTGTGCTATAATATGTTTTACTGTCCCTCTCTGTCTGTCTGTCTGTCTGTCTGTCTGTCTGTCTGTCTCTCTCTCCAGATCCAGCTGATAGACGATGGGGCTGATACGACGTCTCCAGAGACACCTGAGCCCTCCACAGCCAAGGTCCTCAAGAGAGGTGAACACACACACACACACACACACACACACACACACACACACACACACACACACACACACACACACACACACACACACACACACACACACACACAGGGACGCACACACACACACACACACACACACACACACACACACACACACACACACAGGGACGCACGCACGCACACACTCACACACACACACACACACACACACACACACACACACACACACACACACATACACACAGGGACGCACGCACACACACACTCACACACACACACACACACACACACAGATAAATGGTACATAGCTAGTCAGTACATATATATGCAGTGCATAGATATGTAGTACATAGATATGCACCACATAGATATTCACTACATTATCAGCTCCTAGCAGGATGTTTTGTGGACTTAAGATCACAATATGATGTCCTCTCTCTCTATCTCTCTGTCTGTTTGTCTGTCTGTCTCTCTCTTGCTCTCTCTCTCTCTTCCCCTCCTCTGTCTCTCTCTTTCTCCCTCAATCTCTCATTTGTTTAGCCGAAAGCGCAGACACGTCCAAATCGACTAAGCTGGTGAGTGCGACAGGGTTGATGCACTAAAGTGATGATTCAAAACCTTTACGTTAGCAAGAGTATACCTTTCTCACTGTATATCTGCCCCAACATATATGTTTAAGAGCGAGACCCCTGCCCCACAACACCAATAACCCCACTAAAACGCACGCACACACACACACGCACGCACGCACACGCATGCACGCACGCACGCACGCCGACACACACGCATGCACGCACACACCTGCAAACAACCACTGTATGCATGAACTTAAATACTCCACGTGCACGGACACTCGTGCACACACATTTACACACAGCTGCGTGTGTGTGTGTGTGTGTGTGTGTGTGTGTGTGTGTGTGTGTGTGTGTGTGTGTGTGTGTGTGTGTGTGTGTGTGTGTGTGTGTGTGTGTGTTCAGAATTAGCACATAGGCTAGACATTAGCACCCAAACATTACTGGAGGGTTTACGATAATGCTTTCTGCCTGTTCCAAAACACGCTACTTTCTGCTATAGTGAGTAACAGAGATTGATAGACCTGCTACTGTTTCAAATGATGTAAAATCACCATGACAACTGAGAGATTTGACCATGAAATAATGTGATCTCTTCAATGTTACTTAAAGGCAAAGAATATGCAGTATTGTGTTTTTTATTGTGATGTATTGCTATATGTTCATCCTTATGAAAACAAACTGAAAATCGTTTATTTAAATACAATGTGAGTCATCACGTTATTTTTGCGGAGTCATGCCGAGTATTTTGAAGAGTCTTGAAATGCTGCTGTTTAGTGATGGTCGTTTTATGATTAACCACCAGAGGGCGCTGTTAGCTTAATAATCGAAGGTGTTTATTTATATTTAGTTATTTGTTAATATATCAACTCCCATCCAGATCTTGTTTAAATAATTCAGTATCACTGACATAACACTGACATGTGTGTAGTTGGTGAGTGAGCAAGTGTGTGTGGTTGATTTTGTGTGTGTGTGTGTGTGTGTGTGTGTGTGTATGTGTGTGTGTGTGGTTGTGTGTGTGAGGCAGAGAGGCCTCTCTAATCAACTAATAAAGTGCACTACAACTCCCATCATCCCACGCCCACTGATGCACTGAGACCACTAACCCTTCCTTCCTTCCCTCCATCCTTGCCTTCGTTTCCTCCCCTCCCCTCCTGGACCGCCCAGCGAGGAGTGAAGCTGAAAAAGGTGCAGCATGTGTCTGTAGCGCCGTTACAGTGCTAGTGTCATGGTGGTAACCGTGGTAACCGTGGCTCGGAATGGCCTTGCATGGCAACAGGGCTCCCCCCCCCCCCCCCCCCCACTCAACTCAACCCCCCTCCTCATTCTCCCACAATTCCTTGCAGCTCATCAAACCCTCCATCCTTCTCCTCCATCGTATCCCGCGGCGCTGTCTCCTGTTTATCGCCATAGCGACCGTGCCTCTCCAACCCCCGCCCCCCTCTTCGGTCCATTACCTGTTTCCCGTCCCATTCCTGTGCTCTGCGCTGGATACGCTCTTCTTGTGTCTGATTGGCTGTCGTCGCTGCTGCTCGGTCGATGTGTGTGTGTGCCTGTGGTGGTGTTCGGATTCATTGTGTTGCTGTGTGTATTTGTGCGCTGTCTGTGTGTGTGTGTGTCCAGTGTGTATGTGTGGCTCGTGTGCTGCTCAGTGCGTGTATTTGTGTGTGCGTGTGTGTTTGTGTCCTCAGCGGTGTGTGTGTGTGTGTGTGTGTGTGTGTGTGTGTGTGTGTGTGTGTGTGTGTGTGTGTGTTTGTGTGTGTGTGTGTGTGTGTGTGTGTGTGTGTGTGTGTGCGCGTGTGTCTAATATAGCGAGTACATGCTGCGTAGCTTCGGGCTGGTTCTGCTTTGGTCGCTGCTTCACGGGCCCCTCCTCTTACCGGGCCCCTCCTCTTACCGGGCCCCTCCTCTTACCGGGCCCCTCCTCTTACCGGGCCCCTCCTCTTACCGGCCCCTCCTCTTACCGGCCCCTCCTCTTACCGGCCCCTCCTCTTACCAGAGAGAGAGAGAGAGAGAGAGAGAGAGAGAGAGAGAGAGAGAGAGAGAGAGAGAGAGAGAGAGAGAGAGAGAGAGAGAGAGAGAGAGAGAGAGAGAGAGAGAGAGAGAGAGAGAGAGAGAGAGAGAGAGAGAGAGAGAGAGAGAGAGAGAGAGAGAGAGAGAGAGAGAGAGAGAGAGAGAGATGCTTCAGTAGACACCAGATGAGCTTGATCTGTTCAGATGGAGGGATAAGGAGATGGAGGCTGCAGGGGTCACTTCACCCCCGGGTTATCAAGAAGAAAGAAATCAAAGGTTACGTCTTCTACTTTCGTTTGTGATTGTGCGAAAGTTTGATAGTAAATAAAGCTGTGCACCAGGATTATTTGAAGCCAGAACACTACAGATTTATTATCCGTGAAAAACGATTGGACCCACAATGCAGGAATTGTCAGGGAAGCCAGTGGCTGGTGGTCATTTAAAATGTAATTGAGTCTGCTGAGGGTGGGGTCTTCTGTACGAAGATAATGTTACACTAATCCAGTCATCTCCTCTCTGTCTCCTTCTGTCTGTCTTTTTTCTACCTCTTTCTCTCTCCCTCTCTCTCCCTCTCTCTCCCCTTCAAACCATGGCCACGAGGGAGAGGGAAAGAGTGCAGGAGGGGAAAAAGGGAAGGTTAATGATTTGAAAAATACGGGAGAACGGAGGAAGGGTTGATGTCAACGTTTCAGAGGAAAGAGAAGTAGTTAGTGTTTAGAGGGGAGAGATGGGGAGATAGTTATAGTGCTTCAGAGGGGAGAGAGGGGAGAGAGGGAGAGAGAGAGAGGTAGTTATAGTGTTTCAGAGGGGAGAGAGGGAGAGAGAGAGGGGTAGTTATAGTGTTTCAGAGGGGAGAGAGGGAGGGAGAGAGAGGTAGTTATAGTGTTTCAGAGGGGAGAGAGGGAGAGAGAGATAGTTATAGTGTTTCAGAGGGGAGAGAGGGAGAGAGAGAGAGGTAGTTATAGTGTTTCAGAGGGGAGAGAGGGAGAGAGAGTGAGGTAGTTATAGTGTTTCAGAGGGGGGAGAGAGAGAGCCAGTATTAATGTTTGCCCATGGGCCCAGACCCCCACAAGGTTTTCGCACCGCACCGCAGCCCTAACTCTCTCTGCTGTCGTTCTTTTAATCAAGTCAGGGTGTTAATGGCACGCCGTCGTTATGGTTACGGCCTCCCGGGGTGGGTTTATGGGGCGGGTTGATTCTCCGTCTCCTGGCCTTCATTAAACCCGACGGGAGGATGGACAGCCCGGGGTCTTCTGGGCACATCGCTCAGAGGGGGGGGGGGGGGGGGGTCTGCGTACCCCTGCCTCGCAGACGGCTAGCTTCAGGGAAGACCCCGTCGCTGGTTTGAAGAGCAGACGGCTAGCTTCAGGGAAGACCCGTCGCTGGTTTGAAGAGCAGACGGCTAGCTTCAGGGAAGACCCCGTCGCTGGTTTGAAGAGCAGACGGCTAGCTTCAGGGAAGACCCGTCGCTGGTTTGAAGAGCAGTCGGCTAGCTTCAGGGAAGACCCGTCGCTGGTTTGAAGAGCAGACGGCTAGCTTCAGGGAAGACCCGTCGCTGGTTTGAAGAGCAGACGGCTAGCTTCAGGGAAGACCCGTCGCTGGTTTGAAGAGCAGACGGCTAGCTTCAGGGAAGACCCGTCGCTGGTTTGAAGAGCAGACGGCTAGCTTCAGGGAAGACCCCGTCGCTGGTTTGAAGAGCAGACGGCTAGCTTCAGGGAAGACCCGTCGCTGGTTTGAAGAGCAGACGGCTAGCTTCAGGGAAGACCCGTCGCTGGTTTGAAGAGCAGACGGCTAGCTTCAGGGAAGACCCGTCGCTGGTTTGAAGAGCAGACGGCTAGCTTCAGGGAAGACCCGTCGCTGGTTTGAAGAGCAGACGGCTAGCTTCAGGGAAGACCCGTCGCTGGTTTGAAGAGCAGACGGCTAGCTTCAGGGAAGACCCGTCGCTGGTTTGAAGAGCAGACGGCTAGCTTCAGGGAAGACCCCGTCGCTGGTTTGAAGAGCAGACGGCTCAGAATCACTGGAGATGATTCCAGTGTTTAGCAGCGACATTCCTAAGGTTTTATGGTCTTCTATTTCCGTCAAGGAAATCATATTTTCCAGTCCAGTCCAACAATTTCGAATTTTAAAGCCACACTTATTATTAGTGATAGTCAAGTTCTTAATAAAGTGCTAAAAGAGTAACATTTCTAACACATTTTAAACCTTTGTGAAATAAGCATAAACATGAAATATCCTTTTCTAGCATAAATCCCTTACTAGAAAATACGTATGCACTAATACTAATAGTAGTAGTTAACTAGTTATTTAGTTAGTAATAGTTGATTGGTTAGTTAGTGAGTTGGTTAGTAGTAAGTGAGTTGGTTAGCTACATTGTTTTTGCTGATGATCCCTTAGCAGAGAGAAGCTATGACAGTTGCTAGGATACAGGGGAGGCTTGCATCAGTGTTGATACCCATCTACCCCCCCCCCCCCATCTCCCTCTCCCTCCCTCTCTTCCTTAGTGTGTCTCTAATGCACTCACTCTTCCTGTTTCTCTATCTGTCTCTCATTACACCCCCCCCCCCCCCGTCTCTCTGTGATGCTGATGAGAGGAGGAGAGGGGGGAGGGGGTTGTAAGGGGAAGGGAGGGGAGGGGAGGGCGGGGGGGGAGGGGGGGGGGCGGGGGGGGGAGGGCGGGGGGGGGGGGGCGGTGCTGCAGTGATGTAATGTGGGAGCAGAACTCAGCTGACAAATCACAATAGCCTTCCCAGGGAGGAGAGAGAGAGAGAGAGAGAGAGAGAGAGAGCGAGAGAGCGAGAGCGGTAGAGCGGTAGAGAGAGCTTGGCTCAGGAGAGAGGGAGGCGAGAGAGCGGGGGGGAGAGCGTGAGAGAGAGGGAGGCGTCCACGGCAGGGCTCAGATTCTTCGGTCGGAGCGGCGAGGAGCAGTACGCAGCGCTGCACGGATTATGAGAGCGAAGCCAGTAGGAAGGACATTACCAGAGAGAGAGAGACGGGAGAGAGAGGAGAGGAAGCGGGGCTGGAAGACGATCGGCCATTTGCGCTGCTGCTGCAGCTTCCCTGGCTGCCTGTCTGTCTGTCTGTCTGCCTGTCTGTCTGTCTGTCTGGCTGCCTGCCTGTCTGTCTCTCTGCGTGCGTGACAGCCTGTTTGCTGGTCTGTTTGTCTGACAGCTTGTCTGTCTGCCCGTCTGCCTGTCTGTGTGTGTGTGTGTGTGTGTGTGTGTGTGTCTGTCTGCCTCTGTGTGTCTGTCTGCCGGTGTGCCAGGTCGTGTTTTGTGTCTCTCTGTGTTAACTTCTGAACGCCTTCCTCATCACCTCGCTGTGCGTGTGTGTGTGTACGTGTGTGAGTGTGTGTACGTGTGTGTGTGTGTGTACGTGTGTGTGTGATCGTCTCCTTCCTCTACTGCCACTATGATGAGGCAGACCCCTGCACCCAGGAAGGTACTGAAGACACCCTGACGTCTGGGGGGGGGGGGGGGGGGGGGGGGGGGGGGGGGCTTACATCTGTCAGCCTGGTTGTTGTTGTTGTTGTGATGATCCATGTTTGATGTCTGCGTTTTGATCGAACCTCCTGCTCTGATCCCATCTAGAAATGTCCCGTTGTGCTTTCCTCAGTTCTTTCATTCTCTCTGTCATTCTTGAGCTATTTCGTTTTCTCTTTAGTTCTTTGGTTTTGTTTCGCTCTTTCATTCGTTCTTTCGTTCTTTCCGCTCAGTGTTTCTATACAGAGTAAATGAAACGGACCTCACTCAAATTTGCCGCCATGTTGTGCCATCTCTGTGCGTCTGCTCTTGGCTTTTATTTTGAAATGCAGTGTTGATAGATGTGGGGGCGTCGCGGCGCCTCACTTCCTGCCTGTTCATCACTGTTCAATAGTTGTCTATTTAGTTGTATTGGTGACCTCTGTCTGGGGTCACAGAGTTTGTGTTGGTGTCATCGTCCTGCTTCAGACCGCAGCCTCATGCAGATGTCCTGCTGGGTGAGTTACACCACATGGGTGGTGCTGGGTGAGTTACACCACAGAGGTGGTGCTGGGTGAGTTACACCACAGAGGTGGTGCTGGGTGAGTTACACCACATGGGTGGTGCTGGGTGAACAGCACATAGGTGGTGCTGGGTGAGCTACACCACATGGGTGGTGCTGGGTGAGTTACACCACAGAGGTGGTGCTGGGTGAGTTACACCACATAGGTGGTGCTGAGTGAACAGCACATAGGTGGTGCTGGGTGAGCTACACCACATGGGTGGTGCTGGGTGAGTTACACCACAGAGGTGGTGCTGGGTGAGTTACACCACATGGGTGGTGCTGGGTGAGTTACACCACATGGGTGGTGCTGGGTGAGTAACACCACATAGGTGGTGCTGAGTGAACAGCACATAGGTGGTGCTGGGTGAGCTACACCACATGGGTGGTGCTGGGTGAGTTACACCACAGAGGTGGTGCTGGGTGAGTTACACCACATAGGTGGTGCTGAGTGAACAGCACATAGGTGGTGCTGGGTGAGCTACACCACAGAGGTGGTGCTGGGTGAGTTACACCACATAGGTGGTGCTGGGTGAGTTACACCACAGAGGTGGTGCTGGGTGAGTTACACCACAGAGGTGGTGCTGGGTGAGTTACACCACATGGGTGGTGCTGGGTGAGTTACACCACATAGGTGGTGCTGGGTGAGTTACACCACATACTAGGTGGTGCTGAGTGGTCCGAGGAGAGCAAGGAGGATGCTGTCACGTCTATGAGTGTAGCTGCTAACTGTGGCTACCTGTCTGCTAAATGGCCCCATGCTAGTCCAACAGAGTATGCTAATAATGCTACAATGAGTTTTTGTTTTATCGCCTCGAACACGAGTGGGCTGGGTTAACTAATAGTACAACCCCAGGCATGCTAAATCAATCGCAGAGAAAAAGAGGACAAAATGTTCTGATAAAGACTGCCCTAGTGATGAGAATACCCAGCACTTATTTACACTGCAGTTGATAGATATATGATAGAGATATAGATAGATAGTCTGGGATGATCCCAAATGTCCACAGTCTAACCTGTAGTCATCCCTGAGCAAGATGCCCCCTAACCCCTCCCTGCTCCTTAATGACCTGTCTCTACTGTCTAACCCCACCCTGCTCCTTAATGACCTGTCTCTGTACTGTCTAACCCCTACCTGCTCCTTAATGACCTGTCTGTACTGTCTAACCCCTACCTGCTCCTTAATGACCTGTCTCTGTACTGTCTAACCCCTACCTGCTCCTTAATGACCTGTCTCTGTACTGTCTAACCCCTACCTGCTCCTTAATGACCTGTCTCTGTACTGTCTAACCCCTCCCTGCTCCTTAATGACCTGTCTCTGTACTGTCTAACCCCTACCTGCTCCTTAATGACCTGTCTCTGTACTGTCTAACCCCTCCCTGCTCCTTAATGACCTGTCTCTGTACTGTCTAACCCCTACCTGCTCCTTAATGACCTGTCTGCACTGTCTAACCCCTCCCTGCTCCTTAATGACATCTATCTAGAGTATGATTCACTGGACGTCTCTGGATAAACCCCTCTGTTAGTTTAGTAAACAGTAAGCTCTGGGGCGCATACTGGGTCTAGAGCAACGGCAGTAAATGGTTCAAACCGAGCAGTAGCGACGGGTCCCAGGCTGACCCAGAAGACAGTTCTGCTGCTCTGCCTCTCTCTCTGCTCCTGAGCGGAACAGAGCTGGGTCTGTCTGGTGGGAGGGGGGGGGGAGGGGGGGGGAGGTCTGTGTTCTGCTGAAATACGACCACAATGCAGCCGCTGTCAGCCGCATACACCGGTCAACGGGTGCACAACCCCGCAACGAGGGAGCGGTCATGTGACTAGGGTGGCCAGGTCACATGGGAGAGAGATGGAGAGGAGAGATGGGAGGGGGGAGAGAGAGAGGGAGAGTAGAGATGGGAGGGGGGAAAGAGGTAGAGTAGAGATGGGAGGGGGGAGAGAGGGAGAGTAGAGATGGGAGGGGGGAGAGAGGGAGAGTAGAGATGGGAGGGGGGAGAGAAGGAGAGTAGAGATGGGAGGGGGGAGAGAGGGAGAGTAGAGATGGGAGGGCGGGGAGTAGAGAAGGGAAGGGGGAGAGGGGGAGGGCGGGGGATATCTCGATGCAGGGTAGCACATTAAGGGGGGGGGGGGGGTATGTGATCATGCATGTAACATGAGACATGTCGTCCTTTCCCGTACAAGCTATGACCTTCTCACCATCCACGGTTGATGGGTTTGGTCTTGTTTTAAGATGGGCAGGTAGAGGACTAGACAGGAAATGATGGAAAGGTCCACTTCCTGCTGCTCTTTCTGTATGAAACACCTCGACAAGGAAACAGTTGACGTTTCAAGTTTTGGATATTGGTGGTAAATATGTGTTAATAATGGTTATAATCACAGGTCTCAAAGTGATGGGACAGTATCATCGTAGCGTGTGGACATCAGGGTGGACAGGGAGTGTGAAGCGAAGACACTCTTAACGTGCACTTGGGGAAGTGGTAGACCTGGCTGGCTGAACAGGCATTGTAAAAGCCCCCATAGGGCGCTTTTATTGTGGTGATACTCTGTTCTGTTTATCGTGAGGTCATAGTTGGATACTCCCCCCAGTCTTTAACGGTTCATTACAAGGTTAATTTGTGCGTGTTGACTGTATGGTGTGAGGACCTGTCCTGCTCTTTCTTAATGAAATCCCCTCATCGCTCTTCTGCTGCAGAACAAAACGTGTGCTTTATTTTCTTTTCTCCTTCCTGTGTTTATCTGCGTTTCATTGGCTGTGTCTGATTGGACGTTTTCTCCAATCGTCCAATCATTGTCATGGATGATGTCATCCAGTTGTCTTTGCCTGTGTGCTGGTGTTTCTTCTTCTATGGGTTTGGTTCACTAACCCTGACTGTATGCCTCTCTTTCTCTCCCTCTTTCTGGTCTCACCTCTCCCCCCTCCCTTCTCTCCTCTTCTGGAATCCCTCCTTTTTTCCCATTCCTCCTCCTCCTCCTCCTCCTCCTCCTCCTCCTCAGACTACGGTCAGAAGACCTAAGGTGAGCTCCTTTTTGTTCTCCTCTACTTATCAAACATTCAGCTGACCTGAGGTGTGTGTGTGTGTGTGTGTGTGTGTGTGTGTGTGTGTGTGTGTGTGTGTGTGTGTGTGTGTGTGTGTGTGTGTGTGTGTGTGTGTGTGTGTGCGCTCGCATGCCACTTGTCAAGCTAGTGACAGTTCTCTTATCGTTCATCCATTTCCATGTTAAGACCATTTCACAGAAATAATATCACTACTCTGTTATCTAGTGTATCATCCATGTTTGTAGTTTTAGCATCTCAGTAGTGCTAACACCCAGAGAGGAGTCTAACCCTTCTACATCCTTGGGATGAAGATTTATGGTTCCCATGGCTGCTCATGTGGGATCAAATAACGTCCATGTCCTTGTTGGATGCAGTTCTGCAGTACACCTGGTAGTTCTGCAGTGCGTTTTTAGTTCTTGGTTTCTATTGGTGGACTGCAATTGTGTTTTCTTTTTTACGGCTTTTACACATTTCACCACAGACTCCTTCTCCTATGTTGTCATGTCCTGACATGGTCCATCCTATCGCATCTGGCCTCACTCGCCTGATCTGGGCTGGTCTGGTCCAGGTCTGGTCTACTCTAGTCTAGCCCGGTCCAGTTC
>JACYXH010000166.1:440000-502500 GCA_026745465.1 Lota lota
GTGAAGGACCTGCAGGAGAAGCTGGAGACCCTGATGATGAAGCGGGCGGAGGACAAGGTGAAGGTGAAGGAGCTGGAGAAGCACAAGATCCAGCTGGAGCAGCTGCAGGAGTGGAGGAGCAAGATGCAGGAGCAGCAGGCCGACCTCCAGAAGCAGCTCAAGGACGCCAAGAAGGTCAGGTGGAGGTGGAGGTGGAGGAGGAGGAGACCGGGATGAGACAGGAGGGAGGAGGTGGGGGAGGAGGTAAAGGAGGAGAGAAGGTGAAGAGTGGGAGAGATGGGAGCAGGAGATGGGGGTGGAGGCAATGGCGGGAGGAGGTGGATGTTGGGGGAGAGATGGGAGGAGCAGGTGAGTGAGAGGGGGAAGGGGAGGTGGAGGGAGGAGGAAATGTGGGGAAGAGAGGGAGGTGGAGAGGGGAGGTGAAGAGATGGAGGTGGAAGATGGAGGTGTTAGAAGAGGAAGTGGTCATAGAGGAGAAGGAGGGAGGGAGGGAGTGGAGGAGGAGGAGGAGGAGTAGAGAGACAAGGGAGGTGGAGAAAATGGAGGTGGAGGGAGGGATGGAGGATCGGAGAGACGAAGAGACAAGCAAAGCAGGTCCATCTCCATATCATGTCACCAAGCTCCTCCAGGAGTCCGTGCTGAGGTTCTCCCTCTCTCTGCAGGAGGCGAAGGAGGCGCAGGAGGCGAAGGAGCGCTACATGGAGGAGATGTCGGACACGGCGGACGCCATCGAGATGGCCACGCTGGACAAGGAGATGGCGGAGGAGCGGGCGGAGTCGCTGCAGATGGAGGCGGACTCCCTGAAGGAGAAGGTGGAGGAGCTGTCTATGGACCTGGAGCTCCTCAAACACGAGATCGAGGAGAAAGGTGCGGCTCAGAGGAACACTGGTCACCGTTTACTACTTCCAGGGATCCAGAACAAACAGAGCCGCTGGGTTCCATAGCAGCAGGGGTGAGGGGCGTGGTCAAACGTTGTCCTGGCCCACGTCGCGCTCGCTGGTGCCAGGCTGCGAGCCAATGGAAAACGACCATTCTGGAATAGCGGTTTTAGCCGGAAGTAGCAGACATCTTGTATTTTACAGAGCATTGCCCCCGAGTGTCAACTTTATACATTTGAGTAAAAAAAATGACAGAAAGGTTCACCAACTCTTTGTGAGACCCAAATAGTTTTCAAGGGAAAAACGTGATTATGGGGTTGGCTTACACTTTAAAGAGGTGGTGGGGGCTAGGGGACATTTTGCCCAAGGACGTCCTGTCATGCCCTGCTTTGTGTCCTGCCTCCGTCAGGCTCTGACGGAGCTGCTTCCAGCTACCACGTCAAACAGTTGGAGGAACAAAATGGCAGACTGAAAGAAGCTCTGGTCAGGTGGGAATCTTCGTGTGTTTGTGTTTGTGTGTAACAGTGTGTGTGTGTAGCGACGTGTGTGTGTGTGTGTGTATGTTTTGTGTGTAAAGGTCCTTGTGTGAAGCGTAATGTGCGTGTGCCTGCGTGCCCGTGTTTGGTGTGCACGTGCGTGCGTGCGTGGGCTTGCGTCTGCGTGCGTAACCCTAGCGTCTCCCCCCCCCCCCCCCCCCCCCCCCCCCCCCCCCCCCCCCCCCCCCCCCCCCCCCAGGATGCGAGACCTGTCTGCATCGGAGAAGCAGGAGCACGTGAAGATGCAGAAGCAGGTGGAGAGGAAGAGCGGGGAGCTGGAGGTGTTCCGGGGCCAGAAGGAGAAGCTCCAGGAGGAGGTCCAGAGGGCCGAGAAGACCGTCGATGAACTCAAGGAGCAGGTGAGCGGCCCGGGCCGCCGCGCGGTCGCCATGACGACCGGGGCATCCCAGAGAGAGACATCCTGCTCCTCAGTGACATGTGTCTGACACTGATACACGGGAGTCTCTTCAAAGTGCAATAACTGAAAGCATATATGAATGGTGGTGATGGAGGACAGGTGGTGGTGGTGGTGTTGATGGTGGTGACGGTGGTTTTGATGGTGGTGGAGCCAGCACTGGTGGTGGAGGTGATTGGGATGGGGGCGATGGTGGTGGTGCTAGTTTTGATGGTGTGTTGGCAGGTGGATGCGGCGCTGGGGGCGGAGGAGATGGTGGAGACCCTGACGGAGCGGAACCTGGACCTGGAGGAGAAGGTCCGCGAAATGAGGGAGATCGTCGTAGACCTGGTGGGTGCCCACCTTCATCTTCATCTAAACACACCTTCATCTTTATGTACCTTCATCTAAACACACCTTCATCTTCATCTAAACACACCTTCATCTTCATCTAAACACACCTTCATCTTCGTGTACCTTCATCTGCACACTGCTTCGTCTTCATCTACACACTCCTTAGTCTTCATCTACACACTCCTTCGTCTTCATCTAAACACACCTTCATCTTCATATACCTTCATCTACACACTCCTTCGTCTTCCTCTACACACTCCTTCGTCTTCATCTACACACTCCTTCGTCTTCATGTACACACTCCTTCGTCTTCATCTACACACTCCTTCGTCTTCATCTACGCACTCCGTCTTCATCTACACACTCCTTCGTCTTCATGTACACACTCCTTCGTCTTCATCTACACACTCCTTCGTCTTCATCTACGCACTCCGTCTTCATCTACACACTCCGTCTTCATCTACACACTCCTTCGTCTTCATCTAAACACATCTTCATCTTCATGCACCTTCTTTTTCATCCACACTCCTTCACCTTCATCTAAATACACCTTCACCTTCAGAAACCTTCATCTACACACCTTCATCATCATCTAAAATGTCAGACTGTTGCTAAGAAGGGTCAGGATTTATACATGTAATATACATTAATTTACTATTATTGAATATACATTGGTTGGTTGAGTGAGTACAATAAGTTTAAATAAAAATAAATGCCACTATCATATATATTATATTCTATTATTCTAATATATATATATATTAAGATATTGTTAGCTACATTTTTTACATTTGTTAGCTAATAATATTTGAAATATTATAAGCCATTCTTTTCGGTTTGTTAGCTAACGTTTACCGCTAGCACACAGATTTCGATTAACCTAAAGAAAGATTCGACCATTTTAAAGTTCAACACAGAAAATGAATATTGTGGTTGACGTTAACAGCAGTGGCATTTTAAACAAATCTCCAGTGTGTGTACAGGTGTGTCTACAGGTAACTAACAGACTCTCTGGCCAATAGGAGGCGATCAACGAGATGAACGACGAGCTGCAGGAGAACGCGCGGGAGACGGAGCTGGAGCTCCGCGAGATGCTGGACCTGGGCGCCGCCCGCGTCCGCGAGGCGGAGAAGCGGGTGGAGGCGGCCCAGGAGACGGTGGCCGACTACCAGCAGACCATCCAGAAGTACCGCGAGCTCACCGCTCACCTGCAGGTACGCCCCGGCGCCACCGGGGGGCAGCAGAGGGGAGAGCGCAGGAGGCAATAGGTTTTAAATCCTGGACTCCCCTTATTTCTCTTATTTAATTCGTGGACACTGAGGAGGGAGAACGGGGTCAGGGATAGTGTTGTGGTTAGGGTGTTGGACCCCCAGAAAAAAGGTTCTGGGTTCGATCCCCAGTGTCTTGCAGTCAAACCTGTAGGCACCTTTAGCAAATCGCCCCCTAACCTGCTCCTAAATATGACATACATCTGAGTTCACTGAAAGTCTGCTAAGTGGTCTATCTAACGCTATCTACCTGTACATCTACCCATCTGTATAACTTCATCTCCCTTTATCGGTCTATCCTCCATAGCAACAAACAAAAATGTGTTGATCAGTGGTTGTTGTGATGTGATGCGATCCTGTAGACAGGAAACAGGAAGTGAAATCGATTTTTGTTGTGACCTGATGGGTTGCCGGTGTGTCTGTTGACAGGAAGTGAACCGGGAGCTGACCAGCCAACAGGAAGCGTCCGCAGAGCTCCAGCAGGACCCGCCCACCGAGCTGTTCGACTTCAAGATCAAGTTTGCAGAAACCAAGGCCTACGCCAAGGTCCCCAGAACACTTCCTGCCAGATACTGAGCCCCACACACACATCCAAGAATATCTTAGCTGTGTGGACTGTGTGTGTGTGTGTGTGTGTGTGTGTGTGTGTGTGTGTGTGTGTGTGTATTCTGACCTGGACTGTGTGTGTGTGTGTGTGTGTGTGTGTGTGTATTTTGACCTGGACTGTGTGTGTGTGTGTGTGTGTGTGTGTGTGTGTATTCTGACCTGGACTGTGTGTGTGTCCAGGCCATAGAGATGGAGCTGAGGAAGATGGAGGTGACCCAGGCCAGTCGGCAGGTGTCTCTGCTCACCTCCTTCATGCCAGAGTCCTTCCTGCGTCACGGAGGAGACCACGACTGTATCCTGGTGCTGCTGCTCATCCCCAGGCTCATCTGCAAGGTCAACAACAACAACAACACCACCACAACAACAACAACAATACCATAACAACACAACAACAACAACAATACCATAACAACAATACCGCAACTACAGTACAACAACAGTACAACACCACAACATCAATACCACAACAACAACATCATTGTCTGATGTTATGACCTGTATACATGTCTCTCATGGCTGTCTCTCTACCTGTCTATCTCTCTGTCTGACTACCTGTCTCTCTACCTGTCTGTCTGACCGCCTGTCCGTCTGTCTCCCTACCTGTCTGTCTGACCGCCTGTCCATCTGTCTCTCTACCTGTCTGTCTGACCGCCTGTCCGTCTGTCTCTCTACCTGTCTGTCTGACCGCCTGTGTGTGTGTGTGTGTGTGTGTGTGTGTGTAGGCTGAGCTGGTGAGTAGGCAGGCTCTGGAGAAGTTTGACCTGAACGAGGGCAATCTGGGCCGGACGGGGTTGAAGGGCGCGCTGGGGGAGCAGCTGAGCTTCGCTGCTGGTCTGGTCTACTCTCTGGGTCTCCTGCAGGCCACACTACACAAATACCAACAGTATGTTCCTCCACCTGCACCGCCTTCACCTCCACCACCTCTACCACTGCCACAGAGAAAACACGAATATACACATCATATAGAACTAAATGTTGGTGTGTGTGTGTGTGTCTATCTGTGTGTGTGTGTGCCTGCTCACGTGTTTGTGTGTGTGTGTCTATCTGCGTGTGTGTGTGTGTGTGCCTGCACTCGTGTTTGTGTGTGCGTGTGTGTGTGTGTCTATATCTGCATGCATGTGTGTGTGTGCGTGCACGCGTGTGTGCGTGCAGGGCTCTGGGTCAGTGCAGTGTGGAGGTCTACAAGAGGATCGGTTCTCTCTACCAGGAGATGAGCGTTCACGAGCGCTCCCTGGACTTCCTGATCGACCTCCTGCACAAAGACCAGCTGGACGAGACCGTCAACGTGGAGGCTCTGACCCGAGCCATCAAATACTACCAGGTATATATTAATAGATATACATTATATACTATGGGAGTGTGTGTGGATGATGGCTGGTGTAAGGCCTGGCTGACTGTGATTGGAGTCTGGAGCTGGGTGAGGCTGCACACCTGTTGCACATTAAGCAATCAGTGTGCACAAGTTAAAGCAGCCATCACCGCACACACTCAGGGAGAGATCTCCTGCATGGTAACCATGGAGCACCACAGGCAATGCATCACTCCACCCTCCACCCTCCACCCTCCACCCTCCACCCTCCACCCTCCACCCTCCACCCTGCGTCCTGTGTTTGGAGGAGCCCTATTAAAGTCCCCGAGGCGGAGTGTGGCAGCCACCTGGGTGGCCTGTAACAATGTCCATGCAACACGCCACCTAGGCTGGTTGAACCTGTTGCATACCGATTACTCAATGTGCAACAGGTGTGCAGCCTCACCCAGCCCCAGAGTCCAATCAGTCTCAGCCAGGTTAGGCTGCTTAAACCAGCCCTCATCCACACACACATATACATTAGATACATACACAACGTAGAGGCTCTGAACCGAGCCATTAAATACTACCAGGTATATATACATTAATATATATATATATATATATTAGATACATACACAATGTAGAGGCTCTGACCAGAGCCATGAAATACTACCAGGTATGCACACATCCTAAATATATATAGTGTATGTATTTAAGTGCCTGCGTCCTTCCAGCTGGTATTAGATGTTTTTTGTCCCTCCCAGCACCTGTACAGCATCCACCTGGCGGACCAGAGTGAGGACTGCAGCGTGCAGCTGGCCGACCACATCAAGGTAGGTCACTTCCTGTTTAAATGAAATGGAAACTCTTTGTAAAACAAGAAGTCATGAGGAAACAATTTGAAGGAAATATAAATGTGTTTAATGTCCTCTCAGTCAAAAGGTTCTGGCTTTGAACCCCAACGACTGTCCTAACCTCAATGACCTGTATCTAGAAATACACAAACCAACCTCTACCATAGTGACCTGTATCTAGAAATACACAAACTAACCTCTACCTTAGTGACCTGTATCTAGAAATACACAAACTAACCTCTACCTTAGTGACCTGTATCTAGAAATACACAAACTAACCTCTACCTTAGTGACCTGTATCTAGAAATACACAAACTAACCTCTACCTTAGTGACCTGTATCTAGAAATACACAAACTAACCCCTACCTTAGTGACCTGTATCTAGAAATACACAAACTAACCTCTACCTTAGTGACCTGTATCTAGAAATACACAAACTAACCTTAGTGACCTATATCTAGAAATACACAAACTAACCTCTACCTTAGTGACCTGTATCTAGAAATACACAAACTAACCTCTACCTTAGTGACCTGTATCTAGAAATACACAAAGTAACCTCTACCATAGTGACCTGTATCTAGAAATACACAAACTAACCTTAATGACCTGTATCTAGAAATACACAAACTAACCTCTACCTTAGTGACCTGTATCTAGAAATACACAAACTAACCTCTACCTTAGTGACCTGTATCTAGAAATACACAAACTAATCTCAGTCACTTTGGATAAGTAACCGGGGCTAGTGAGCGTTGCTGGCTCAACGGTAAAGGCAGATGAAGTGTATGAGAACAGAACCGAAGTCAGCGAAGCACAAAGCGGCCCCCTGGTTCTGTATGACCCACGGGGGCCCCCCCCCCACCCCGGTTCCCAGTTCACCCAGAGCGCGCTGGACTGCATGGCGGTGGAGGCGGGCCGCCTGCGGGCCTTCCTGCACGCGGGCCAGGAGAAGACGGACCTGGCCGGGCTGCTCCGCGACCTGGAGACGTCCTGCAGCGACGTCAGGCAGTTCTGCAAGAAGATCCGCCGCCGCATGCCCGGCACCGAGGCCCCGGGCATCCCCGCGGCGCTGCGCTTCGGACCGCAGGTAACCGTGACGACGAGGGCTGGGGGGCGTGAACCAATGGCGTCAGAGGTCAGCGGTGCGACTTGGCAGCTGTGGATATTTGCAAATATGTTTTTTTTTGTTGAAGAAAAAAAAATTATGATTTGGTCACGTCCACCCCTTGTGAGTTTATTTGATCTCGCGGGGAATAGCCTGATTCAATCAAATAAAAAAATCATTTAAAAGGTTTTTAAAAGAAACCGACTATCAATCCCCAAGTGTTGGGAGATGCGCGTACACTCACTGGGGCGTTGACGCCACGGCTAGACGTCGATGGCGTTGAACGATGCTTGCGGGGAAGGAGAACGCGCAACATGTGAGACGTTGGGCTCCCAAAACGATTCTGAACCCGCAGCCTAAAAATGGGGTCGCGGGTTCAAAACCGCTATGTGAAGCACAGCGTCGATGATTGGCCGGGAGACGGAGGTAGGAACCTTGGTGACGCTGGAGCGTGTTCCCCAGGTGTCGGACACGCTGTCGGACTGCAGGAAGCACCTGACCTGGGTGGTGGCGGTGCTGCAGGAGGTGGCGGCTGCGGGTGCCCAGATGATCGCCCCGCTCGGGGAGCAGGAGGGGCTGGCCGCCAGCAAGATGGAGGACGTGGCCTTCAAGGCTGGGGAGCAGGTAACGAGAACGCCTGGAACGAGAACACGCGCACACCTGGAACGAGCACGCACACCTGTGACACACACATACCTGTAACAAGCACGCACACCTGTGACACACACACCTCTGTAACACGCATACCTGTAAAGAGCACACCTGTAACGAGCACACACACCTGCACTCACACACCTGTAACACACACACCTATGACGAGCACGCCTGTTACACACACACACCTGCAACACACGCACACCTGTAACACACACTCTTGTAAGGAGCACTCCTGTAACGAGCATGTACACCTGTAACGAGCACACACCTGTAACACACGCACATCTGTACATACACACCTGTAACACACATACACCTGTAACAAGCACAAACCTGTAACAAGCAAACACCTGTAAAACACACACACCAGGTCAGATGACCTTCAGTGGTCACGTGATGACCTCACCTGGTCAGGCGACCTCACCTGGTCACATGATGACCTCGCCTGGTTACTGGATGACCTTAGTTGGTCAGATATTTTATATATATAAATAAAGATAAGAACTAAGCTAGGATGAATCTAGGTCGGAGCAGCTGTGTTCTACGGTGTTGTGGTTTGTGTTCCAGATCTACGGCACCCAGGGGGCCAGTCCCTACGACTACCTGCGGCAGTCCTGCAGCATTGTCATAGCAACCATGAACAAGATGGCCACCGCCATGCAGGAAGGAGAGTACGACTCGGAGAAACCCCAGAGTCAGGTAAAGCAGCGACGGTGTGAAATTGATAAAAAGTGGATAATGGCACTCGCTGACTGATAAAACCTCAGATTTATGGATTAATGCGAACCTTTCTCTTTAAAATACACTTCCAAATACACCGTACTTGTGTAATGTTATCAGCGAGCTGCAGTGCCCTGAATACTTACTTTACATTTGTCCATTGGTACTAATATGCAATATATATATATACAACATAAGTACAACTAACTATGTAGTTGCATAAATATGTACTTGTATTTATAACTATGTACATGTATGACTATGTGCTATTTATAACTATATTCTGCGTGTATCTACCCTCCGGTGTGTGTTTATAACTATTTTTACATTTAGGGCATTTAGCAGACGCTTTTATCCAAAGCGACTTAGAACCATTCACACACACATTCCCACACCGGCGGCGGTGTCAGCCACGCAAGGCGACAGCCAGCGCGTCGGGAGCAGTTAGGGTGAGGGCGTCTCGCTCAGGGACACCTCGGCGCTCAGCTTAGGAGGAGCCGGGGATCGAACCAGCAACCTTCCGGTTCCAAGTCATCCCGCTCTACCTCCTGAGCTCCTGACGCCCCTCCTATGTGCTCTGGGTTTATAACTATGTAACGGTGTGTGTATGTCCAGGCCCCCCCCCCGGTGGAGCTGCGTGCGGCCGCGCTGCGGGCTGAGATCACGGACGCCGAGGGTCTGGGTCTGAAGCTGGAGGACCGGGAGACCAGCATCAAGGAGCTGAAGAAGTCCCTGAAGATCAAGGTGCAGTACAGGCTGACCTGGAGTCAGTTATTAGTTTGGATATGACCCTGGATACACAGCAAGGTGAAGTACAGAGGCTGACCTGGAGTCAGTTATTAGTATACCATATGACCCTGGTTACAGAGCAAAGTGATGTAGAGAGACTGACCTGGAGTCAGTTATTAGTATACCATATGACCCTGGATACAGAGCAAAGTGATGTAGAGAGACTGACCAGGAGTCAGTTAGTAGTTATTAGTATAACATATGACCCTGGATACAGATCAAGGTGAAGTAGAGAGGCTGACCTGGAGTCAGTTAGTAGTTAACATACGACCCTGGATACAGAGCAAGGTGAAGTAGAGAGGCTGACCTGGAGTCAGATCCTAGTATAACATACTGGGGCAACGACCCTGGATACAGAGCAGGACACATACTGCTAGCTTATAGTGCTAGTGCATTTTTGGTACTATCTTAAGGTTAATTTTGAACGTTAGATGTTTTGTTTATTCGTAATTTTTTCTACAACACAATTCACATCGGGTCAAAAAAGTAGCAAATCAAAATTTGACTTTATAAACATTTCTTAGATATTTCACATCCTTTTCTTTCCGATTGGTTCAAATGGGTGGTTGTGAAATCCTGTGTTGCTGTCCCTTTGTATGATGTTAGAATCAGGTTGCATGATGGGAGATGGAGTATTTATTGAGGTGTGTCGTGTGCAGGGGGAGGAGCTGAGCGAGGCCAGCGTGCGTCTCAGTCTGCTGGAGAAGAAACTGGACAGCTCGTCTAAAGATGCAGACGAACGCGTGGAGAAGATCCAGACCAGACTGGACGACACCCAGACCCTCCTCAAGAAGAAGGAGAAGTAAGTCCACATCCTGAGTTATATTAGGTTTAGTCCTAGTTAGACCACATCCTGAGTTATATCAGGTTCAGTCCTAGTTAGACCGCATCCTGAGTTATATCAGGTTCAGTCCTAGTTAGACCACATCCTGAGTTATATCAGGTTCAGTCCTAGTTAGACCGCATCCTGAGTTATATCAGGTTCAGTCCTAGTTAGACCACATCCTGAGTTATATTAGGTTCAGTCCTAGTTAGACCGCATCCTGAGTTATATCAGGTTTAGTCCTAGTTAGACCAAATCCTGAACTACTTTCACTAGTATAGATAGATAGCCTAGTAGGTAGGGTGTTCAGGTCCTGGGTTCGATCCCCAATGTCTGCAGTCTACCTGTAGGGGTCCTTGAGCAAGATGACCCCTAACCTCTACCTGCTCCATAATGACCTTCATCAGAACTCACTGCTAAATGACTAAATAGTGACTGGTCATAACTTTAGGTTAGGTATATAATATAAACTCATATGGAGTCCTGTGTACGAGTCTGAACCGGTTGTCATGGCAACAGGGAGTTTGAGGAGACCATGGACGCGCTGCAGGCCGACATCGACCAATTGGAGTCGGAGAAGGCGGAGCTAAAGCTGAGGATCAGCAGCCAATCGAAGGAGGGTGTCAGGGGAACCTCCCCTTCAGGGATAGCCTCCGTCGTCACGGGAACGGCAGGAGGTGGGTGGTCTGAGTGAATGGATGTACACTACAGGTTATCTACTGATGTTTGTATTGGGTTTATGTGTATAATACCACTGAATACTTATATATGGATTATATATGGATATGTGTAAATACTTGTAACCACAAATGATTACCATAGACTAGTACTACTACTACTAACACTTAACCCATTCATTCCTCATAGTTCAGCTACTTAACAACTCTCTCTCTCTCTCTCTCTCTCTCTCTCTCTCTCTCTCTCTCTCTCTCTCTCTCTCTCTCTCTCTCTCTCTCTCTCTCTCTCTCTCTCTCTCTCTCTCTCTCTCTCTCTCTCTCTCTCTCTCTCTCTCTCTCTCTCTCTCTCTCTCTCTCTCTCTCTCTCTCTCTCTCTCTCTCTCTCTCTCTCTCTCTCTCTCTCTCTCTCTCTCTTCCCCCCCATTTAATCAGCAGAGGAACCTAAAGGTAGTTTCAACATAAGAGTAGACCTATACCTTCTCTTGATAAGACATGGGAACGTAATGTTACCTGTGTGTGTGTGCGTGCATGCATGCATGCATCTGTGTGGGCATGCAGGTTTCTTTGTAAATGTGTATGTGATAACGTGAGTGTGCATGCATGTTTATGTGTGTGAATGTTAATGTGTGTATGTGTGTGTGTGTGTGTTAACGTGTACTACTGTGTGTCCTCCAGGGGGCGTGGCGCTGGGTGTGTCCGGAGGGGCGGGGCTCCAGGTGATGGACTCTCCTCTGCTGAGCCAGCAGATCCACGCCCAGCGGCTCTGCATCAAGCAGCTGAAGAACGACAACAACAGGCTCAAGGTACGAGGCTACCGCTAGCAGGCTAGCACTAACAGGCTAATGCTATCAAGTTACCAGCTAGCATGCTACTGCTAGCAGGATACCACTAGCAGGCTACCGCTAGCAGTACACCAGCTAGCAGGCTACCGCTAGCCTGACTCTTTGTCTCTCTCCTCCGGCCCTCCCCCCCAGGCTGAGAGGATGCGGGCCCAGCTGGCCTCCCTCCCCCCGCTGCACCTGGCCCATCTCCCCCCCAGGGCCGGGGGCCACCCTGAGGTGGTGTCCAGCGCTCTGTACCGCAAGACGGACCAGCTGCTGGAGACCCTGCTGCAGATGAGCGCCAACGTCAAGGTGGTGGACATCACCGGGAGGTCCCCAGGTACACACCGACATACAGAGAGACAGACAGGTCCCCAGGTACACACCGACATACAGAGAGACAGACAGGTCCCCAGGTACACACCGACATACAGAGAGACAGACAGGTCCCCAGGTACACACCGCCATACAGAGAGACAGACAGGTCCCCAGGTACACACCGCCATACAGACAGGTAGACAGAGAGACAGACAGGTCCCCAGGTACACACCGCCATACAGACAGGTAGACAGAGAGACAGACAGGTCCCCAGGTACACACCGCCATACAGACAGGTAGACAGAGAGACAGACAGGTCCCCAGGTACACACCGCCATACAGACAGGTAGACAGAGACAGACAGGTCCCCAGGTACACACCAACATACAGACAGGGAGACAGACGGGTAGACAGAGAGACAGACAGGTCCCCAGGTACAGAGAGGGAGAGGGAGAGGGAGAGAGAGAGGGAGGGAGGGAGAGAGAGAATTAACAATGCACTGTCACTGTACCTGTAAACATAATCTGTGTCTTGGCTCCACAGTGACTCCTAGTGGCCAGCTGCTGGAACAGACGGCCAGACTGCAGGCCCTCAGCGACACACTGGACAGACTGAAGGTAACGAGTCTTTAAGTGAAGCAGACGAACACATCAAAACTGACCCTGGGCCAATGGGAGTCAGGAGTTTATTAAAGTGTCTGTCTGTCTGTCTGTCTGTCTGTCTGTCTGTCTGTCTGTCTGTCTGTCTGTCTGTCTGTCTGTCTGTCTGTCTGTCTGTCTGTCTGTCTGTCTGTCTGTCTGTCTGTCTGTCTGTCTGTCTGTCTGTCTGTCTGTCTGTCTGTCTGTCTGTCTCGCTCTCTCTCAGGACGAGGTAGCAGACCATGTGGTAAAGCAGCAGCCAGGAGCTCAGGCCTCCTCAGACTTCGCTACCTTCCCCTCCACCTCCTTCGTCAAGGTAAGGGTGCCTGGATGGACACATTCACTGTTAAGGAGACAAGGGCAATTCATTAATCTAGATATCAGTATGGTGGCCCTGATGTGTCAAAGAAAACAAAAAAACACCTGCAACAAACGCAACTTATGGTGAAATAAATGATAATTGATTATTAATTATCATAATTACATTACACATTTCACAGAAAGGAAACTAATGATTTCAAGACAAGAAACTGCACAGATTCATCAATAAACCCTTGGCGGTACCAATGACCTTTAACCTCTGCTCCTCTGTGTGTCCCCCCCAGGCGCGGGACAGGCAGGGCGACACGATGCTGGTGGGGCGGGTCATGGTCCCGTGTCCTCGCGGTCACGAGCAGGTCCACCGTCTGGTCCTGTCCCAGTCCCAGCTACAGAAGGTCCACAGTCTGCTGCAGACCTAGTTCCTCTGCTCCCCTCTCCTCCAGTCTCCCCTAGCCCCCGCCCCCGCTTCCCACCCACGGCCAATCAGGTTGGCCGGCTGTCTCCTGTCCTCCAGGTAATCTCACATAGCCCAACCCACGAGGTCTAGGGGAGCACAGGGATTGGTGGAGGCACAGGGTGGGCTGTCGTCATACTCGCAACCAATGCAATTAAAACTAGTGTGAAAATAGAGGCGAGGGGGGCGGGTTTAACCAAAGGCTCCGCCTCGGAAGGTGTTCTGTTTCTTTTCGTATTCGAGCCAGTCATAAGGCTTCCTCAGGATTTCTGAGGTAAAGAGGCGAGTTCCCCCCCCCCCCCCCCCCCCCCAGAGCAGGTGTGGCCATGAGAGATTACAGTTGAGGAGACAGTGATGCAGATTGGGAAGGCTAATTATGTCACATGACCTGTTTAAAGCAACACTACTGCATGTCCACCCCAACTCTCCTGACCACAACCTTACCTGGATTGTATAGCGGACGCCATTTTGTCACCTTCAACTATTTACTTCCTGTCAGCTGATGCAACATTGCAGTGATATTTTAGCAAGCCCAGAATTGGCTTTGGCTTTGGTGTGTGCGTTTTATCCTATAAACCAGTGCAGTCTATGAGGCCAAACAATTGTTGTTGGTCCAGTGTTTGTTTGTTGATGATGACACTGTTGTTGTTGTTGTTGTTGCTGAAGGCGCGTGACTGTGGTTCTCTCCGTATAATCTGTTCAGCCGTCGACGTTTCGTACCACAATTTATAGTCTTTCCGAACGACAAAGGGAAACTGAGTTTGTGTGTTAAATAGTGGTGGGATTACAGAACTACAAAATGAAACATGTTAGCTGGGAAAACAGATATGCTAGCTTACTTTAAGGGACTTATGTATGTAACACTGACACAGATAACATTTAACAGAACTATTATGTATATATATACACATCTATGGGATATATTCTAGGTTTATTAAGTTATTTAGTATTTATTGCACAGACTGTCGATGCCAGTAAAGTGTTACCTTCTTCTGTGAAACGCTCGCTATGAATTTGTGTACATTTTTACGGGACAGCAGAATAGAGAATTGTATTGGCTCCTATCGTGTCAAACTTCACTTCCTGTTTCTGTTGCTCACTTCCTGTCCCAGCCTTGACACCAGAAAGCCTTGAGGTAAAGATCAGTCCCTGGTCTTGTTGCTTATCTTGACCTCATCTAAGAGCAAAGCGACATCTTTGCCAAAGAATTTCTTTCAAATCGCCGTGACTGCCATGCTGTTTAGGTTTTAAATAATTTACAACAAAACATGTCTTAATTGAACACTCATTACGTGTTTGTTTTAACACAGTATCATGTAGATAATGCCATGTTATATATTTAATTCTAGGAGTTATTAAATTCATTTTTGCTAATTTATGAGCATAGTGCATGTGCACATTAACCCCTACTGCTCCATTTTAAGGTTCTCATAAGTATACCCACCCGTGTCCGTTTCTCTCCCGTGGTTAAAGTCTGTGCTGTGATAAAGGTGGAAGAGAGAGAGAGAGAGTTAAGAGCTGTTGGGTTGCACCTTGTAACCCGTATCTCTGTGCACTGCTTTATGCTCCGATGTACGCAATCAATCAACCGATCGATCAATAAAGACACCAGTAGGACCAAGCCGGCCTCGTCTGGGTTTTTTAAAACGACATGAGTAACACGTGTCACGTGATCACATGCTTGTTTCCTTTTTTGGGGGGGTGGGGGGGGGGGGGGGGGGGGGTGATCATGGAAGATGACGAGTCATCACAAATTTTATATTTTTTATTTAAAAAAGTATAAAGATGAAACATTCAGTCAGCACTATAACCGCAACATAATAAAACACAGACTTTATGCGTTATTCACCTACAAAAATCCGTTCACAGCTAGTTCATAATCAACGAGAGAACCCCCCCCCCCACACACACACACACACACGGCTCAGTTACTAAAAAAACAGGTAGTAAAAGGTAGTATAAAACCAGACACATTTTAATAAATGCATTGTAAAGTAGCGACTTGTTGGTGGTTCAGAAGAGTCACTGCCACGCCGGCCTCCGACCAAGAACTCTGCTGGTGATTCTCTGGAGGAGGAGAAGAACACAGGTAAATACCATCACATCACTGGAGGAGAACACAGGTGAGTATAACAGGTAAATACCATTTTGTGTGTGTGTGTGTGTGTGTGTGTGTGTGTGTGTGTGTGTGTGTGTGTGTGTGTGTGTGTGTGTGTGTGTGTGTGTGTGTGTGTGTGTGTGTGTGTGTGTGTGTGTGTGTGTGTGTGTGTGTGTGTGTGTGTGTGTGTGTGTGTGTGTGTGTGTGTGTGTGTGTGTTGGACCAGTAGGTCGGGGTCAGTATGTCCAACGAGGTCCGGACTACAGACCTTGTTGAAGAGCTGAGCGTTGAGCCGGTACGAGCGATACTCCGCCTTCCTCCGCTCCTCCTCCCGTCTCCTCTGCACCTCCGGAAGCGTCTCGTAGATCCTGGAACAGCAGGGAGTCACGCTCCGTGCTGGGTCCATACACACTCCACACACAGACGGTCTGGAGTGTGTATGGACCCAGTAGTGACAAAACAATGTACTGAACTTAGCCTGGTTCGATCTCTACTGGGTCCATAGACTCTCCAGACCGGTACCAGGCTAAGTTCATTACATTATCTCTACTGGACTTTCTTTCTAACTTATAACGTGATAACAGACAACGTCGGTGTAAGGTTGTGAAACTTTGCAGTCAGCTCAAAGCCCTACTTTAGAATGCTACGAGGCTAACGGGGTCAAAGGTTAAACGAGGACTTTGGTTCTGGAACCATCCCTCAAAGGAACGAAGAATCGACTAAAACGCTGATGAAGGTGTGGAGACCGATGAAGGCTGGATTGGTGGTGGTGATAGTGGTGGTGGTGGTGGTGGTGGTGATGGTGATAGTGGTGATGGTGATAGTGGTGGTGGTGATGGTGATAGTGGTGGTGGTGGTGGTGATAGTGGTGGTGGTGGTGGTGGTGATGGTGGTGGTGGTGATAGTGGTGATGGTGATAGTGGTGGTGATTGTGATGGTGATAGTGGTGATGGTGATGGTGATAGTGGTGATGGTGATAGTGGTGGTGATGGTGATAGTGGTGGTGGTGGTGGTGATGGTGGTGATGGTGGTGATGGTGGTGGGTGTGGTGGAGGAGTGACTTACAGCTTGGAGCGGAGGACCATCTCCTTCCTGGGGACCGCTCTCCTGGAGGCCCCTGGAGGAGAGAGGAGAACGTGAGGAACCAGGTGAGGAACCAGGTGAGGAACCAGGTGAGGAACCAGGGCTTCTGATCCTACAGGACTAGCGAGAGTCTTACAGTAGCAGTAGTTATAAACACTGCAGTAATTTACACTGAAGATTAAACACAACTGGTCACTTCAAGACTTTAAGACCAAAATGCACTATTATAAAAATAACTATGGCTATAAAAACAATGTAATTCTACGTAACGTAAATCAAATTTAAAAAGTAATAAAAACACCACAATTGAACAAAGGTGCATTAAAAACATTCTATTGCATCTACAAAGCCATGCAGAATGCTAACATCGGCAGGTTCACGTTTTAAAAAGACATAAAAGTCCAACTAATGAAACATTTGTAATCACAACCTGTGGCCAACAGAACCGTTTGGCCCCCCCGGCCTGGTCTGGGAGCTGTACCTGTGAGGTTGGCGGCCCTCCATGGGGGGCCCAGGGGCCGGTACAGCCGCTGCTCTCCGTCCCCACCGTAGAGGGCCTGCAGCCTCCTCGCCTCCGCATGCAGGGCCAGCCTCCGCATCCTGTCCCGGGACCGAGACACAAACTCTGGCCTCCGCAGCGCCAGAGACTCCTGGAGGAGGAGGAGGAGGAGGAGGAGGAGGAGGAGGAGGACAGAAGTTGATAGTGAATTCAGGAAGGGGTTCAACAGTATATTCAGATCCATGTCATTAAGGAGCAAGTAGGGGTCAGGGGGCATCTTGCTCTAGGATGCCTACGGGTAGACTGTGGACGTTGGGGATCGAACCCTGATCACCTAGATCCTGCACTGTACCACTCAGGCTTAGTGATTAGACTAGACCCCCACCTGCAGAGAGAGGTGGACCAGACCCGAGGAGGTGGTCTTGGCGAGGGGTTCTTGGTCTGGTCGGGGGTCGGTACGGACCGCCTGGGCCCGGCTGGTTCTGTCCTCCTGGACCTGCCTCTGTCTCAGAGGTTCCCTCCAGGGTTGGTTTCTGCTGATGGCCTCGAACCAGACCGAGCCCCGCCCCCTGACAGGCCCCTCCCCCTTCGGCTGCCGAGGCCCCGCCCACTCCTCCGGGCAGTTCTCCTTCCGGTCCTCTGATCGCTGGTCTTCGGTGACGATGAACCAGGAGACACCTGCAGAGGAACACGGCGTTGAGGCTCTGTTCACCTGCGCCCCCAACTGGTGACGTGTTGCACTGCACAAGGTATTTCACAAACATATGATGGTTGTCGCCACAAAAAATGGCTTATGGATTTATGATTTATTGATACTTAATGATATGGTTATTATGATATATAAGTATATTATATATAGTATATAAGTATATGATTATATATATGATTCTTCTGACATTCGTCCAACTATATCTAAATACAGATAATATCTTTTGGGGACATGTTTCATCGTCATGGCAACAACCCTGGCTGTAGGGAGGCGGCACCTACCCTGAGGGAGAGGTTTTGATTGGCTCCTCCTGCTCCTTCTCTCTTTGGAGGCCTTGGGATTGGAGGAGCTCCCCTCCCCTCCTGCTCCTCTTCGTTCCAGGACGGAGGTGGAGGACAGAGGGCGGGGGTCACGGTGGTCACGGCGGGGGTCGGCTGGAGAAGGGAAGGTGGTGCCCACATCACGGGTGTGGCGCCGGGTGGCGTTGCTTACAAACTCCAGCTCCCCTGGAGGGACGGAGGGAGGGAGGGAGGGAGGGAGAGAGGGAGGGAGGGAGGGGGTGCATTGAATAGATTGAATACATGCGTTGTTTGAGTAGTGTGTAAAAAAACGACTGCTATAGCTACTCTGCACTCTGTCCAGCTGTTTCAAACTAGGTTTTGCATCATTTTCTGCTAGCTTCTCCAACTAGGACCGTCTGCTTCGACTGCTCTCCGCCTCTCTTAAGTGTCTCTGGATCAAGGTGCGCGACAACGCAGTGAAGTGAGGCCAGGGCCGGGGCAGACTGACCTGCCTGGATGCCTCTGTTGACCAGCCGGACCGTCTTCTGACCCCGGGTCAGCACGTAGCTGCTGGCCGAAGACTCGGAATCTCCCTGATGGACAGACGCACCGTTTGAATGCTGTTCAGCTGGGTTCAGATACACTTTTTATGAGACATTTCAGTATCGTGTGTGTGTGTGTGTGTGTGTGTGTGTGTGTGTGTGTGTGTGTGTGTGTGTGTGTGTGTGTGTGTGTGTGTGTGTGTGTGTGTGTGTGTGTGTGTGTGTGTGGCTGGTTAGACAGTGTTTAGTGTGTTTTTTTAATTTGGCATGTTAGTGTGTGCACACTCAGTCCTACCGTGGACTCTGCTCCAGGGCTTCTCGTAGATCCTGGAACAGCAGGATCCTCCCCCTCCCTCGTTCTCTCCCCTCCCTCCCCCCTCCTCTCCCCTCCCTCCCTCTGCTTGTGGATGGTTTGGTAGAGCTTCCCGAGGGGAGACCCCGGGATCAGACTCCTCCGGACCCGGTCTGAGCCGAAGGCCCGGACCAGCCGCTCCGTGTCCACGGTGGACACGGAGCCGCCGGAGGTGGACAGGGTCTCGGAGCCGTCCCTCTCCGCGGGGAACCGGTGCTGGCCGTGGGAGGGGCCAGAGTTTGAGGAGGCGGGGCTTAGGCTCTCCTCTTCCTGGGTCCGCGTCTGTTTAGCGTCCCTTCCGACACGCCATCGGGGATCTGCATCGTCGCCCGTGACCTCCGACCTTCTACCCTCTCGTTCTGTGGCTGCTGGAGGACCTGACGTAGACACGCCCCTTCCCGTCCCCGGCACCACCCCTCCTCCTCCTTCCCATCGTCCTCCTCCTCCCCCTCCGTGGATGAGGCGTGACAGGCGCTCCAGACGCTCCAGGAGAGACGCCTCTCTCTCGTTGGGCGGACGGAAATCCTCCAGGCTCCGCCTAGCTCTGAATCTGTGCCACAGTTGGTCCAGAGACCCACCAGTCTGCTGCGATTGGACAGGCTGGCCAAAGCCCCGCCTTCCCTCCAATCCCGACGCAGGGGCGGAGCTGTGGGCGTCGGCGCGTTCGCTTTTCGCGCTGCCTCGGTCTATCTCAAACGCCATTGGTCGAAACTCCCCACTGCTCTCCTCTGATTGGCTGTCGCTAAAAGAGTGGCGGGGGCTGGTACCCTGGTGTCTCCTGGAGCCGGACAGGTGCATGCTGGGTAACGGACCAGAGGAGAGCTGAGAGGATGGATGAGGTCGTGAACCGATGTCAGCTGACCCAGCACCTGGAGATCACACCACAGAGTGACAGCAAGTAAGAATGACTGCGGTGCTATTCTTCCCCACACATACGAAAACCTGCGTTCATCCCTCGCTCGCATTTACATTGTTTTCCATTTCCACCCTTGTTTTGCCACCCAACCACCAGATTGTCTAGAGCAGTTAGCATGGGATTTCTTGCTCAGAGGGCACCGAGGGATGGAACCAGCAACCCCCCCCCCTACTCTCCCCCTGTTCTGAACAGGGCTGTGTGGGGCTAGCAGGGTCAGCCTACCTGTGTGTGGGGCTAGCAGGGTCAGGCTACCTGTGTGTGGGGCTAGCAGGGTCAGGCTACCTGTGTGTGGGGCTAGCAGAGTCAGGCTACCTGTGTGTGGGGCTAGCAGGGTCAGGCTACCTGTGTGTGGGGCTAGCAGGGTCAGGCTACCTGTGTGTGGGGCTAGCAGGGTCAGGCTACCTGTGTGTGGGGCTAGCAGGGTCAGGCTACCTGTGTGTGGGGCTAGCAGGGTCAGGCTACCTGTGTGTGGGGCTAGCAGGGTCAGGCTACCTGTGTGTGGGGCTAGCAGGGTCAGGCTACCTGTGTGTGGGGCTAGCAGGGTCAGCCTACCTGTGTGTGGGGCTAGCAGGGTCAGGCTACCTGTGTGTGGGGCTAGCAGGGTCAGGCTACCTGTGTGTGGGGCTAGCAGGGTCAGCCTACCTGTGTGTGGGGCTAGCAGGGTCAGGCTACCTGTGTGTGGGGCTAGCAGGGTCAGGCTACCTGTGTGTGGGGCTAGCAGGGTCAGGCTACCTGTGTGTGGGGCTAGCAGGGTCAGGCTACCTGTGTGTGGGGCTAGCAGGGTCAGCCTACCTGTGTGTGGGACTGACTGCCCGGTGACTCCTCCCGTCTTCAGCCTCTTGCTGTAGACCCCCTCCGTGTGTCTGAAGCTCACGCCCCGGTCCACGCCTGGGTCCGTGGTCCCCAGCACCCCGGGGCCGAAGCGGGGGGGCACGGCGTCATCAGAACCTGGGGGGGGGGGGGGGGGGGGGTGGAGGAGGTGGTGCATGAGTGTAAAATACTGGAGAACAGCAGCTCTCGGTCCTTTCCTTCGCGCTAGGAAGAGTCAACTGTCTCTCTGAGGGCCTCAGCTGCGCCGGCTAGGGGCCCGGGTGGGGTGGGGGGGGTGGGGGGGCGGTCTTTGTCTGACAGCGGCCCAGGAACATGCATAATTCATGGGGGGAGGGCTGGGTTACAAAAGGAGCAGCTGCTGGTTGCAGTGCTAGGGAAGGATACAGGGTGCTGCCTCAGTGCCCACCCAGATCTTACAGAATGGATCCGTCGCCTGGTCAATACCCGTTTACAATCCTTCCGAAACCCCCCAGCGATCAGTTAAGATATTTCTGTAATTTACCAACGATCAATGCCAGTTCAACATGAAAAGTACTAGTATCCTTAAAACAGCCCCAAAGTCATTTCTAAATGACCAGGTGTTGTGTTCCTGTTTACAGGATGTTTAACAATTAGTCTCCCAGCCAAATCCTGCTCAACTGTCTTCTGGTTCCATCTGGTTCCATCTGGTTCCATCTGGTTCCATCTGGTTCCTGGATGTTCCTGGATGTTCCGTGTGGTTCGGGTGGGGGCGCGTACCTGGGTGGGGGGCGCGTACCTGGGTGGGTGCTCTCAGCGGTGCTGCTGGAGCGCTCGGGGGAGGAGGACGCCTCGCTCCGGGGAACGTAGAACAGTTCCTCGCAGCCGCGGGGCTTGTAGGGCAGGAGAACCGGGGGAGCTGGCGGGGAGAACGGAGAAGCACGTTACTGCAGCGCCGAGAACCGTAGGACGACCGCAGAACACGACACCGCAGCACCAGGGCAGCCGGAACCTGACCCCGTCGGGAAGACACGCTTCGGATCAGGGATGGTGGTGGGATTTGTAGTTTTAGTCAGAGGACTAAAACTACAAATGTGTCTTATTATTATCATCGTTGTTTTGAGCAATTTCAAGTATTAATATCCAAACTAACTGAGGTGTAATGCATTGCTAATTTTAGAGTAGGACTAAAGTCATACCTTAAAACAAATACCTTCAACTAATACTAACTAATTGATCCTCATATGCAAATGTTTGTAATTGATTGTTGATTTGATGCCACTAAAAGCAAAGAAAGCCTAAACAATAGCTTAATGATTCTGTTCCTAGTCGTCCAGCATGCTCCTGTGCTCCATCAGCCTGAGCTCCAGGACTCCCTGGACTACCTGGACTACCTGGACTGTGAGCAGCTCCCAGCCTCTGGGGTGGAGTGAAGAATTGTGGGGGACGGGTGGTGGAGGTCCTCGCGTCCGCAGACAACCCCGCCCTGAACAGCGTGGAGGTGTCTGCTCTCTGCGGAGCGCGTCCTCTGATTGGTTCCCTGGTGTCACATGGCCTGGCCGGACCACCACCACCAGCTCCAGCAGCAGTGGTGGTGGTGCGTGGGAGAGGGGAGAACTCTCTGGAGGGCGGCCCAGCTCGGAGGGCTCCGTCCTGGGCCGGGGCGCCGGCGTGCGCCCTGAGCTCCGGGGGTTTGGGAGACAGGGTGAGGTGGAGGCGTGAGACGTGACCCCCGCTGCTCAGGGTGTCAGGGGAAGACGGCGAGGAGGAGCCCGTGACCGAACCCGTCCCGTGGGGGGGCGGGGGGGTGTGTCTCCTGAAAGCCGGGTTTCCCGCCGCCGGCGAGGACGCAGGAAGCTGGTCGTTGTGACTTCCTGTAGGTTCTCTCTCTCCGTGCACCGTGCTGCTGTCGCACCCCGGCCCGGAGCGAGAGGTGGAGGAGGGCGGTGCTGGCGGGGGTCCGGGGTCTGTGGAGAGCTGGGTGAGGCGGAGGGGTTCGTGGGCGGGGCTGGCGGGTGGAGCGGGGGAGGGGGAGCGGCGGCGGGTGGAGATGGTGATGGAGGTGAGGGCGGGCGGGGCGGGCGGGGCGGCCCTGGGGAGGGTCACCCCCTCTCGGACGGCGATCTCTCGCACCCGGGACTCCAGGCCCGGTCCCGGGGGAGCAGGGGGGGTCACGTCAGCCTCTGGGGCAGCTGGCGGGCGGTGAGGGCGCCCCCCCAGGCTGGACACGGTACTGCCCTCCGTGTCCGTACTGAAAATGTTCTGGTGGAGTACAACACAAGTCAAACTGAGTCAAACTGTTGTCACTGCTTCTCACACAGCGGTCAGCCCATCTTCAAATACAGCTTTCCTAAAATTCCCTACATAATCTTACAAAGGACAGGTTTAAAAAGCATCTTTCAACCGGACAAAAAATGGCTTTTAAAAACGTCTCCTTAAAGTTGTAAAGCTCTCCTTATAAAATCGAACAAAGTATAATTATAAATCGTAACACATTTCAAACGTCCTGTTAAAACGTTTTAGAAAATGATAGTTTATCGACCACTGCAAGCCACGCCTCACTCATGTTTACCTGGAGGGGAAAGCTACACAATCCATGAGCTGGGAGCAGACAGCAAAACAACACACATGACATGCTTTAGGCTTTGTGTTTCCATGGTGATCTGTATTGTTTACTGTGTGTTTGTGTGGTCGTGTCCGGGGTCTACCTGCAGGGGGCGATGTAGGAGCAGCTCCCTCTTGATCTCCTCGATGCGTCTCCTGTCCTCCGCGTCCAGCTCCAGGGACTCGCACCGCTGACCGGACACCTTGAGCCGGATCCACTCTGAGAACACACACACACACACACACACACACACACACACACACACACACACACACACACACACACACACACACACACACACACACACACACACACACACACACACACACACACACACACACACACACACACACACACACTTTTATTTAACCTGCTGGATCCATCTTCTGCCCAAGCACTACATGCTACGCTACTGCTACGTTAAATGCTAGCTAGTACTAATCCATGTTTAATGCTATGCTACATGGCGCGGTCTACCTCGGGCCCTGGTGTCCTCCCGGTCGGTGGCGGCGCTGGAGCTGCTGGTCGTCATGGTGACGGAGGACTCGCTCTGCAGCAGCTTGGCAACGCGGACGGCCAGGGAACTGTCGCTGCTGTTCCCGTCGCTCAGGACGCCATGGTCAGGGTCCGCCGCCACCAGAGAGGAGGGGGAAGGGGCGGGGCTTCCTGGCTCCTCCCCCTCAGGTGCCTCAGTGGGTTCAGAGGTCGGCTGAGGTTCAGGGGTCGGCTGAGGTTCAGGGGTCGGCTGAGGTTCAGAGGTCGGCTGAGGTTCAGGGGTCGGCTGAGGTTCAGAGGTCGGCTGAGGTTCAGGGGTCGGCTGAGGTTGAGGTTCGGACACAGCCGGCGTAGGTCCGGCGGACATCGTGGGGACGGTGAGCGTGGTCGTCATAGTAACGTTGGTGTTGTCGGGGGGCGCGGCGCTGCACCCCTCAGGCTCCGCCCTCCTCGTGGTTTTGGCGATGAGGAGGGGCGGCTGCGACGGCCTGCTAATAGACTCCGCCTCCTGCCAGGTCGGTTGGCTGGCGGGTTGTGATGGCGGGTAGTCTGGTTGCCGGGGCGACGGACCCGCATCTCTTCGCGCCAGCCTCTCGGAGGTCAGCATGGAGTCGGAGGAGGAGCGGGCCCACAGCGGGGAGGAGGAGGAGGAGGAGGAGCCCTCCAGACCCCCTGCTCCTGACCAGGAGGTGAAGGCGGAGTCCGGGAACCCGGCCGCTCCCCCCCTCCTCCTCAGGGCGAGGAGGAGGTCGTCGTCGGAGTGCATTCGCAACATGGGCATGTAGGAGGAGGAGGAGGAGGACACTCCCAGGAGGTTCTGGGTCGGCAGTGTGTTGGCCCTGGCGGGGGACTCCGCGGCGGCCCTCCTAGCACTAGAGCTAGCCTGCGGCGGTGACAGTAACAACTTCCTGTCTCCTGCCGTGGTTTCCGTGATCGAACTGCTCGCCTCAAACCGGTCACTGAGTCGAACAGGGACGCGGCTGGAGCCAACTTGGCTAATGCTAGTCTGGCTAACGCTAGTCTGGCTAACGCTAGAGTGGCTAACGCTAGTCTGGCTAACGCTAGAGTGGCTAACAACGGCATGGCGATTGTGAGCACTGCTAACCTTAGCATGGCTAACGCTAGCATTACGATCGTTTGCATGAAGATCGCTTGCATGGCTACCGCTAGTGTGGCTACCACTAGCAAGGCTGTCGTTCGTCTGGGAGTCGCTGGGGGGCTGGCCCGGTGAGGGAGAGACGGTGGGGGGGGCACGATGGGGGGCTGCTGGACAGAGGCTGTCCACGCTGAGCGTCACGGACATGCTGGAGTCTAGAGACAGCAGGCTGCACTGGGAGAACTCCACCTTATGGGGGCTGTCGCCTGGTGGTGGAGGAGAGGAGGATACGGTGGAATTGAACACTTAAGCAACAGCCTCGGACGTACATGCCTTTGGATGAGAGCGTCTGCTAAATGACATGATAGATGTACATTTTTAGTGGCTCCGTCTACACACACGTTATAAGTCCAAGAATTTATAGTAGTCCATAGTAATATATTTGATCATGATCACATTTCACAACATTGCCTTTTTAGATATTAGGTGGTACGGGTAAACACATTAAAACATTGTAGCTATTCCCTATTGATAATAAATAATCAACTATTTTTCAGGAGACTCAACATGGTTTGGGTCTGTTCAGAACCAGATGGTCTGAACCCCGTTCTGCTGAGCGGCCTCACCTTCCGAGGCCTGGGTGCCTATGGAGCCCTTGACGGTGAGCAGGTCCGTGGGGGAGAACTCTGGCTCTCTGATGGGCCCCCGGGGGCCGAAGGGGGTCAGGATGGTGGAGGGAGACTGGTCGATGCCCAGGTTATGGAGGTACAACTGCAGGACGGACACACACACACACACACACACACACACACACACACACACACACACACACACACACACACACACACACACACACACACACACACACAGAGACAGAAGTACAGAGGTTGTCCAGGTAGGACTAACGTCTCATCAACATTTTTCGTAAAGTAAAACATAATATTGCTTTACTAAAATACTGTGCTGTTTAGCTCAACTGGTAGCACGGCGTCCACACCGCCAGAGTTAGGGGTTTGATTCCCACTGGGTGGAATTGAATGCAAATGCTTTTATCTAAATGAAGCTAAGGATAACAGCATCCAACAAATGGCGTACATTTCTGTCTTTAACAACACAATGTCCCGTGTGGCGTACCGGGATTCTCTCCTCGATGTTGAGCTCTCTCGCCCGGGGGGCGGCCGGTGGAGGAGAGGGGGGCGTCACGGGCCTGGAGGAGGTCCAGTAGGGGGCGTAGTTGTCCACCTCCAGGCTGACCACGGAAGAGGGGCACGTGGAGGCCCCCAGCAGCCGGAGGTCGTCACGGTAACCGTCCTGGGAGGGGGAGAGCGTGCCGCTGTCGTCGGTCTCCAGGGAGACGTCGCTGAAGCGGCCCAGGGCGGCGAGGGGCGAGGGGCGGGGCGAGGGGCGGGGCCGGCCGGCGGGCGGCTGGACCGGGTCGACCACGGTGCTGAGGGACGAGTGGGAGTGGGAGTGGCCGAGCGGGGAGGCGGGGTCGCTGCCCGCCGCCTCCCCTCGCCGCGGGGAAGAGGAGGCCGTGGTGGTGGAGGTGGTCGCCGCCACCGCCGCCGCCGCCCGCAGGGGAAGCTGCTGCTGCTGGGCTGGGGCGCTGGAGGGGGCGGAGTCAGCGGGGACCTGCTGAATCAGGATGCGGTTGAGGGAGTCGGAGATGGCATCGTACGCCCGCTTCTTGGGCGACACGCCGCTGAAGCCCTGCAACGCAAGGCTGTCGAAGAGCGAGGGCCTCCCCGCCACGTTCTGATTGGCTCTCCAGGCGTCCACCTTCTCCATGAAGTTGAGGCTGGGGAGCGTCGGGACGTTCCGGGACGTCGGGCTGTCCACCTGGCCGGCGCCCGGGGCCGGTGAGGTCTCCGTCCCGGCAGGACCTCGAAGTCCGAGCGGACCCTTGGCGCTGGACCTGGCCGGGGCGTTGAACGCACCTGGCGTGGACTGGGACTGCGGGAGGAGCCCTAGATAGGACGCGTCGAATTGGTTCCCCGAGGACCAAAAGTCCCGCCCCCCGATCCCCGGCCCGCCCCCGTATCCTTGCGACAGACCGGACGTAGCGAGAATGCCGGCCAGGGTCCCTCCGGCTGGCCTCCCTCTAGACGTCCCGGTCGCTGGACCAGGAAGGGGTGTGGTGTGGGTGTGGTCTCTGGTAGCTCCTCCCTCCCGGCTGCTCCGGCTGAGCTCCGCCTCGGACAGCAGCTCCCGGTGGAGGGCCTGGCTGCTCTCGTCCGGGTGTGTGTCCCGGGAGCCTACCGTGACGTTGGCCACCTCCGGAGGAACCCTCCCTCCCATGGGCGCGGAGCGGCCCGGCCGGCGGGACTCTTCAGCGCCGCCGCCGCCGCCGCCCGGCGGATGTTCCCGGCTTCCCGCGGCGCTTGATCTGGGACCGCCAGCGCTGCCTTTGGCCCCCCTGGGGAGAGATGATGTCATCTTGACAGAGGTTTCTGAGGCAGACGACGCAGCGCTGCTATTGGCTCCCGTCGACACGTCGAGGGGGTCTCTCGCTGTTCCACCAATCAGTGGCAGGGTTCTCACAGTAGCGTCTTCCCTGGAACGCATTTCCTGGCCGCCGGCAGTGGCGGCGGCGGGATCGGGCGGTTGGGCCTGGGTTCCTTCCGGGTCGTTCGTTCCGCGGCCGTCGCCGGGCGACAGACTGTGCTGGGCGAGGGACCAGCACCTGCTCCCGCCCTCCTCCGTCAGGGCGGTCGTCGTGGCGACGGTCGTCATGGCGAGGGGATGCTGGGACAGGGACTCGGGCTCCGAGGCCAGGGAGGTGTCGGGCTGGTCCTGGGGCGGGATCTGAGACTTGGCGTACGCGACGGAGAAGTCTGGAGACGCTCTAGAGAGAGAGAGAGACTGGTTTAGACTGGTATTGTGGGGCGCCAACATCTGTCCCGCGCTCGTCTCCTTACCTCAGAGGAGCAAAGTCCAGGCCGGTGTTCTGGAGGAGGGAGAAGTCCGGGGAGAGGTGGGGTCCACTGGAGCGGGACGGCACCAGGGACAGGACTGGGGACAGACCACTGTCCTGGAACTCTGATCAGGGACACAGCGGACAGGACAGCAGTCTGCATTACAACCCTGAAACTTATATTTTTACTATTTACTGTGGTAGTCATTTGGCAGACGCTTTTCATAGAAAGTGACTCACAGTGAACGTGGATAACATGTCATTAAGGAGCAGCAGGTAGGGGTTAGGGGGCATCACGCTCGAGAATGCCTACAGGACATGGGGGATCGAACCCAGTCCCTTTCGTCTGGGATTCAGGGTTAGGGGTTACGATTCCCACTAGACCACCCATGCTGTGCATGTAAGCACACTCACAGCATTCTAGGATGCTTTGGATAAAAGTGTCCGCTAAATGTAATTTCTGGTTATTTATGTTATCATTTGTGTTATTGTCATGGTCTTATTCTAATAGATTATAAGTTTGTAAGAAGGCATCAGCATTAGGAAAGAGTAAATACAGTCATCAGATTACATACAAACAGGCTAACTAATAAAAGCATGGCTATACACACCCAATTGAAAAGATGGGTCTCCGTGTCGCTGGTGTGCGGGGAGACCCGGGGCGCGTCGCTCCGGGCTGCCGCTCTGATCACGTCCGCCTCCAGGTGGATTCGTCGACGACCGCTGGACGCACTGACTTGCATCCGACTCTGCTGCTGACTGGACCAACAAGTTGGGCTCCTGTGTAACCGCGGAGGTAAAACCATGAACAGCACTGACTTAGTGTATAAGTGGCATAATGACACCGTGTGATGATGAGCTACGGGGCCATTTTTCGTGACAAAGGTTTGAGTGATTACTAAGGCAAAGCTAAATAAGTACCTTTCTTACTGCACTGTGTTACACTTACACTGCAACACACTGTAACATGTGACCCACAACAGTGAAGAGGCGCATATGCGCACCCACGATGGATGATATTGCATCTAAAATGGGACTAAGAAAGCTCATATGAGTGCTGTTACGTTTCCATTTGCATCGGTGCAAATAGGACCGTTTCTGCAAAGTCAACCCAACGGTGGACTATAGACCAGAAGACGTTAACTCTACTGGTCTGTTTATCACTGTGCAGTCAATCAGCACGCCATGTCTTCATCCAGCAGACCAACATAGCTGTCATTTATCAGGGAAGGACACTGATCACACGTTGATAACAACTCAATGGTTTAGCTACAAATTAGCCTGTTATGCTAATCCCGTCTGCTAGTGTGTATGTGCAAACCGGAACTGTTGTGCACAATACTTTCTAAAGTCGGTATGCCGGTATGTATAATGTGTAAATGTGTACTTACCTCCATGTTATTGTGCGCCAGTAAGCGCGCCTAACGACAGTTCGTATCCATGGAGCTTGTTGCTAGGTGCTGTTCGGAGTACCCGGAAACGCACGGCGATTTGAAAAAAGAAAGTTCGTTGAAGAACCAAGGGTCCGAACGTACAATGGGCGGCGCCCCGCTCCCTTACCGACCAATCACGGCTCCAGGCGTACAGTAGGCGGTACAGCTGGAGAGAGAGAGAGAGAGAGAGAGAGAGAGAGAGAGAGAGAGAGAGAGAGAGAGAGAGAGAGAGAGAGAGAGAGAGAGAGAGAGAGAGAGAGAGAGAGAGAGAGAGAGAGAGAGAGAGAGAGAGAGAGAGAGAGAGAGAGAGAGAGAGAGAGAGAGAGAGAGAGAGAGAGAGAGAGAGAGAGAGAGAGAGAGAGAGAGAGAGAGAGAGAGAGAGAGAGACCACTGTACGTACGGACCGTTGGATCAAGGAGCTACAGTTTGAAAAGTTTGACAGATACACTCAAACAACCCTGAGCAAAATATGGCGCAGAAATGTTATCTCGACTCCACTGTTTAATCCTCATACATTTAATCTCAGTACGTTTAATTAATAGAGTGGCCTTCATTTAATAAACAGGACACTGCCATCCAAGACTTTATATTTAGCTATTCTATCGTTCCAACTACTAATCATAATATTAACCCAGTTGCTCTTATCCCACAAAATGTTATTATTCACCTCGAGTGACTAAGTTTCGATTTTGTTACGTTCCTGAGGGCTATTGGCTTGTAATTCCGCGTCATCTAAAGCGTCACGTCTTGTTAGACTAAGGGAGGTCTCGTCGGGTGTCCACTCAGTCGGAGAATACACAACAGCAGCTGGAACAACATCATCATGCCGAGGAAGAATAAGGGGATTTTCTCAGGTAAAAACAACACCGCTAGTTTCTCCTCATCCCACACGTCGCCAGGCCTGAAACCAGGCCCGGCAAAACTGTTTTGTTTGTCGTCAAGCTCGTGGCTAAAGGTAAGTAATTAGTCGAATCCCACAACGCTTTAACCTAACGTGGCCGCCTTGTCGTGTCACCTGGACAGCCGGACTCAGCGTCGCGAGGGTGAAAGAGGACACGAGGATCACGCGCAGACAGGTGAGGATGAACACAGTGAAAATAAACTTCCGCTGGCCTAGAGGACTAGTCCGCTTCCAGCCAGCGCTTCGAACCACGTCCACGTTTTCAACGGGAAATGGGCCATTTTATTTGTTTTAACCCGGGACACTTTGGTCTACCTATTGGTTAAAAATGTGGGAATGCAAAGTAAAAGGATGGCCGTTGTAGAGTATGTATGTGCAGCTCGTTTGTAACCGAGTCGCTGCCGTGTGTTTACGGTCGTGGTGAACTTGTCCATGGCGGACCTCGGGTACCAACCGGGAAACCGAAACCCACGCCTTCCCGGAACACAACATGGCAACTTAACGACGCTGTAGCAGAGATCGTGCAGATACAGATAGGCTTTATTGATCCCGGAGGAAATGATGATGATGATGCCCTTTGCCTTCTGTGTGCTAAACTACGGAAGGCTTCTTGTTCAGTGGAATAGAAATGCGCGTATTGCCGCTATACAGTTGAGTAAACAAGGCATTGAATGGTTTCGTTTTAGGTGACGTCCCGTTTGCGCTTTCTTTCAGGATCCGCTGACCGACGTAATAAGAAGGAATACGGTTCAAAACTACCCCAATCTGTACACACAAGGGGTTTTCGGTGAGCGCTGCTTTATGATCAGTCCTCCCAGTGAACTCCCCCCCCCCCCCCCCCCCCCCCCCCCCCCTTATATTGCAGTGGTGGGGTAACATACCGTAAACCTCTGCTCTATAGCACATTGTATATAGGCTCGATCTATCTAGAACATTTGTCATAGAAGGTGTTACAATAAGATGACTATTAGACAGAATGGTCCGAATAACAAAAAGCTGACTTGTTTTTGTTTCCTTCCTCAGAACACCGTTTTATCCAGCATGCCCTCAATGGGTATTTGACTGAGAACCACTATACGAACAGAAACGTGTATGATAACCATGATTATTATTATGATGATGAGGATGATGATGATGATGATGATGACGACGATGATAATGACGGTTTTGAAGATGATGAAGATGGATCCTGGGCTCATAGCGCCACCCCGAGTCCGTTGCCCCCCCATCCCAATTTGAGACAGCTCACACAAGAGGTATGTGGCTTGTCTTTGGTTTCTGATCACGGTCGTGGGGTCTTGTTCACCTAACCGCCATCTTGGATCTAAACGCTAGCTGGGTTTCCGCATTCAGATCCCCCACCCAGCTAGCGTTTAGATCCAATATGGCGACGCACCAGATCGCAGTGTCGAAGCCTAGTCGTACTGTAGCTGATATTCTACCACCAGGTGTTTTGTGGATTGACCATTACGGGCCATTTCCACATCCTCCCTTTCGGGACATCACAAAAGGGAGTTTCCACACAGATGTGTCATGAGAAAGGTGTTGAAAGGATGTTACAAGACTTTAAGTTTCATTGTTCTCATAAGTCTCATAACACTGGTTGAAGTCTCATTTTTGTGGAAACGACAAAGTCTAAATCGGAGAGATAGCTACGCTAAGCAAACTGCACGGCTTATCAGCTTGGAATGGCAGCGTATTACCTTTTTTACTATGCCTTCATATTAGATTATACTTAATTGTCGTTGCAGTTCAGGTTCTGAACGAAAGGCAGTATAGCATCTAACTAGACGAGCAAAGAAAAGCAGTCAATGAATGCACTATAGGTGAAATATATACAGTATGGACAGTAGTGTGTGTATATAAGTACACTAGGTGAAATATATACAGTATGGACAGTAGTGTGTGTATATAAGTACACTAGGTGAAATATATACAGTATGGATAGTAGTGTGTGTATATAAGTACACTAGGTGAAATATATACAGTATGGACAGTAGTGTGTGTATATAAGTACACTAGGTGAGATATATACAGTATGGACAGTAGTGTGTGTGTGTGTATATGTAAGTACACTAGGTGAGATATATACAGTATGGACAGTAGTGTGTGTATGTAAGTACACTAGGTGAGATATATACAGTATGGACAGTAGTGTGTGTATGTAAGTACACTAGGTGAGATATATACAGTATGAACAGTTGTGTGTGTGTGTGTGTGTGTGTATATATATGTAAGTACACTAGGTGAGATGGACAGTAGTGGAGAGAGAGGGAGAGGGAGAGAGAGCAAATGTTCCGTGGCTGGAGGAAGTTTGGTGGCGTCCACAATGAGCTTCCTGGTCCGCAAGGATGTTGCGTTTCTGCAAACGTCGATTCTGTTTCGACGTTTCGCCAGCTGCGTCTTTTTTCCCAACCCCATGCGGCCCCCACCGCCGCAGCTTAAAGGCACGACCCCCCCCACCACCAACCCAACCCACCCCCACCCCCACTCCTTGGGTCTTCAAGGTGTGAGACATGACGCCTGTGTTGGGATTCATAGTTGCTACAGACAAAGGCTATTCCTCCCCCATAGGTATGATCTGAAGAGAGCTGTGTGTGTGTGTGTGTGTGTGTGTGTGTGTGTGTGTGTGTGTGTGTGTGTGTGTGTGTGTGTGTGTGTGTGTGTGTGTGTGTGTGTGTGTGTGTGTGTGTGTGTGTGTGTGTGTGTGTGTGTCCCACGTTTCCTGGGGTCCCTTCCCCCCCTAAACTACCACAACAAAGGAGCTCTAATCTGACCAAAAGATCTCCCGCCTCACTTCACCTAAACACAACCTGGCGACCATCCCTGTGGGAGGATGCACTAAACACACGGCCTCACCCAGAGCGGGCTCCTACAGCAGTAGCACCCGCTGGGTGAACCGGCTGGTTGAGCCCCAAGGCTTCTATGCGTGGACAACAAACTAAATCCGCAGGGTGTTTTTAATGGAAAGCCATCGAAATGAAATAGTGGGACAATAAATCAAGGGCACCTAAAAAAACAAACATGGCTGCCGGTCTACTTCTTCAGCAGTAGTCAACGTCCCACAATGCATCTGTCTGGTTCAGAACCACACCAGCTTACCAGTTGAACCTGCTTGGGTGCCGATGTATGCTCTTAGTGTCAATATTCCCTGGCTGTGCGGGTGAACATGACTTTCCCTTGGCAGATCATGTTTTTCCTTGTAGAGAGTATCGATGGAATGTCACGCCTACAAACTAAAGCATTAACAGATATTCTGGCAAAATGTGGATACAAGTGGTGTAATGTAATCGACTGGCGTGTATATAGTTGGCGTCATGTATTTGACGTTTATGTAACTGCTGTATCTGTCGTCCAGGAGGCTGATAAACACGCAAAGGACGTGCAGCAGTGGCACGAACGACACAAGGTGAAACTAGAGAAGCAGAAACGGAAGAAGTTGGTGAGTGTCACCATGGTTTAGGTATTGCTAAAGCTCTTTTAAAAGCTGCCAGGTCCCTGATATTAACCTCCCTGTGTCCACTCGTTCATATTCAACCTTCAATGACCATCGTTTGACCTTTGACCTCTACTTGACATCTCCCTGACAGCGTCAGAAAGAGAAAAAACGCCTGGAGAAGGAGCAGAAGAATAAAGAGAGATTATCTGTAAGTAAACAACGTCCAGTTTGTTTCCAGTCTGTCAGACTTTGGGTACAGACTTTCCCAAATCCCTTTCACCTTCTTTTGCATCATATTTGTTTCGACCAATTGGCTACTAACAGGGAACACAAACTCGGCCGGCAGCAGTAAAGTGTAAAAAAAAAAAGTGTCTGTGAAGCTTTTAAAATCAACGCCATGTTGACTGGCTACTGTAGAAATACACGCGTTTAAATCCCCTACTGGAAGCTTCCATCACTAGCCGGATGAGTTTCTGTTCGGTGGAATATCTCCGTAACGAAACAGGAAACAAGGCGTAGCTCCGCCCCTTGCGGTTGTTTGTTTCCTGCCCAGGCTCTGTGCCGTCTCCCCCTAGAGGTTCTGCTGTAACATAGTAGGACTGCTGGAGCCCAGATTATTTTGGGTCTGGCTAATGGCTTCCAATGGGCTTTAAATGTGTATCGGTCTGTTTTGAGGAAAAAACACAAACGATAATTTGTTTTTTATTTCATTTCTTTTACCGGACGTGGAACAGAACCAACCCTCAGGAAGTCATGATGAAAATATTATTAATAATACAAGTAATGGTACCGAGCAGTCTGATGTTGCCGCGGAGACGGAAAATAAAAGCGTAGATGGGGACAGCACCAGGAGCAGTGAGGACCCTGAAGAACGAATAAAGGTGGGTAGAACCACGCTCTTATTTGTTAGTGAAAGCATACTCTGGCTTCCTGTGATGTATTTCAAGAGGATATGAGGGGACTCCACCAACGAGGGCTGTCTTTTGAGCCCGGAGGATTTGATTGGTTGTAGTGAGGACTGGTGCTAGTATAAACATAATATTAGCAGTTGGAATTGAATGCTCACTTGTCCTTTGTGATGCAGTCCAAAAAATGTAAAAGGAAATCCTATTCATCAGCTCATTTCATTTTTTAAGGTTCTTCTTTATTTGACCCAAAGATTAGCTCCTCAGATAAATATCAGTTAAATATACAACTCTGTTCTTCTTTGTATTTAACACACACACACACGTCCTAATTCAACCCCGTTTCTTGTTTTTGTGTTTATTTTAATGTTGTAATGCATTGCGTCCTTGGTTCTCCCTCTGTTCCATCAGGCTGAAGACGTAAAGAGTTTTATAACCCCCTCCCCCAGAGGGAAGTCTAACTCCCCGGTGACGGTGGAGAGGAAAGGAGGGGGGAGGAAGAAGAAGACCAAGAATACTACATCGAGGGAGAGGCGGCGTCCAGAGAGGGAGGAGTCTCCCGTTATCTCCCAGACTCCACCCCTTCCTAGAGACACCAGTACTGATAAGAAGGTACTAACTGACAGTGGCCCGTTTGAACCGTGTGGGGGAGGGAACCAACACCTCCTCTGTTGTTCACGTCCATGGTTTGAAACTCCAAACATGGCCGCGCTCTGGGTGTATTGGTTCAGGGCGATGATGCGACTGTGGATGTGAATGTTTCGTGCGCAGCGTGTGAAGAAAGTGAAGAAAGTGTCAGTGTGTTGTTCATGAGTGCACGTGCGTGAGTATGGTGGCTACTGTGACCCACCCAAAGACCCAGCGATCCGCGGTGATGACACTGCGTGACCCCATAGCGACGGGTGATCGTGCATGTTCATATGGAGACCAGGTGCCCCCCCCCCCCCCCCCCCCGACTGAAGCAGGTGCAGTCATCACTAATTCAGGCGCAATCACCACTATTTCAGGTGCAGTCAGCACTGATTCAGGTGCAGTCAGCACTGATTCAGGTGCAGTGACAAGTCATTGTTATTTGTAGAGCCCATAAACACAGCTACAGTCTCAAAAGGCTTCACTAACCACGGCTTATGACACCCCCGTAACCCTAGCACCCTAAAGGGCAAGGTAAAACTCCCATAGTGATCAAGGAAGAGACCTTGAAAAGGATTGCAGTGTGGGGGATCCCTTCTTCCAGGGACGGTTAGGAGTACAATGGGTGCCGTGATGGACAGACATTATGGTAGTATAAACAAGCAAAACACCTTGACCACAGAAAGGTTAATAGTATCAATAGTAAGCAACCTTTGAACCGATGAACTCCACAAGCTATGATTTAAAAAAAAAGTAACTGAAGAGTGTAATTGCTGTCCTAAGCTGGGTGAGGGTAAAAAGGTATGTCTTGTTTGTCTGCCCCTCTCATTGGTGCCCACAGCACTGTTGGTATGCCCCTGTCCTGTTTGCATGCGTCATCGTAGTACTGTGTGTATTACTGCCTGTATTACTGCCTGACCTGTTCCTGCTCCGGCTGTTTCCAGGAGAATACGAACGGCGCCCTAGGAGATTATTCGCAAAAGACTACTGAACTTGCTGGTAAGTCTGATCCTTTCAACATGAAGCTTTGTGACGCTCATCAAATCGGGGTTTAGCCTTCCTATCATCAGAGAAACGTGGAGGCTTGGTGATGGTTGCGCTACACGTTGAACGCTGTTGGAAAGGTTGCTGTTGGTGGTTCTGAACCACTGTGAGCTGAAATGAGGAAATGCTAGTAGTAAACGCACATGTGTTTCTCTCCGGCCTGCTGCCAGCGTGTGGACATCGCCTTGCGTCCTGTGGACAGTATAAGCAGGCAGTGGAATATTTTACCGAGGCCATTAAATACAACCCCAAGGAATATAAGTAAGCTGTTGTTGTTGTTACCGTCACTCCTCAATCATTGCAACTTTATTCATACAATGCTTTTCATGCAAAACAAAAGAGCATAACAAGATGGGACTTAATATGACCGTGATTAACATCGGAATAGCTGAGAACAATTAAGATGACACTTAAAAAGGTGTGTCCTGCATACCTGTTTCATTAGATCTGTGTGTGTGTGTGTGTGTGTGTGTGTGTGTGTGTGTGTGTGTGTGTGTGTGTGTGTGTGTGTGTGTGTGTGTGTGTGTGTGTGTGTGTGTGTGTGTGTGTGTGTGTGTGTGTGTGTGTGTGTGTGTCTCTCTCTCTCTCTCTCTGCAGGTTATTTGGTAACCGCTCGTTCTGCTACGAGCGTCTGCGCCAGTATGGGCCGGCCCTGCAGGATGCGGAGGTGGCCCTGTCCCTGGAGCCCGGCTGGATCAAGGGTTTCTTCAGACAGGGGAAGGCCCTCTGTGGTCTCAAGGTGATTCATGATGTCATTCAGGAGCAAGTAGAGGTTAGGGGTCATCTTGCTCAAGGACCCCTACAGGTAGACTGAAGACATTGGCGATCGAACCCAGATCCTTTCATCTTGGGGCAAATCACCGGAACCAGTAGGCTGTCAATGGGACATCGTTTTTACAATGTCTGTCCGTAAACCCATCTGTGTAGTGGTGTGTGTATATTACTATACCGGTCTCCTAACCTCTCTTCCTATCTCTCTGTCTCCCTCCAGCGTTACTATGAAGCCTCCTTGACGTATAAAAACATCCTGCGGCAAGACAGCTCTTCTAATGAAGCTTCAAACGAGCTGAAGAGAGCCCAGACTTTACACTTAATGGTAAACGCCACCAAGCTACAGACTTCACACTTAATGGTAAACGCCACCAAGCTACAGACTTACACAGAATGGTAAACTCCACCAAACTACAGACTTACACAGAATGGTAAACGCCACCAAACTACAGACTTACACAGAATGGTAAACTCCACCAAACTACAGACTTTACACAGAATGGTAAACTCCACCAAACTACAGACTTTACACAGAATGGTAAACGCCACCAAACTACAGACTTACACAGAATGGTAAACGCCACCAAACTACAGACTTTACACAGAATGGTAAACGCCACCAAGCTACAGACTTTACACAGAATGGTAAACTCCACCAAAACCCGACTTTAAACCTTATGTTGACCTCAAACAAATGCCAAAACCGACCACTTGTGGCTTTTAGCTTGATTACCTGCAGAGGGCTTAGCAGTATAGTAGGATGCCACTAGGGGGCAGTGTACGTTAGGGCAACATAACTGTGGGCATGACTGGTTGCTGGAAGATCAGAGCATGACTTCAGAGGGTGCGTTCCAAAACGATGCTGTCATTCCTATTGCTTGTTCACCAATGTTCACTATGAGCTGCCTCTCTGGCTCACGGCAACATTTAACAGTGGGTACAATGGTGGTCGAGGGAAAAGTGGAGATCCGGAGAGTTAGGCAGCGGGTCGACACACAGCAGAAGGACGATTGGAACGTGGCCATGGTCCCAGACGCTCTTAACGCTGCGTGTTCCTCCAGGAAATGGGGTTCTCCTGGGCGGAGGCGTGCGAGGCGCTGAAGGAGCACGGCTCCCTGGAGGAGGCTCTGGAGGCGCTGTTTGTAGACGGCGCTGAACCAGGTAGCGGACTGGGAGGACTCTCGCACACGCTCACACCGACTCACGCACACGCTCACACGCTCACACCGACTCACGCACACGCTCACACCGACTCACTCACACCGACTCACTCACACGCTCACACCGACTCACGCACACGCTCACACCGACTCACTCACACGCTCACACCGACTCACGCACACGCTCACACCGACTCACTCACTCACCCTGTCACACATTCACATATTCACTCTGACTCTCACTCTCTCACACATTCACTCTTACGCATTCACTCACTCACACATTCACTCTGACTCTCACACATTCACTCACTCACACATTCACTCTGACTCTCACTCTCTCACACATTCACTCTCACACATTCACTCTCTCACACATTCACTCTGACTCTCACTCACTCACACATTCACTCTGACTCTCACTCTCTCACACCTTCACTCTCACACATTCACTCTCTCACACATTCACTCTGACTCTCACTCTCTCACACATTCACTCTCTCACACATTCACTCTCTCACACATTCACTCTGACTCTCACACATTCACTCTCTCACACATTCACTCTCTCACACATTCACTCTGACTCTCACACATTCACTCTCACACATTCACTCTCTCACACATTCACTCTGACTCTCACTCTCTCACACATTCACTCTCTCACACATTCACTCTCTCACACATTCACTCACTCACACATTCACTCTGACTCTCACTCTCTCACACATTCACTCTCACACATTCACTCTCTCACACATTCACTCTGACTCTCACTCTCTCACACATTCACTCTCTCACACATTCACTCTCTCACACATTCACTCACTCACACATTCACTCTGACTCTCACTCTCTCACACATTCACTCTCACACATTCACTCTCTCACACATTCACTCTGACTCTCACTCTCTCACACATTCACTCTCACACATTCACTCTGACTCTCACTCTCTCACACATTCACTCTCTCACACATTCACTCTCTCACACATTCACTCACTCACACATTCACTCTGACTCTCACTCTCTCACACATTCACTCTCACACATTCACTCACTCACACATTCACTCTGACTCTCACTCTCTCACACATTCACTCTCACACATTCACTCTGACTCTCACTCTCTCACACATTCACTCTCTCACACATTCACTCTCACACATTCACTCTCTCACACATTCACTCTCACACATTCACTCTGACTCTCACTCTCTCACACATTCACTCTCTCACACATTCACTCTCACACATTCACTCTGACTCTCACTCTCTCACACATTCACTCTCACACATTCACTCACTCACACATTCACTCTGACTCTCACTCTCTCACACATTCACTCTCTCACACATTCACTCTCTCACACATTCACTCACTCACACATTCACTCTGACTCTCACTCTCTCACACATTCACTCTCACACATTCACTCTCTCACACATTCACTCTGACTCTCACTCTCTCACACATTCACTCTCACACATTCACTCTGACTCTCACTCTCTCACACATTCACTCTCTCACACATTCACTCTCACACTCTCACTCTCTCACACATTCACTCTCACACATTCACTCACTCACACATTCACTCTGACTCTCACTCTCTCACACATTCACTCTGACTCTCACTCTCTCACACATTCACTCTCTCACACATTCACTCTCACACATTCACTCTCTCACACATTCACTCTCACACATTCACTCTGACTCTCACTCTCTCACACATTCACTCTCTCACACATTCACTCTCACACATTCACTCTGACTCTCACTCTCTCACACATTCACTCTCACACATTCACTCACTCACACATTCACTCTGACTCTCACTCTCTCACACATTCACTCTCTCACACATTCACTCTGACTCTCACTCTCTCACACATTCACTCTCTCACACATTCACTCTCTCACACATTCACTCACTCACACATTCACTCTGACTCTCACTCTCTCACACATTCACTCTCACACATTCACTCTCTCACACATTCACTCTGACTCTCACTCTCTCACACATTCACTCTCACACATTCACTCTGACTCTCACTCTCACACATTCACTCTCTCACACATTCACTCCCTCACACATTCACTAGCGCTCGGAACCCCTCTTCCAGCCGACACACCCATGCAGACCCCCGGAGGTAATCTCAGGGGGCGGGGCTAAACTCCTTGTTCTGCTCCTCAGAGGAGGGCTCCTGCGGGGAGAGCATTACCCGGCTAGAGGAGGAGGAGGAGGAAGAGGAGGAGGAGGGGGAGGTGGAGGAGGAAGGAGCGTGGACCGTTTCGGGGCGCAGTCGGCCTCATCAGGCGAGGAGGCGGAACGCGGCGTCTCCTAAACCCGTCAGCGGCACCAAGTGGTGAGGACCCGCTGTGCGCTTCACTCCATTGGCACCGCGGCTGTGCATGGCCCCCGGGGGTCCCTGGTTGTGATTGGCTGGGAGCCACCGTGGACTGTTTCAACGGGATGCACGTTATCGTTAGGGGTATACAGATGGATGCGTCGCAACATGTCCTCGTTTCAGTGGATTTGATGTGAAACGTGTGGCTCGAATGCGGCTTCTGTGTATTTTACTTATCGAAGTCGAGTTCTGTAAATGGTTGAGTTGATAGCATATTGTGAGTTGTAATGTGACGTGTGCGTGGTTTCACTCTGTAGTAATTGTAAGTGTTTATAATGTTAAGTGTTGTTGTGTTGTGTTGTTGTTGTTGGTGTTGGCGGGTTTGCCGTGTGGATCTCTTAAGTGCTGCTCCTGTTGTCTCCCCAGGGAGATGTTCTCAGTGTGGGTGGGCTCCCTGGCACCCACCCTCACAATACCCGCTCTCCACACACTCTTCAACAGGTACACGCACACACACACACACAACGGGTACACGCGCGCACAACAGCTACACACAAACCAGCAGCACAAGTGTTTCAAACCACTAGTTCTGCAAAGTGATTACACCAAGAGATATGGAAACGTACCGGATAATACGGGAACAGGAATAGACCTCAGGAAAAGAACGGGACTTAAAACGGGATTTAAAAAAAGTCCATTGGTGCTTCATTGTTGTATTAACCGTCTCTGTTTCCCTCTCTGTCTTAATTGTTTTATTTATTTTGTCCTGGCTGTGTTCTGTGTTTCTGACTGTCTGTCCGTGGTTCTGTCTGTCGTCTGTCTCTCTCCCAGGGCGGGTGCTGTGACCAGTGTTAAGATGCTGGTGGAGCAGCAGTGTGCCTTCATCAACTACACCAGGATGGAGGACTGTGACCGCGCCATTCAGCTCATGGATGTAAGACGCCCGTTATACACGCATGTGGGGGGGGGGGGTTAAAATGACTATTCTCCTGTAAATGATTTTGAGGGGGGGGGGGGGGGGGGGGGGGGGGGGTTAAAATGACTATTCTCCTGTAAATGATTTTGAGGTTTTAAAGGGGATTGAAACTGGAAAAGCAAGAAACTACTTTGATGCATTTTAACCTTTTATCCTCATCAATAAAACAGAATTAACGAAAAGATTGTTAAATATTTTCAAATGCCAAAAGTGCCACTAACTTACTAACATTTTGGCTATGGCCATCGTGCATTAGCATGGTAGCAACGGTGATGTATTGTAGCCATCACCATATGGAGACTGGCTGGCTGGCACATGGCACTACAGTATTAACCAGCCCTGTCTGTCTGTCTGTATCATCCAGCCCTGTCTGTCTGTATCAACCAGCCCTGTCTGTCTGTATCAACCACTCCTGTCTGTCTGTATCAACCACTCCTGTCTGTCTGTATCAACCACCCCTGTCTGTCTGTATCTGTCTGTATCTGTCTGTATCAACCAGCCCTGTCTGTCTGTCTGTATTAACCAGCCCTATCTGTCTGTATCAACCACCCCTGTCTGTCTGTTTTAACCAGCCCTGTCTGTCTGTCTCAACCACCCCTGTCTGTCTGTTTTAACCAGCCCTGTCTGTTTTAACCAGCCCTGTCTGTCTGTATTAACCAGCCCTGTCTGTCTGCAGGGTTTGCTGGTTGAAGGAACTCCTCTGGCTGTTCGTTATCCGAACAGATTTCTCACTGAGATGAAGGGCCAAGGCGGTAATCCACGGCCTGTTTCTAGGTACTCAGCCACTCACCCACTCAGCCGTTCACTCAGCCTCTTATTCATGTATTAGACATGCAGACACATAGGCTTTCTGTCTGTAGTCTACAAATGTAAGGCGAGGTGTTTGCAATACATTTTTATGTCTTTCTCGTTTCAAAACTGTTTGCATGAAATGTCCCTTAAAGAGCCAGTGTGTCCCTTAAAGAGCCAGTGTGTCCCTTAAAGAGCCAGTGTGTCCTTCAAAGAGCCAGTGTGTCCCTTAAAGAGCCAGTGTGTCCCTTAAAGAGCCAGTGTGTCCCTTAAAGAGCCAGTGTGTCCCTTAAAGAGCCAGTGTGTCCCTCAAAGAGCCAGTGTGTCCTTCAAAGAGCCAGTGTGTCCCTTAAAGAGCCAGTGTGTCCTTCAAAGAGCCAGTGTGTCCCTTAAAGAGCCAGTGTGTCCCTTAAAGAGCCAGTGTGTCCCTTAAAGAGCCAGTGTGTCCCTCAAAGAGCCAGTGTGTCCCTTAAAGAGCCAGTGTGTCCCTTAAAGAGCCAGTGAACCCACTGTTTCAGATGGCATTCGAACACTATGGGATTTGTAGGAAAGAGTGGGGCGTGTTATCGCCATGGTTACGGCCCACGGCAACTTTGTGATACTTTCTTAGTGCAGTCGTTGTGTGACTGTTATGAGCGTTACACTGAGCGATGTTGTGTGTGAAATGCGCCGCACACCGTAGCGTTATACTATAGGCGTCCTGGAAGCCTAACCCTCACTCGGACGCGGACATTTAAAAACATCGCTGGCCAGACAGAGCTCCACGTGTCCACACACACACCGTGGCGTTACACTAGAAGTGTCAGAAAAGCCCAACTTTCTCGTCCCCTCGGTTCCCTGTCCACACACACCGCGCCGCCGGGGCCCCTTGGTCGTGACGTCGGACCGCCTCGGAAAAGGCAGTCCGACGTCACGGAAGGAACGCCGCCTGCGTTCACAGCCGAGGGGAACGTTCACGTGGTGTTTGGGGGAGACTGGCAAAATCATAGGATTTTACCCTTTCTTTTCTCTAAATTGGGGACTTATTTCAGTAACGGTGATAAAACGGCGTAGATTCCTAGGTTGACGATCATATAAGACAAACCACCGCGTTTGAAACAAAAGGAAAAGTGGTTTTGGGTTCACTGCCTCTTTAAGGGCAGCCGTCTGACCCTAGCGGTTAATGCTACACTGCTAGCCAAACAACAATGGCTAAATGCTAGCATGCATCGGAAGACCAGAAAGCCAAGTCGCACCTTTTCTTTGATTCACGATGACCATTTACCACTACCGTTGGAAAATATAGCAGACGCTTTGGCGACATGCAGGTAGGGGATAGGCCCACAGGTTAGACTGCGGACATTGAGCATCGAACCCAGAACCTTTTTTTAGGTCTGGACTCAAACAGCCGAAACGGAGACTATCCTGCCCTGTGCTTGGTAGCGTAGCGACGTAGCTGTTGGGCGGGTGGTGCTGGTGGTGGTGGTGAAGCGCCGGGGGGTGCTAAAGTGGTTCTGTTGATCCGAACAGGAACCTGAAGGAGTGCTTCTTCTGGAGAACCAGTGGCTGTACCAAGCCGGAGGGCTGCATCTACAAACACGTGCCAGAACACAAACACATCGACCGGGACAAACTCAGACACTGAAGCGACCTCTTTATTTTCTGTTTTAATAAACGAGATAATTATGAGAAAAAAGAAAAAATAACGTATGTACGACTCGATTTCAAGGCTGTGTTCACAAGCTTCATTCAAAGGTGTTTGATGTAGTTTGATTGACAGGGTTGATGGGTTATCACCATTGATCAGTAAGTTGTGTCATACGTGATTTAGGAATACACAGTACTGTTGAATCCAGGTGCCTGCTTATTTGGGTTTCAGCTCATTTGGTAATGCTCTTGGCCGAAGGAAAATTTGATTTATGTATTTTTTTATTTTTATTTAACACTGTTTGTGAAGTGTTTTGTTTTAAAATCAACTCACTTTGGTTCAGACTTTCCCAAAAGCAATAAGTTCAGTTGAGCAAAGAAAACACATTCTTAATTTAATTGAGAACTGCATTGGCTGTATAATCAGTGTAGAAGCCTTATTCCTTTGTATACGGTGTTTGTTATAATGCCACTAAAATGTAGAAACGTGAAAGATACTTTTCCCCTTTTTATTTTTGAAATGTTACCTATTTTTGGCTGTTGTTTCTTGATGACCACGGGGTGGCAGCATTACTGTATTCTAAGTCTCGTCGAAAAACGTTGGGCCCTTTTTTAAGTTGACTTCGCAATAAGGCATTACTAAAGAGTAAAAAAAAGAGAAAAACGGTTCAATCGTTCTGCATTGATGTAGAAAAAAATGTACTCTACCAGCAGTTGAAACAACACAAAAAATAAATGATTCCCCATTGGAGACTGCAGTAGTTCCCTGTTTATTGTGCCTTAACACATCTGGGTAAAATGACGGTAGAATCAATTTATTCACCATATATTTTGCCATATAAAATAAGTTAGAAGAGAGGCCTGTCAAAGTCTTGGGCAAACACTATTAATAAAAAACGTTTTCATGATTAAAATCTTCATTAGACCCTGATGGGAAATTCACATCTCGCCGAAGCAAATTGTATAAAGTTAGATTTCATATGTGGGTATGAATGAAACACTAGACTTCATGCGTAGATGACAGATGACAATGCCCCGAGGAATTTGCACAGACACGATGAATCCAGCAGTTAAATATTCCAGTGTAAGCGTTGACTTTAATCTAACTGAAGAGTTTAACGGCAGATAAGTCAAGCACGGGGCTTTTGTACATTTCCTGACGTAATTAACATAATTAACTGTTCTTCAGATGAGGGGGACCTGGTTGTCCTAGCGACCATCCTGAGCCCTTTCATGAGAGGTTTTTAAAACTATCTCCCATGAGCCTCTTGTGGCCTAGTTACTACAGGCTGCTTTCCAGGATCTGCTGTTTTATCGATGCCCCTCTTGTGTTTAATTAGGTCAACACTTCCACATTATATTAATGTTGAATGCTGATAAACTCCTTGTGTGAGAATTAATCCCCCCCCTCCACCATGTTGTGGATTAATTCTCTCCCCCCCCCCCCCCCCCCCCCCCCACCACCTAATCTTGTTCAAGAGCCCTTGAGCAACACACCCTAACTCTGCTCTCCAGGAACCATTCCACTTGGAAATGTTAATAGTTTAACCTGCCACCCTGGCTGGTGAGTGCTTCACAATAAGAGCCCCCTCCCTCCAAACTGCGCCACCCTGCGTGAACATTTGTCCGGTACGTCCACGGTGAGGTGCACCGCACGCCCCACGCGGCGACGACCTCTCTGGGCTACGGCGGCGGCGTGGAGGTCCATGGCGGGGTGTCTAGCGGTATCATTTTGGCTCTCGGTGCCTGGGCCGGCCCAGCGACGACGCAGGGGGAAAAGTAGGAGCCTCGGGTTTAAAAACGTGGAAGCGCGGGCTCAAACGAAGGGCTTTGAAAAACCGTTTATGAAGCCGAGCGACTCTGTTTTTTCCCCCCGTCCTCTTGCAGGGTGACCACGGAGACGTGCTCCAGATGGACTCTGCGCCAGCGTCCCCCTCTCTCCTGTTCCCCGTGTAGAGGACACACTCAGCTGAACCACATCAATGCGTCAGCGTTCGCCGCAGGGAAAGCTCACGTGATTATTGGTCCAAAGCTGCGGTTGGTGTCGGGCTGTAAATGAATCATCGCTGCTCCGTAAGGGAAAAGTGGATTCGGAAATCAAAACGCCTTTTTTATTTTATATTTTATTTTGCTTAACGGAAAAGCGGAAAAGAAAATATATAACACAAAAGATGAAATTGAAGCGATTCAATTCAGTCACTCCGCTCGGTCCACAAGGTGCATGCGATTTGGTCTTAAATTAAATTCAGGTTATGTAAATGCTTTTAAATCGAGTTTACCACCAGTCCTTGAGTCACGAACGTGAACGGCGGAAGGGAGTAACGGTAGATGTTGGACCGTTTTGACTTCGTTTGCGTCCTCAGTTTGGGTTCCTTACCGGGTTTGAGGGTTCTGAAGGACCGGCGTTGGGGACGTGAGAACCTTCTCCCACGGAGTTCAGGTCCCTGCATAGCTCCAGATGCTAAGGCGGTGTTTGGGTACCTGCTGTATGTGTCCAGTAGGGCGACGCAGCTAGGGGTCAGGGGGCGTCTTGCTCAGGGATGCCCACAGGTGTAGGCTGCAAGACTCATTGGGGTTCAAACCCGGACCCTTTCGACTGGCGGTCGAAACACCCCAGCCACGACACTGTACCCCTGCGATAACAATGGCTTCCATTTCGTCATGTTTGCATGTTCGTTTGAGTCTCTGGTTACAGAGTACTAGCCCAGATGTGAGCAGAAGGTTCTCTTGTAGACCCAACAGTCTACAAGACTCTAAGAGGTCTACAAGGGGCCGACAGTCTAGTCAGCTGTCGGCCTGGTGCTGATGCAGGGTCTTTGTTCTGTCCTATAGAACCAGTACAGTTCTGAACTGTCGCCATGAGAGATCGACCCTGCCTCTAATCTAGACAGAAGTCCCGTTAACAAGTCAAACACCGCCGCAAAAAAACCAAATCAGGGAACGATCCGGTGAGCGTGGCACGGAGGAGATGAATTAATGTTGGCTCTTTTGTTCCGGCGGTCGGCTGTGGAACATCTAGAGCCTAGAACCGGAGAGAGGAGAGTCCTTTGTCTTCCCTCGGAGACGGCATTGAAAAAGGAAATTAAGAATTAAAGCTACATTTCCTTTTCTGTAATATATGCAAACGTAAACCAACAAATATATCGTAATATGTTGAATTATTTTGGTCAGTCGTATTTTTCTTTTTTATATTTCCTTTTTTGGTCGCGTCTTGTACCTGTGACGTCTGAATTTCTCGTCTGGTATAAATAAAGAACATCTCATCTCATCGGCTGCAGGCCGGGTAATCCACCCCACACATGAACGTAAATATAGACCCGTAATGTTTCTTGGCTTACAAAACCCCATTGATTATTTTCCTGGCGTGGGGATGGGAGAATTTGTGAGCATGCAGATCCCATGGAAATGAATGATTAATTTTTGCATGTAATGAGATGTATAAATGATTTAGGTTCATGCACGAGGTTGTTTGCACTCACACACACACACGTGCGCACACAAGGGCACACACACGTGTGCACACACAAGGGCACACACAAGTGCATACACACACGTGCACACACACGTGCACACATCTCATGATTAATTTGTGAAATAATAATACACCCGAGGGGTGTAGCAGGGCAATGACACTTGCTCTGTTCCTGTCTCTCTCTGTTTCTGTCTCACTCTTTCTGTATCTCTCTTTCTGCTTCTCGCTCAATTACATTTCTATCTCCCTTTCTGTTTTCCAACCCTGTTTCTCACTGTGCTTCTCTCTCCCTCGCTCTCCCTCTCTTATCTTTGTGTTTGTTTGAGTCTCTTGCTCTGTATTCTCTCCCTCTCCGTCTATCTCTCTCTTTCTGTCGCTGTGTAGGTGGGTTTCATTCTGTTTCTCTCTATCTGTGTGTGTGTGTGTTTGTGTGACTCTCTCCCTCCCCCCCCTCTCTCTGTGTGACGGATGGAGGGTTAAAAGTTGAATCCCTGCTCCTCTTCTGCGCCAGGTTTGGCAGAGCTGTGATAACCGTCGTTGGGAGGAGATTTATACGGAGGGTCTTTTACATCAGGGCCCTTCAGATAGCTGGGGGGCCCTGGGGGCTATCTGTAACTGCAAATACAAATTAAAACTGAAGGCTAAATGTACTTTTAATTTGAAATCCACATAATAAAACGTCCTGTATTTTCTTCTTCGGACCATGAAGCAGATATTACAAGCGCAGGTTGTGCCAAGTCCAATAAAATGTTACATGGAGCACGTTTTGTACATGAAAGATCAAGGTCCTAAAACGAAGAATAAAATGCAGTGAAACAAGATGACATTTCCGGTGTTAAAACATAGAATGTAATAAATAGAATGTAGAATAAATATAACAGCTTTACAGAAAAAACGTAGAAGGTTGAAAAGTGAGTTTTAAGAGACAAAAACCGTCAGATTGACACGTGGTTGTTTACTTCACGGGGGGGGGGGGGGGGGGGGGGGGGGGGCTTGGTGTGACTGTGGAAGCCTCTCGCTTATAAGACGATAAGATCGTAAATAAGACACCGGGGTGTGTTTGTGTTGCTACTGTGGGAACGCGACACAATGCAGAGCGGGAAGTGTCTCCTCTGGGGGTTTTCGCCCGAGGATATTTATGTGCTTCCAAATTGACAAGAAATATGGACTCCTGCCGCCGGCGCGTCGTAACCACGACAGCGGGCGGTTCGGTCGTAACTCATCGGCCTATCAGCACGCTCGCCTCCAGGGTTCGTGTTCAAGGGCACGGAAAAAATGTTTGCCCCCTCCTTGTAAATTATCTTGGCTGTCGCCTCCCCCCCCACCCCCCCCACCCCCCCCCCCCCGAGACGTTTGGAGAGTGCTAATAATTGATGAGCTTCCTTCCCGCGAGTCGCTAACAGGTCGCTAATCTCAACGTAATCAAAAGCAAAAGATGTAAAATAAAAAAAAAACGTTTTCCGGACGTCCATCACCCTGCCTGTACACTGTAGTTCACCCTCCATGCGGGTGAGAACGAGAGTAATGAAAGGTCCCGGTTAATCTGATTTACAACAGGAGTAGTAGTAAAACACTCGTAGCCCGAGGGGAGGGTCCTAGGGTGCCCACTTCCTGCAGCAAGACGCCTGCTTCCTGCGATATGAGCGGGCAACAGCCTTCGTGTTCTGAAAAGTAGAATGGACTACTCGTATGTACGTATGAATGTAATACCAGCACTTTTTCTTCTCTTCTTGCTTCTCAAACCTGCCAATGCAAAGCGTGGATGATTGTAACGCCAGTTAGCCCAGCGTTGTGTTCATTTTACGCTCAACTGACTGTTTCGTAGAATCCTTTTTATAACTCCCCATGGGAGCTCGTTCTCAATCTAGTCATATACATCTTAATTACGTGACAAAATGTGTGTCATGGAGAAAACAAATCCTAATGATGACACGCAGCGAGGAACCGCGGGAAGACATGACCTAGCGCCAGCGTCGTTAGCGCTAACCAGGACGCTAGCGGTGTGTATGCACTGTGCACCGAATCTGGCAGGCCTATCCTTCCCCCCCCCCCCCCCCCCCACCTCGCGGTGAGACCGGTCTCACCGCGAGGGCGATTAATTACCGCGGCAACCGGAGCTTTTTGCTCCCGTTTCCAGCAGAGGATCATTCATCTCGAGTCTCAGCCGACACAAGTCGGCTTGCGCGTCGGGTAGCAGCCGCGGATAGCTTAATCACCGCGCTGACGCGCACCGCGGCCCGCGGCCCGCGTCAATGGCGGTCATGTAGACCTCCGCTGTCCCGTTGGAGGAGGAACAAGTCATTTTTTTAGTGTTCGGTGAGTTTGTTCGTTTTTGTCCGTCGTGTCGTTCCTGCGACCTGGCCGAACTTCTGTTCCGAAAGGAGCGTGCCGCGCGCTCAACATGCGTGCCCGCGATCGGTGACCTACTAATGTGCTCATGCCGGTGACCGGGACATCTAAAGAAGTGAGGAAATGAAAACTTCCACTGCTGTTTTCACTCGCGTTAGCCTTCGTTGAAATGAATGGCTGGCACTGTGTAGCCACTTCTTTACAACACGACCATGGGGAAAGCACGCCGTGGTATAAGGTAACGTTATTGTTCGATGTTTCGGGACGTGTACAGCTTCTACAGCAAAATCAACACTTCAAACTGTCTTCTTTATTTTATTTGCTAGCTATCTGTCTTCCGTTGCTAATGAACGTTAGCTCCCCCCCCCCCCTTAAGTTTACACAATCCAGCTGTCGGCGTGTCACACTGTTACTGGAGCAGCGCTGCTCACCTGCCCTTTATCATTGTGATTGATGAGAGGATTAAGCGTTGGAGGGGTTTCATGAGCAAGAGGCAGAAGGAAGCCATCTGTATCCCCTGCTAGCTTACCAACGGCCGCCACTCCTCGCTGCCTCCGAAACCCAGTGGGTTTCCAACGCGTTCTCGGGGCCCAAGTTCCACGGCCGTTTTGGAGACGTTAGGGCCACACGTCTATTATTTATTGCCTTCATTAAATTCATATAACATACAACATCATAAATTCATTCATGATGTTATAACCTAAACGTTAGAAACCCCACTTGGGCCTCACACACAAACACGTGCGCACATGTTTTCCAACTGCCATCGATTTATTTCAATTAAACTAAAAACCTTCTCTTTCCTTGTATCAGCTCCTCAATAGCCGTGAAATCGTTCCCGTTTAGGGAAGCTTTTAATTGTATTGATTTACTATCCCAACATTAACCCAAAGTGGGAGGTTATTTATTATGTGTTCCGCTAGCAAACACGGAAAACAGCTAAATGCGTTACCGTTGCGCGACTTAAGCAGATAAACTCTCTGTCTCCAGGCTGGTAACTAATAAGTTACCGGTCGCCCTGGCAACCTCCTTGCAGGCAGTAGAGAGCTGCTTGAACAAGGCGATAGCATTGTTTACCTTCCCGGCAACACTGGAGGCATTCGACCTCGCCGGCGCTACCAGGAGAGCCTGAAAGAAACTCCCAGCTTTCTTTACTCGCGGGGGTTTGTGTCGTTTAACAAGCTAGGCTTTGCATACAAAGTGAGCAAATTATTAGCAGTTAAAGAAATCTGTGACACTTTAGTGTGGTCATGAAACTCCACTAAAGAGAGACGAAGGCCTAAAGTATACATGATTAAAAACAGCTTCCTATTCGGTTATGCGTTCCAAATATCTATGAATAATGTATAGGCCTATACAATATATATAATGTTAATAATATATACCCTATATTACAGTAATGAAATTTCTGCATATTTCGAGATATTGACTTCAATGAGAAATCCTTTCTGCTGATGTACACCAACGAAGAAACAATCTAGCAGACTGCTTCTTCATTTCAGGTTCTCATGAATAAACAATAGCAGAGGTGTTGAACATTGGCTATGACCTTCACATCATGGGACCATAACACTGCAAGACACCTGTCTCTTTGTCTCTCTCCCACACACAGAGACAGACACACACACACACACAGACACACACAAACACACACACACACACTGATACACACACACAGCAGTCCCCATAGGTGGGTTTAGCTGTGTTCAGTGATTCTGAATGTTTTTGATGTTGAAAGTTTTTCAAAAAGCACCAAACGAAAGGGTGAAAGAGAGAGAGAGAGCTACCCAGCCTTTACACTCCTCTGAAAGGCTGTCTTTGTTGGGTACTCCCTGGTACCCAACCCTCTACCCTCCTCCCCTCCCCAGCCACGGGCCCCCGTCCCTGGGCAGGTCTTTTCACCGGAGCCTCCGGGAGACGGGGGGCCCGGGGCCTTTGAGCAGACCAGGTGGAGGTGGGCTGGGATCCTATAACCCTCCCGCAGAATGACGGGAATGTGGATCACAGGTGGAGAGAGCGAGAGAGGCGGGAGGGGGGAGAGATAGGGAGAGAAACAGACAGGGGGGAGGGGGGATTGAGAGTGAGTGAGATGGGAGCGAGGGAGGGAAGGAGGGAGGGATTGGGAGAGGGGGGAGTGAGCAAGAAATGGGAGGGAAAGAGAAATGGGAGCAAGATAAGGAGAGGGGGAGAGAGATTGGGAGGGAGGGATTGGGGAGAGGGGAGTGTGAGGGTTAGGAAGAGAGGGGGCTGAGGAAGAGGGAGGGAGTGAAAGATGAGAGAAGGGGTGGAGGGAGGGAGTGGGGGAGAAAGGTGGGTGGACAGAAAAGGAGGGAGAGAGGGAAGAGACACTTGACTAGCAGGAAGCTCTTTAGTGTTGCACCACTTACTGTCTCTGTTCTGTTTGTCTATCTGTCTCTCTCTGTCTGACTGTTGCTGTGTTTCTCTATCTCTCTGTCTCTGTCTTGTCTAACTCTATATCTGTTTGTCTCTGTCAGTCTCTCTGTCTCTTTCTCTGTCTGTTTCTTTCTCTGTCTCTCTGTGTGTCTCTCTGTGTGTCAGTCTGTCTGTCTCTCAGCTGTCTGTCTGTCTCTCTCCCAGTCTCTCTCTGTGTGTGTGTGTGTGTGTGTGTGTGTGTGTGTGTGTATGTGTGTGTGTGTGTGTGTGTCTGTCTCTCAGCTGTCTGTCTGTCTCTCTCCCAGTCTCTCTCTGTGTGTGTGTGTGTGTGTGTGTATGTGTGTGTGTCTGTGTGTCTGTGTGTGTCTGTCTCTCTCTGCGTGTCTCTCTAACAGGGTGTTTTATAGGCTAACACCTCTCGCTGACCCTCCCCCTGGGATCGATCATATCGTTGGGGTTTTTGTTGCCCAGAACCCGAGCAGCCTGTGGACATCAGTACCCTGAGTGCCAGACAGTCTTCCCTTTGTTCCGCCTCCTCTGCTCCGATGCACACCCTCTGCCAGCGCCTCCACCTCCCCGTTCAAAAGGCCTCGGAAAGGGGTTTCGTCGCACTGTGTGTCTGAACACAGGCACACAAAACAAGGCATTGTGCGTCCGTTTCCTAAAGTTGATAAAGGCTGCCCCGGTTGGATGGGTGTTCTGGGGACGGGCGCTGGGTTTGGCGGACAGCAGCGGGCGATCGCGTTACACCACAATAAAAAGCCCCCGGGGGGAGAGGAGGCGGTGGCGGCGGCGGCGGCGGCGCAGACACTTAATCCACTGCTCCTAATGCTCCTCACTCACAACGTGCACAAAGGCAGGAGATTGGTAGCAAACTCTGCTAAACTCGGCTGCTTAGCTGAGGGTCCTTTGTGCTCGGGGGGGCTTTTATGTGGGTTTGAAGCCCCCCCCCCCCCCCCCCCTTCCCTCTCTCGGCCCTACGATAATCACTTCCTGCTTTTCATCTGCTTCTTCATATGAGGAGTCATTAATGGCATTCAGAGAGAGAGACACACACACACACACACACGTAGCCCACTGCAGAGAGAGAGAGAGAGAGAGAGAGAGAGAGAGAGAGAGAGAGAGAGAGAGAGACACTAATATGAAGGGACAGACCGAGAGAGAGACACACTGGTGGTCCAGAGAGATGGACAGAGACCAACATAAAAAGAGAGATGGAATGAGACACAAAGATGGAGAGAGAGACAGAGACACTAAGACGAAAGACCAGAGAGAGAGACAGAGAGACACTAAGATGAAGGACCAGGGAGAGAGACAGAGAGAGTGAGTGAGAGAGAGAGACAGAGAGACACTAAGATGAAGGACCAGAGAGAGAGACAGAGAGACACTAAGATGAAGGACCAGAGAGAGAGACAGAGAGACACTAAGATGAAGGACCAGAGAGAGAGACAGGGAGACACTAAGATGAAGGGACAGAGAGAGACAGAGAGACACTAAGATGAAGGACCAGAGAGAGAGACAGAGAGACACTAAGATGAAGGACCAGAGAGAGAGACAGAGAGACACTAAGATGAAGGACCAGAGAGAGAGACAGAGAGACACTAAGATGAAGGGACAGAGAGAGACAGAGAGACACTAAGATGAAGGGACAGAGAGAGAGACAGAGAGACACTAAGATGAAGGGACAGAGAGAGAGACAGAGAGACACTAAGATGAAGGACCAGGGAGAGAGACAGAGAGACACTAAGATGAAGGGACAGAGAGAGAGACAGAGAGACACTAAGATGAAGGGACAGAGAGAGAGACAGAGAGACACTAAGATGAAGAGAAGGATACAGAGACGGAGAGAGAAATGGAGGGCGCTCCATGCTTGTTGTAGCTAACAGCTTAGCGTAGCCTACATAACCAAGGAGGGACATTTCTCACCCCGCCCCCCACCAACGGTTAGTGGAGGGTGGGCTGTGTTCAGTAGGCGGGGAGGGGACAGTAGTGAGGTGATGGGGAACAGCTCGCGCAGACGCTGCTCCTTAATGGACATTTCACCGTCTTCACAATAAAAGCCTCCCATGATGGCGTTATGAATAGCGGCTGCAGCGCACAGCAATTTCGCGGCGCAATAACTCACCGCCACACACACACATGCACGCACACACACCCATGGGTCTTGGTGATGACCTTTCTCATCCCACCGTAGCGTGCGGACCCCGGGGACTAGCGCTGCCGCTATAATCCAACGCCCCCCCCCCCCCCCCTCCCCTCCCCCCCCCCCCTCCACTCTGTGCGGATCGGGGGAAATAAAGTATCCATTTGCATTACGTAATTTCATGCATTATTCAGGTTTGGGGAGAATCGTTTTAAGCAGACGAGTCCTCCGAGGGGGGCGGGTTTTACGGTGGGGGGGGGGGGGGGGGGGGGTGTAAGTATGAGTGACAGGACCTGCTGATGAAAGCAGAGCGCCCATCGACAGATATTACCTGCATGGGAAATAGACTCATGGACGTGCAGAAATGAGCGTGCACAAACAATCACACTCACACACACGAACGCGCTATATCCACCCTAATACGTTTGGATGAAGGTTTTAGCACCGTTTCAGAAAAACATCTCCGTCCACACCACCAATAGGGAAACGCATATCACGTGACCATTCGCGAACACTGGCCATGCGCGCGCCGGTGTAAACAGGAAAATTATTGTCTGAAAGAAAGAACTGCAATGGCGAAAGGAAGAACCAGAGATTGCTTTGCTTGGAACGACGAAGAGGTGGAACTGTTACTGAAAGTAACCCACGAGTACAAATCACTCAAGGCGGCGTTAAAAACCGACTGGGAGTCGTCGCAGAGCAAATACAGCGACATATTAGAGCTGTACCGCGAGCGGGATCCGTCACCGGAAGAAGCTACGGCAACGGGGAAGGGGTGGAAGAAGGATCAGGTCACTAAAGGTGTGTAGCACTAGATCTGATGTTCGGCCCGGATTGTTTTCCAATACAAAGAAAGCATCTGCGACGCCGGCTATCCGCCCAGTGGTTTTAAACGGGATCGTGTTAAATACACGATAGTCAAAAAAAAAGAAAAAAAGAAAAACGTCCGAAAGTGTAAGGGAGTTGCACACGCAAAGACAAAGAGACAAACACATGCTTGCTCCTACAAAATCAAACATCCGATTTAGTACATTTACTTGAACAAATTATACTGTGTCCTTTCAGATTTCAAAGACCTCAATGATCTGCTGAAATGTAATCGGAGAGATGGTTACTGAGGGAATGACTGTTCCTGCAAACATCCATAACAGTGCTGCTAACTGGGGAGTCATTTCAATATGGCTGCCTGCTGTACCTATTCATCCTACACACACACACACACACACACACACACACACACACACACACACACACACACACACACACACACACACACACACACACACACACACACACACACACACACACACACACACACACACACACACACACACACACACACACACACAGGATATACTGTATAAATGTAATGATTCTTATTTATTCCAGGATGTTTGCAGTCTGCACCATTGCCTTCTTGTTGACATTTGTGCGTATATATTTATACATACGTACATACTTTTTGGTTACACTTTACAACTAGGGTAAATTAATGAACTATTCCTAATTAATGAATGCACTAATCAGCATTATGATATTTATATAGCATGTCATAGGGGCACCCTAACCTTATAAAATAATGTATAAATGAATACCTTAGTCAACATATTAGTTACCATTAGCTAATTCTTTGCCTGACCATTAGTTAACTGTTGATTAACTGTTAATGTAAATGCTTAATACGCATTTTAATAATGTTTATTCAACTTTTTTTAAATATATATATTATATCTGTAAATTGAAGTTAAATGTTTATGTCTCAGTTTATCGTTGTTGTCCTTGTTTTTAGCTGCATGTCTATTCTGTGGTAGAATTTGAGAGCGACGGTGATATTCCTTGTATGGGTCCAGAAACCGTGGGCAGCAAAGCTGATTCTGACTTCAACCTCAGCGCTGTCGTATCTGACCCAGAACGCCTGATATTCTGGTGTCCGGTTTGTGATCGCAGGTCAGTTGACGACCAAACTGAAGGCCATACGGAACCAGTACAGGCAGGCGGTGGAGTCGGGTTCAAAGAGTGGCCACGGGCGTGTGATCCTGCATTTCTTCGGCCTCTGCAAGTCCATTTGGGGCGAGTCCGCGGCTACCGCTAAAGCTATATCCGAGGGAATCGAGACCAGCGACCTGACGACGGCGGAACCGATCCCCGGCCCGCCGGACACCGGGTCCGGGGCCGAGACCCGCGGGGACGGAGCCGCCGAGGACGCCGGGTCCCCCGAGACGGCGGGGGGCCGACGCCGCGGACTCTACGCCGCGCGGAGCCGCGGCCGGAGAGAGAAACTCAAGAGGAAGCCCCCCACGGACTCTGCTGACCAAGAGGATCTGGACCTGAGGAGGCGGCTCCTCCGGCGCTTGGAGGCGACCGACGAAGAGTTCGGGAAGACCATGGAGCGCTGGTCCTCCGCGCTGGACCGCCTGAACTCCAACTTCGAGCTGCTGGTGCAGCATGTGGTGGGCTCCGGTGCCCCCGCTCACCACAACACCTATTCACACGGGCTCCCGCCCCCAAGAGGGCCCCCCCAGGAGCCCAGCGGTCCGGGCGGGGCCGCGCAGCCGTCCGGAGACGGGAGCGGAGCCCGCGGTGCTCCGGTCCTGAACCAGGTTTGGGGCCCTCACCCCTCCGCCTGGGGCCCTCCGGGACCCGCGTCTCCCTCGGACCCCGCTCTGCAGCAGAACCCGGGTCTCATCCAACCCAAGACGGAGCTGGAGGAGCTGGAGCGTGAGTGTGTCGCTGAGGGGTTGTATGTTTAAGTCTGAGACGACTGTCGCTGGATACAATGTGCCAAAGGACGGAACCAAATATAGTTCTAGTTATAACTATAAAACAGTTACAGTTAAAACACAGCACAGCTGTCTGTAATGTGTTGTGTGAAGGGACTCAAAGTGCGTTATGACTTGGTTGACCCATGTTGTATTTTCCCACAAAGGAATTCTTTGCCACGGTCACGGCATATTTGGCCCAACAAAATGTGACTCGACTTGGGGCCACATGACCCTTCTGCGTCCTGCGCGCGTCGTCGCGTCTGTGAGGTGTAGCACGTGTAGCCCGTCGTCCACGGACCGTTTGACGTTGTGACGCGTGCTTGTGATTCTCTTCGTCGGTTCCAGTGAAGGTGGAGGAGATGGAAGTGGAGACTCCCATTGGGCCTCCAGGCGATGTCCCGGTCCAGCAGGAGGAGGAGGAGGAGGAGGAGGAGGAGGAGGAGGAGGAGGAGGAGCAGCAGCAGAGTCAGCCTGAACAGCAGCAGGCCCGCTGAGTGAGGTGTGAGTCACAAGGAGGAGGAGCCTGAGGCCTGTAGAGTGAGGACGCCAGGCCCGGACATCTGTGTGTGTGTGTGTGTGTGTGTGTGTGTGTGTGTGTGTGTGTGTGTGTGTGTGTGTGTGTGTGTGTGTGTGTGTGTGTGTGTGTGTGTGTGTGTGTGTGTGTGTGTGTGTGTGTGTGTGTGTGTGTGTGTGTGTGTGGGGGGGGGGGGGGGGGGGGGGGGGGGGGGGGGGGGGGTACAACGGGAGCAGGAGGATGACGGACCCGAGGGTGGGGAACCAGGACACTAGGTGTGTGACTCATATGGACTTTTTAGGTTGTTCATAAAGTTCTACCTTTTTGTTGTGGAAACGTTGGTTTATGAGCTAACTTACCCTGTCAATTCACTACTCCCTCGTTTTGGGACTGTTTGTAGAACAACAACGTTCAGATAGATCGTTTTGAATCCGGATGGCAGTGTTGGTGTCCACACAGCTGGGATTCCTCCCAGGCCGATAGGTCGCTTCAGTATTACTGTTTTCTATGGACCCCATGGACCCCCCTCTTGGCCGTGCGTTGAGTTGTATTATTCTTTGTTTGACAATGTCATTTTTGCCCTGCTTTTGTTATGCAAGTGCCATCCGTTGATTAAATGTCCAAACAGAACCAGGTGTGCTTGAACCTTTTTGTTCAGTAATCGCCACAAGGAACGTGAAGAGTCACGGCAAGTAGAAAACACGTTTCTGGCGTGGTTAATGAAAACAAAACCAACTTGTTTTCATGTTCATATTTATTTGACAAAGTGGATGATTTATGAGGATTGGTCCTGTCTCGCTCCACCGGTAGAGGAAGGCGTTAACACCGCCAGGGCTTGGGGGTTTGATTCTCTGTCTACCTCATCTGGTAGAGCAAGGCATTATAGGGGCAACCTCAAAGATTGCCATGTAAATACGTGTCTGTTACGTCACTATCTAGCTAGAATGATGTAGGTCTAGGTGATTGTTCCTCACTGATGAAAGCCCTTGCATTTGCAGTGTTATGATTGTTAAGAACTGAGTGTCGGGGCCGACACCCTTTTGTCGCACAAGAAAAATATCTCTTATCGCCAGAGGTGTCGCCAAAGAGAGCGAAACTGAAATCTTCGAGTTCACCACTTTAACACTGCCAGGGTTACGGGTTAGGGAGGGAGGGACAGGACAAAAGCTGGCTCTAGTAGATCACACTCTATAGCACAGAGTAGCCTGCTGAGGTCAGTTGTAGTTAGGGTTAGGGTTAGGCTGATCAAACTCATTTTTAACCAGTAGTGTAGGGTTAGTACTCTCTATAGTTTGGTTAGGGTTAGGGTCATAAATATACTGCTCAAAAAAATAAAGGGAACACTTAAACAACACAATGTAACTCCAAGTGTTCCCTTTATTTTTTTGAGCAGTATATATGGCCTGTTAAACCCTATGAGACTAACTGTGATTAAGGGATATACAAATACAATTGAATTAAATACAAGCAGAGCTAGAACAGCTGCAGTCTCTCTCTCTTCTTCCCTCTCTTTCTCTCACCCTCTCTGCTTCTCACCCTCCCTCCTGTTCCCCTCCCTCCTCAATCAATCTCTGTGTTTCTCTCTGTTATTCACACGATCCCTCTCTGTCTTCCATAATTCCTATGTCCATAGTTTGCTATGTTTGTATTCAGTTCTGGGCTTTGGGGAAATGGCCTGAATTGCCCTGGATAACGAGAGAGAGAGATCAATCAATCAATCCCACTGTCTCTACCACGACCTTCTCGTGCCACAGCTACTAACGTCTCACATTGGGTTGATGTTCTGTTTAGTTCTACTTCCTGTTTGATGTAGTCCTTCTGCCTATTTTGGTATTTTTCTATTTCCTGTCGGAGGAGCTCCCCGCTCTGCGTCTGGTCGCTCTCTTCGCGGGTGGCGGGGACACCAGGACCCCGCCCGCCAACCAGAGACAATAGCGCGTGTTCCATGGAACCCCCATAATGCATTGTGCATCTCATTAGCATACCTAACGAGGGTTCTTAGATGAGGAACGAGCTGCTCGTTCAGCGCCCGTTGATCACCATGGAAACCTGGATCCGGGCAAACAAAAGGGTTGGAGAGGGAGAGATGACGTGTGTGGGGACTCTATAGACCCCCGTGTTGTTGTTTTTCTTCCCTTATCTGAGATGAGGTGCAGAATCTTAATCACATGTTAATCACATCTTAATGTAGTCATCGCCTCAACACAGTAATTAATGATTCACCTAAATGTGTGTTTATGAGATATCCTCCGTCTCTTCTAGGTTCAGCTCTTATGAAGATCACAACCGTACACACACACACACACACACACACACACACACACACACACACACACACACACACACACACACACACACACACACACACACACACACACACACACACACACACACACACACACACACACACATACATACATACATACGCACATACGCACATACATACATACATACGCACATACATACATAGACACACACACATACATAGACACACACACATGCGCATACATACTAGCACACACACATACATGCACACATATATCCTCAGATACACACACACGACTTGACTTATAAATGAAGGGGCCCCGGACAATAAACAGGAACTGTTGGCCCCCAGTTCTCGAGCGGCCCCACAGAGCCTCCACTAGCGACCTTGACCTTGAGTGATGTCACCGCTTCGGCGTGTGTCATCCATTCGTCAACTGCATTGTCGACAGCCAATCAAATCAGACGTAATATATAAAGCACTGTTGATGATCAGATTGAGTTGTTTTTGAAGGATGGAGAAACGAACGTTTAATGTCGTTGTGTTGGCGTGTTATTTGCGGCATTTGGTTTGGGGTGAACACAAAGGAATAAGACTTTTACCAGACAGAGACCGAGCAACACTCAAAGGAAGTCATTATTTCCGTCGAGCTCCTGGGCGTCGCTCCGTGTGGATGAACACAAACTTGTTTTGTTTCCAGGGTGGAATTTGGGACTTCATGGTCAGAATCACATTCCCCCAAACAGTGGAACACAGCCCAGTTCAGCCGAGCGTGTACCAGCTGCAGATGTGTGGGTTTGGCGTTTGTGTGTCTGTTTGTGTGTGTGTGCGCGCGCACGCATCATGCCGCTGTGGGTTTATCTATGAGCACGTGCACATGCACACATGCCTGTGTGTTTCTGTGTTAGTGTGTGCATGTGTTTATTGCACGTGTGTGCAAAGTTCTGTGAGTGTTTGGTGCATGCGTGTGTGTATGTATCTATATGTGTGTGTGTGTATTGTTGCATAAGTTTGTGTTTGTGTGTGCATGTGAATATACATGTGTGCGGCCATGTCTATGTATCTATGAGTATGTGTGTGTGTGTGTTTAAATATATGTTTATGAGGTGTGTCTGTGCTTATATATATATGTGTGTGTGTATATATAAACGCACAGACACACACCCACACACAGAGTCTGGTGCCCTACCAGACTGTCCTGGCCCCCTGTGTGGTAACAGGATCCCCCTGTTGGGTCCGGGGAGCCTCGGCCCTTCCCAGGGTGGCCCATCTGGCCCCAAACCAGGGCCAGGTGTCGGCCCACGAACCCGCCACGCCGGGCCCCATCTGCGGCCCCGTCCAGGGAGGTTCCCCCCGTCTCCCAGCCAACACGGGCCCCAGGTCCCCGTACTGGGGGCGTTGTGTGTGTTCTGCACATGGGGCCTTCGGCAGTATGGAACTAGGGGCCCCAACCGATTTCCTTCTGCACTTTTGTCTCTTTTGTTGTTGTTGTTGTTGTTGTTGTTGTTGTGAATGCAAGGATCTGATTGGCTACGCTGGGTGTTTCAGATAGGCTTCAGAGAGCTCAGAGCGGCACTGAGATGGAACAGAACTTTCCGGAACCTTCTGGAACTTCCGGAACATTCCAGAAATGTCCAGTAGTTTCCGGAACCTTCGGATGTCTTAAAGGGATAACACAACAATTAAAGGGATTCTGGTAAATATCCTTGTGACTTGTAATGTTGCCAGTAAACAAAGAGGGTTCCCTCGTGGATCCGACCACAACAGCGTGCTGAATAGATCCTTGGACAGATCTCCTCAAGAAGAATTCTTGAGTTAGGAGTTTGAGTTTGCTGTAACAGACCGAAAGCCAGGCCAGTTGGTTGAAATGTCGCTATGCAGCAGAATATTGAAGTGTCTAAAGATGGATTCTCTAGATTCTGCAATATGCTGCTGTTGAATCCTAGATACACATAAAAGCCATATTTACTACCATAAAGTAATATTTATTAACCCCATGAAGTCCTTATTTGCTAACATCCACAACTCTGGCGTATCCCTTTAAATTCTGAAGCAGCCCTTTCATTTCTTAGCAGACACATTTTGTACCCAAGCCAGGTTGTCGCAGACTAGACTAAACCATGAACATTGTAATTAAACAGCATTTCCCAGAAGTCTCTGCAATTAGGGGTGGCTTCTCCTGACAGCTGTGTGTTTACCTTGTTTACTTCCTCGGCTGTGAAACCATACAATGTCCTCCTAAACCAGATAAAGGATTCATACTTTATACTTTACAAGCGTACGCTTTTATTTTAATCAAGTTTAAGAGCGCAGTTTGAGGTCAGTGGCTCTGAAATGAGACAACTGGAGATGACAGAAGTTGGGCAGCAGAGAGAGAGAGAGAGAGAGAGAGAGAGAGAGAGAGAGAGAGAGAGAGAGAGAGAGAGAGAGAGAGAGAGAGAGAGAGAGAGAGAGAGAGAGAGAGAGAGAGAGAGAGAGAGAGAGAGAGAGAGAGAGAGAGAGAGAGAGAGAGAGAGAGAGAGAGAGAGAGAGAGAGAGAGAGAGAGAGAGAGAGAGAGAGAGAGAGAGAGATGGGGGAGAGATTTCTCTCTCCTCACATCTGTCCCGGACATGGGATGCTCGCTGATTGGGTTTCACCAGCCTGCTCATCCCCAGACCACCGGCCTGGAGTGGGAGCGT
>JACYXH010000166.1:507500-512500 GCA_026745465.1 Lota lota
TACTGGACCTACTCTAGGCTACGTCACTATGCTACTTCACCTACTCTAGGCTACGTCACGATGCTACTGCACCTACTCTAGGCTACATCACTATGCTACTGCGCCTACACTAGGCTACGTCATGACGCGACGGAGGACGTTCTGGACGTGGGTGTGCCGTGTTTCCCCGAGCGTGGAACCAAGCAAACACACCTCCGGAGCGGAGGGCAGGTATGCGTGGCGCGCTGGGAGCGTCTTCCCGGTGGTCAGGACCTGACACCTGATAATGATTTACCTCCGTGTGTGGGTAAGTCTGCGTTCTCCTCCACTGCGAGCCACGAGAGGCTCAGACCCCGGGCACATGCAGACGCCCCACCCCCCCCCCCAGCCACCGCTGTTTGAGCATGAATGTTTATTAGAAAAGGCTGCAGTTGCATGGGAAGACCTTTTCTCTGGGTTGGAGTCTGAAAACGTATCTGCAGGCATTTATTTTTTCAGGAATACTTTCGGAGAGTAATGTAGGATTACTTTTCAAACAGCCGGGCAATAGGATTCTTTAACACGTTCACTATTCAATTGAATGTTTCTTTGCATTTTGCTCTAGAATGCCTACAGGTAGACTGTGTACATTGCGGGATTCGAACCCAGAACCTTTCCAGCTCTGAGTGATGCCCTCACCACTGTGAATATGAACAACACACTGAATTTGTCCTGGAGCTTGGAGTTAGAAAAAACGCTCTGTCTACTGCTCCTTGATCAGTGCACGTAAGTGATTTACTTTAGATCACTAATTCTCTCATGAGCTGCAGAAGAATGGTCCTCACAAAGAAAACCCTTGACAACAAAACACAATTTTGTCTCCGCAAGTACTGCAGAAATAAAGCTTCACTTATTAAAAACGACATGCTGATGGGTAGATTCTGACTGAAACCCACATTACTTTCTCTGCTTTCAGCGCCTTTCTTTTTTAAATAAAAAAATTGTATTGGACAGTGCAACAAACTGATGATTTAGAAAAACACCACGGCAGCTGATGCAGATGAATTAAATATTAATAAAATAACAGCTTCTCTCTCTCTCTCTCTCTCTCTCTCTCTCTCTCTCTCTCTCTCTCTCTCTCTCTCTCTCTCTCTCTCTCTCCTCTGCTTTGTTCGATGGGCACACGCGCCCATAAAATCCTCACATAAACATGCACTCGCGCACACACAAACACACACATGCAGACACACTCCGGATTTTAATGCATATTAATGAAGTTAAACGGCTGGCTCTGTGTGGAAGAGGAATAGATAATGGAGGAGGCGGAGGAGGAGGAGGCGGCTGGTGGTTGGGGGCCACCCAGAGCCCGGCACCCCGGGGAAAGAGAGCCAGGTGCCGCGGCTCTCCATCTCCATGTGAGGTGGGGTCAATAGTGAAGCGACGCGGTTTGATTCTCTCGTGCTTTTCAACGGAGACAAAAAGCTTACTTATTATCATTTTTTACAAAAATCCCAAACTTATAATTTCTTGGTTATTGAGGAATTGAAATGTTAATGTCTAAGCAGGCAGGGTGAATAAATAATTATATATAATCGATCTGTTTAGTGAGAAAGGTGAGAGAAAAATCGCCATCACGGCTTTAAACAATTCAGACTGCGTTTTTTTAATGTGATAATGGACTCACTAAAACAGAAAGCGATTCTTTTCATTTTCTCTCTCGTGTTATTTCTCTCAGATAATCAACGTGAACCCAGGCCACGCCCCCTCGCCTGTATTCCCGGTGGAAGTTATGAGCTCGCGGTCTGCTGCGCGTTCTGCGTAGACTAGAAGGAGCAGCGAGCGAGAGCGGACCTACCTCTACACACACACACACACACACTGAAGCCACACTTGATTTGAAACTCTGCTTCTCGCAGACTCCGTCTCCACAACAACAGCCCGCCGCCATGGATCTGTTAGATCACGGCCTGTTTGACGCGCGCTCGCCGTACAACTACACCTTCAATTTCTGGAACGATTACCTTGGCCTGTCCACCATCGTGGCGAAGAGCAAACTCCACCCGCCGTCCCTGAGCGCCAACTCCATCACCGAGTCTCTGAAGGCGACGCTGGGTCTGGACGACTCCCCGGTATGCTCGTGCGTAATTGGGCACGGCGGAGACGGGCACGCGGACAGCTGCTGCCGCTGCTGTTGCTCCGGTGCACCGCCCAGCTCCACCCCTGCTCCCATCTCCATCTTCGACCTGAAGGAGCGCCTGTCGCTCCTCCGGCCCTACGATCATCTCCTCTCCTCACCCGGCGACGCCCCGCTGGCGGAGGAGCGCGAGGCGACGTACAGAGAGAGCTTTGGCGCCATGGATCTTCACGGGCTCGCTTTGGACCGCCGGCGCAACAAGCAGCCGCACATGCACGGCGGCAGGAGCAGCAAGCCCGAGCCCAAGGTGTGCGTGTTCTGTCGGAATAACGGGGCCCCGGAGGAGGTGTACGGCTCCCACATCCTGAAGACCGCCGACGGCAGGGTGCTCTGTCCCATCCTGCGCGCGTACACCTGCCCGCTCTGCAGCGCCAACGGAGACCACGCGCACACCATCAAGTACTGCCCGCTGTCACGAGACCACCCGAGCCAGCGCGCGGCGAAGGGGGCGAGAACGGTCCACAAGAGGCTCGCGATATTCTAGACGAGGGGGAAATAAATCAAAGGTTTATTTTATTTGAGATTGAACACTTGTTCAAAATACTATTTGGTAAATTGGCAGTGGTTCTGCCCCCGCCCCAGTGGATGCACACGACAAGTCGGGAGAAGTAGGCCTATATTAAAGGCTGTTCAACTTGAGTATATTTTTCATGTTACACTTTATGACGCGTTGTATAGCCCAATTCACACGTTGCGCGTAATTGTTTTGCGCTTAACTCGTTCGCACATTCAAAGGACGGCGATGGCGTTATGTTTGGATCACGTGGAAGGACCAAAGCACTGTTCACACCGACGACTGAATGACCGCTCGTTCTTATTCACTTGTCTGCGCGTCGTGGAGCGCGTCGCGTACGCACGGCTGTGCATGTAAACACGGGAGTTTTACGATAGATTGTATAGGATGCTACATGCTAGATGATACAACTCGATGAACGAAATACTACTTCTTTATATTGAGCACAATTCTGCGAGATATTTTTTTTCTACCAAAGTACATTTTTGTATTCAAACTTAGCTTGAAATTAACTGTATTGTTTATATGTTGAATGTCTTTATACGGTCCAATATTTTAGCGTGATCCCTTGGCTAGCCTTTCAGAGAATGTTTGTTTCTAAATGTAATAGAAAATGTTATATTCGTTACATTCTTAGGGCCACAATTGCAGAGAATTGTCTGAACTTTGTCTTTTTAAAATGTAGGCCTAACTGAATGACAGTGAAACACTTTCTTACAGACACAGTTGATTTTTTTCTCAGTACATAAGTTTCATAATATGTATATTTGAAATTATTGTAAATGTGAATGATTTTAACTATGACGTAGCCACCTGACATTCCAAAGCCTTGAACATAAAATACAAGTTTTATGTACTTTTTTGATTGTATATCAGTGAGGGATACGTTTGCTGTATGCTACATTTACACATTGTAATGCCCATGATTTAATTTGCTTTGAATATGGGAACTACCTTTTTAATAAAGTAAAAAAAAAAAAAATCTGATTTAGTCTTCTCAACCCAATTCTCTGTATTTAGGCAGCATTTATGTAACAAGATGTAAAACGGGGAGTTGTACTTGTTGGATGTATTGCAGCTCAAATTCTCTTCAAGCCACGAACGAAAGATAGTTGAGAATCGTGGTTACAATGTTGTGGTCGTCTGCGTTCACTCGGGAAATGCAACAGCGCCACCCTGTGACCAAAACGTGTTATTGTGAAGAAATACGCGATTGTGTCAATCGGCGTTAACCATGGGCTGTCCGGTCTTTACGCGTGTTACCTCTTTGTGAAGGATGCCTGTCTGCATTTTTCGGCTGTTTGTCAATTATCAGTTATCTACAGGTGAAGATACGTTTTTTTGGTTTAATGTAGGAATTCAATAGATGTGAATTGACAGCATACAACGGTCGCATTGAATCCTTTTAAAGATGATAGGTCTTGATTGACAAAATTATTTGAACCAGGGACACAGGTAGGATACCTGCAAAGGAATCCTAGCCTCAGTCCTAAACATCTACACTGGATGGTTAATGTAGCTTAAAACCAAGGTGTCACATGTTCTTATCTCAAGGTGCCAGAACAGCATCTCCCACACAGCTGCAAGCCCTATGTCAGCAGGAAACTGTCACACACACACACACACACACACACACACACACACACACACACACACACACACACACACACACACACACACACACACACACACACACATACATACATACACACACACACACACACACACACACACACACACACACACACACACACACACACACACACACACACACACACACACACACACACACACACACACACACACACACACACACACACATCCAAAATGTCTGCCACAGAGTTTTAGGACATCCAAAGCAAGCTGTGACTCATCACTATGGGTTTCTAAAAATAGATCCACAACCGACTCAGAACCAGAAACGGAACCAGAGACAGAACCAGGGTGTAATTACGTAATGTCTGACCAGCACCATGCCCTGCTAGTCCAAGTGTCAGGAGAAGATACATGTCAGAAGGAGTTTTAGGAGTAGGATTTGAATGAAGCATCATCCATTGTAATTGGCTATATCATCTTTGGCCAGACAGGATAGCACCAGTCTACTGTGTAGACTGTTCAGGTGTTTGGTTTCTAGTTTGTTGAACACTGTGGCTTCCACTGTCTCTGTACTTGCTGGCTCAATTCATTTATTGCCTTCTAGAATCAAACCAAACCCCAAGAGTGCAATGAAGAGAAGTCTCCTCTCCTCTCCCCTTCTCTCTCTCTCTCTCTCTCTCTCTCTCTCTCTCTCTCTCTCTCTCTCTCTCTCTCTCTCTCTCTCTCTCTCTCTCTCTC
>JACYXH010000166.1:515000-585000 GCA_026745465.1 Lota lota
TGACCGGTGAGTAGGAGAGGGTCTGCCATGTTTTTTTGGCAGGGCATCACTGTGACGTCATGACGACCTGAGCGAAGGACGAATGATCCTACGGCTGTATCAGGCCTTTCTTTCTTACCATCAATTTAAGAGACAGGAACGCTTTGGGAAGGTGGAAAGGTTTCTTTCCTGGCATGGAACCAGACATTTAGTAAAAGTACTGTGACATTGAATATAAGTAGTGTCATTTAGTAAAAGTAGTCCGACAGTACTGTGTCATTTAGTAAGAGTACTGTGACATTGAATATAAGTACCGTGTCATCTAGTAAGAGTATTTTAACATTATTGAATATGGGATCAAATCTCTTCGCCCTCGTGATTAAATCAGTCTCCATCGCTGTCTTCAAGATGGCCGCCCTCTGGTCCTTCTGGGTCGTTCTTCCACGTCAGACCCAGTCATGGCGATGTTGACTTCTTGTTTCTCCTTCCTCCCCCGCAGATGAGAATCGGTGAGCTGGAGACGGACATCTCGGACGCGAAGCAGGAGATGTCTCGCTACCTGAGGGAGTACCAGGACCTGCTCAACGTCAAGATGGCGCTGGACATCGAGATCACAGCCTACAGGTACGTCTCGTTCCTCATGTGACCGTTAGAGTTGGAGTTGAAATGCCAGGAAATGCTTGATGGTCAGGCATCCTACACCGTGCAACCAGTAACACATAACAACGTCAATATAATCAAAGATACAAGATACAGATTATATAAAATAACGCCTATCCTAGTATCCTGAAATACCCTATGAAATATATGCATGTACAGTATGTGTGTAGGTAGGGCTATGTCTGTCTTGTCTGTCTTGTCTGTCTGTCTGTCTTGTCCGTCTGTCTGTCTGTCTTGTCTTGTCCGTCTGTCTGTCTGTCTGTCCGTCTGTCTGATTCCATGTGTGTTCTTATTTCAAGTCTTTATTTTGTCCGACCTTCCAGGAAACTCTTGGAGGGGGAGGAGTTTCGGCTGGCCTATCCGGCTCCTCCAGGCCTGGCCTAAGGTTCCAAAACCTCTGCGGTGATGTCACCCTGACCCCGTTTCTTCCAGCACCACCCCCCACCCCCACCCCCACCTAATCGTTAATGCTTTAACTCTTTTACATTCTCCTCCCCTGACCCCCAAATCATCCTGACCCTCAAACTCCCCCCTTACTCCCTCCTAACTCCCCCAAACTCCCTCATGACCCCCAAAACATTTCTGACCCCCAACAGCAGCTCATTCTTCTTAAGTCAGATGTGCCCTTGTTCTTCAAGAGGTCTCCAAGGAAGTCCCCCTTCTTCTACACACGTACTGACAACACACACACACACACACACACACAAATACCTTCGCACACACACATAGAGACACAAACACACACACGCACACACACAAACACACACAAGCATGAAAAACGGCGCGCTGTGGAACGCAGAGCGGCCGCCAAGTCGTTAGTCGTTAGTTAATTAATAAGTCAATTAGTTAATTAATAACAAATAGCTATTGGCTGGACAGCGATATGCTCCTGGCTGAGTTCTCCTTTGTTGGCCTACGCTGAGGCCCCAGCACCAGGATCTTCTCTGGCCAACTATCGACCCCTCACTGCGCAAACATTTAACCAGATGTGTGTGATTGAGGGACACGTCCGCCATATCTGGAGGCTTGGGACTTGATCAGTAGTTTAACGAACGCAAACTCTGCCAACTGACCATGCGTTGTCCTGCACCCTGGGTCACTAACGCTAATAGTTCAGTGGACCAGTAACCTTAAATGTTTTATTTCCATTAGAATAAATGACCAATTGTCTCCATGTTTCGCCTACTGTATCGTCCCTGTATTTGGTACGACACACAAACACCGTGTGAGTATGAAATGCACCGGCCTACCGGGTGATTCAGGGATCCCGTTAGGAGTCCGCTTGTTTTCTGAAAATGATTAGCGTTATCGTTCGTTTTATGTTTGGTTTGCTAGCTCATTGTCAACCTACAAGCTAGACTATGAAACAGGTTCAACTTTGAGGTACAGTATGCCGGGGGGGGGGTTAGGGTTTAGGGTTTGCTGATCGAGCCCCGGCTGGGGGCTCTCCATCCGGACCCAAACGGAGCTCTGTCCTTGACCTGTGATTACCTGTAAGAAACTACATGCTAATAAACGGCCTAACAGAAGGTGGACTCAGTGTGTCGTCTTTCCATTCCCGTGGAAGTAGGCCTACTGCTCATTAGCGCGTGTGTAAGGCCTGTAATAGTAGTATAGAGATACAGTACAATGGAGGGAATATGATGCAGAGACACAAATAAGCCAAATATGGTCCTTCTCAAACATGAATGAAAAATGCTTTGCTGTGGTTTTCTTCGGTCTGAAAATATTGATTTGTTCCTTCAGAAGATGTACATCACTCACGTTTAATGACATGAAAACCACAAACCTTTAATCAATAATTTAGTGCTTTTGATTAATTTATAATTTATCTCTGTTGGCCCAAAGGCTGTGTGTTATTACTTATAGGCTATTTAGATTTTAGTCAGCCGTTTCACGAGGAGATAATCAGTTTTCATGCTCAATGTCAGTGAACAAACCCAGAGGTACACAGTGCTGCAGCATATCCCATAATTCCTGCTTTCTCTAGCGTGTCCAAGGAATTATCAATAGACGTCTGAGCGATTTCAGTTCACTCCACACTCACATGGTGGATACTTGAAGCCCTGTGTCTTTAAATGTTTCCTTGGGAGATAATCAATTAAATAAAGATTGGATAAACATGTATTAATTAAATAATGAAAAGGCAGAATACACGCATTGTTCTACATATTATATTTAGCGTATTTGCATCATCCTGAGTGTGTGTGTGTGTGTGTGTGTGAGTGTGTGTGCATGCGTGTGTGCGCGCGCGCAGACGTGTAGTTGCTTCAGTTAGGCGACAGGGGGCGCTAGCCGCGGAGGTTTCCCCTTCCTTGAGGGGTCAGAGGACATCAACATGGAGTCCCCCATGTAAGGACAACATTGCTGGTTCAATGCTACGTTAACCGAAAAGAGAAACGGCTACGCGTGGTATTTTCATATGGATGAATAGACATATTAACTAACGACTAGCGTGTCTACCGCTTTAACTATTTAACTGCGCTGAACCATGTTTCAAGTAATCGGTGGAAGAGCTTTCCCCGTGGCCCGACTGTTCGCTCCCCGCTGCGGCGTGTTGGTCGAGTCGGTCCGGGGGAGAAAGTCCCGCGGCGACCCGCCGGCCAAGTCCAAGGAGGGGCGAATCAAAGTCCCGCCTCCCGTGGACCCGGTGGAGATGGTGGTCCTCAAGGAGAGATTCACGGAATACAACCTGATCATGAGGGCCCTTCGGTACGTGGCTTCACATTCAGTTTTAACTTTCAAGCTAAAAGCAGTCCGATAGCCGAACGTCACCTCACGAAGGGTGTCAGTGTATATTTGTTATGGTCGAGTTCCCTGTCAATTGAATGTGTCGGTGAAAGTGTTGGTGTGAAAGTGTTCATCTTTTCGTGGCCCTTTTCATAGATCCCGTAACAGTCTAGCATGTGGTGTAGTCCTGTTGAAAATGGATTCAACTGTAAGCTCCCACTTTCTTGCTGAAGAACGGCACGTACAATAGAACATACATAATCACAGCATAATTGATAACTGGTTATGAAGATAACACTACATTGATCTCAGCAGGGAAAAAAAATGAAGGACTGATATATTCGCCTATTCATGGACGACACACAATAACGAATTTCCGGATGCAGTTAAGCATCAGTTCGTTAGCCTACAGCTTGGCATTGAACCCTGACGTGTGTGTGTGTGTGTGTGTGTGTGTGTGTGTGTGTGTGTGTGTGTGTGTGTGTGTGTGTGTGTGTGTGTGTGTGTGTAGACTAGAGTTCAAGGAGGAGGTGCTGCGTAAGAAGTACGAGGAGGAGACGGGCTCGCTGGCGGAGGAGCGAGCCAGGCAGGATGCGGAGGAGCACCAGGTCCTGATGGCGTGGAACGATGCAGAGAACCTCCGCATGCTGAAGCTCAGGTGAGGAGGAGGAGGAGGAGAGGGGAGGCGGCAAAGAGGAGGAGGTGAGAGGATATGGTGGGGGAGGAGGTGGTTAGGAGGAGGTTGGAGAGGTGGTGAGGAGGTAGGTTTAGGGGAGGAGGAGACGTGCGTGGAGGAGCAGGGTGAGGAGGAGGAGGAGAGAGGAGGCTGTGAAGAGGAGGAGGTGAGAGGAGGAGGAGGTGGTTAGGAGGAGGTTGGAGAGGCGGTGAGGAGGTAGGTTTAGGGGAGGAGGAGATGTGCGTGGAGGAGCAGGGTGAGGAGGAGGAGAGAGGAGGCTGTGAAGAGGAGGAGGTGAGAGGAGGAGGTGGTTAGGAGTAGGTTGGAGAGGTGGTGAGGAGGTAGGTTTAGGGGAGGAGGAGACGTGCGTGGAGGAGCAGGGTGAGGAGGAGGAGAGAGGAGGCTGTGAAGAGGAGGAGGTGGTTAGGAGTAGGTTGGAGAGGTGGTGAGGAGGTAGGTTTAGGGGAGGAGGAGACGTGCGTGGAGGAGCAGGGTGAGGAGGAGGGGAGAGGAGGCTGTGAAGAGGAGGAGGTGAGAGGAGATGGTGGGGGAGGAGGTTGGTTTAGGGGAGGAGGAGACGTGCGTGGAGGAGCAGGTAGAGGAGGAACCAGGGGCTCTGGTGAAGAGCAGGGTGGAGGTGAGGAGGTGGTTGAGAAGGAGGATGGGCTGACGGAGGAGGTGGTGAGGAGCTACGCCTGAATTAAGCAGCAGCAGCTGAGGAAGTCAGACGTGGTGAGTGATGGAACGCCCTGGTGGAGAGATGGTCCATCTCCACCTCACGTTTAAAACCAGTTCTTTACAGTACATCGTACGGTTATAACATTTCTAATATAGTACAAAAAGGTCTAGATCAATCCATGTAACCAGGACAAAATATCAGTCCGCCCAATGGAGACAACATTTAAAGCAAAGATCAGAAATACGCAACAAAACATAAGATACAGTACGAGATGATATCGTCCACAACGATAGTCCCGTGGTCCTCAACGACAGCAGATCTGCGTGACGTGTAGAATAACGTAGACCTCCTCTCTTGCGTGTTCTGCTTCAGACAACTGCGAGTGCAGAAGGAAACAGAGGAGGCAGAGAACAGGAAACGGGAAGTGATTCTTCAGCGAGAACAGGAAATGCGGACGTTCATCCAGGAGAAGGAGCGGGAGATCCTGCAGTTACAGGTGAGAGGTCGCTTTCAGGACAGTCCTTAGTCACTGCTCTTCTTAAATGGGTCGGCTCCAAACACTTTTTTGTACTGTATATCTTCTCTTAATTAGCTTTTTAGAGAGGTATTCCTTCCCAAAAACAATCGACTGGCTACTTTACATACGATAACATTTGCTATCAATACCCAAAATGCAAAGACCTCAAAGTCCCCCAAGATACTTCCTACATTACGGCTAAAGAATATCAACTACGGATAGTCAAGACGATGATTTTGATAACCATTCATTTGTGTGCATTTAATTTGCACACATTTGATTCTACTTCGATTCTACTTTTGATCATTTCGGTTGGTGGGAGCACAAGGCGGTTCGGGGGTAGCTAGCTAGTTCGCCGGTAGCCGTGGCGACGGGCTCTGAAACCCCGTCCCCTGTGGCCCGTTGCAGGAGGAGGCGCAGAACTTCGTCACGCCGGAGAACCTGGACCAGCGCATCGAGGCGGCCCTGGACCGCCCGCGCAACTACAACTACGCCATCGACCGCGAGGGCCGCGTCGTCAAACGCACCGTCCTCGACTGACGCACGCCGCCCAGCGCCCGGATTGAGGTCAACGGCGGCTTTCCGTGCGTCCGCGTGTCCCGACGGGGGGGGGAGCGGTCTGGTCCCGGGGGGGGGGAGCGATCTGGTCCCGGGGGGGGGGGGGGGGAGAGAGCGATCGTCCACGCTACAAGGTCGTCACAAAAAGGTCGTGGCGTGAACGGTAAGGCGTTGAAAGGTCGAATTTCACCGTGTTGTGAATAATACACACGTAGGGGTGTTTTAGCGGACCACTGGAACTGGGGAACGTTGCGGTTCTTCGACCGCGAAGCGAGGACTTCTCGGCGACTTCATCGTTCCAAGGTGGAAACGCGTTGGGCGTTGGGCACCGTCATAAAAGATACTCAAACATCGAATGTAAAATCCCTACGCTTTATGCTCCTGTGTCGTCCATGTGTGTGTTTAATAAACTCGAGTGTACGTCCTAAACGGTCAACTAATTGTTTCATTTTAAAGCGGTGGAAAGACGATATTCACAAACAGAAAATGTATTGAACTAAACATCTTTCAAGGTATGAGTGGCAGCACCAGTGGTTAGAAAGTGTTTGGTAGGCTGAATACAAGAAATCAGTCAGCTGTTTTTATTTGGTAAATTTGCTTGACATACATTGCATACACTCTGCATGGCGGTTTGAACTTGTTGTTAATGCCCAATATAACATAGCAAGCATACAGAGCAGGGCTGTGAATGGCATTCGGAAGACATGTACTACTACATCTACTTGACAGTAGCGCCAATAAACAACCCAAAAATAAATACATTCAGAAAATACCTGTCGGTAAAGCCATGGGCTATCAGATATTTATTCTTTTTTTAAATGGCGGCAAACGGAAAAACAAAATCTGAGAAGGTTTTGAGCCTTCTTGAAGGGAATTCGAGCTCTGACAGTTTGAACTAACTTCTAAATGTCGGTTTAGTGTTGCAGACAGCTTAGGATCGTAGTCCTCTTGAGTTCAGCTGAATGGGAACAAAGAAAATGACACTACAACTCAACAAATAACATTCACAGAGATGACCTAGGACCTATGACCTATGACCTATGACCCAAGGACAAAACAAACAAGATGTACAACTGGTCTTTTCTGTATTCCTGCCGTTTGACGAAACGTAGCATATGCTTGCGTTGAACTTAAAACTAACTCTTAGGAATAGAGTAGCACTCCAATATTCAAGTATAGTAACTCTATGTAAAAAATCTAATAAAAAAAGAGTTCCCCACATGTGATATGATATGAAGTGTCATCGCGTCATCAAGGGAAACACCAACCGACCAATCAGGGTGGGGGGCGGGGCATACAATTGGGACACGTGTAAGTAAATCTTTTTGACTCGGTGACAAGTGTTCTCTAAAATGTACGAACATACGCAACAACAACAAACACCCAAAAACGAACAACGTAGACGGGGAGGCGGGCGTTAAGAAATGTGGTTGTTGAGCTGCCCCGGGTACTTCTCAAAGCGCCGCTCGGCCTCGTCGCTGAACGCATCGCCTTCACAGGAAAAACAACACCATGGATTTACATATACGAGAAACAAAGTTACGTTTGACTTATAACTTATAACCGTGAATCCGGTAAGGACGGTACATGGGATGCACGCTACGTTGCACAGAGTTCGATCTTTTACGTTGAGTATTTCTTTGGGGTATAGTCTGTTTTTCGCTTTGGTTTGCGGTTTCTTACCAGTGTGGCAGTTGTGCAGCCAGATGCGATGGCCGTCGTATTTACAGTTGCACTTCATGGCGTTGTTGGTGAAGTCGCTCTCGGCCACTTCGAAATTTGGATTTATAACGATCTGAAGAGGAAGGACAAGCAGTTATTGTAATGAGTTTTAGTGTTTAGGTGCAACTGCAATGACCCGTTGTTTGACACTAGAGGGAGCCGTCTCTTCGGTTGGCTTTCAAAGTTGCCCTTGGCTCTCTTTGAGTCTCTAACTCTGGCAGTGCTGAGGTCTGGCCTGGACAGGAAGCTTCTACTCAACATTAGTTTCCCATTCACTCACTCATGTATGCCACATAAATCCCCCAAAATATCTGTATTTTGTCTTGACAACCCTAACTTCCCTCTGAATCACAACCACAATTCCAATGTGATTCCATAATCCCACATTTTTTGTGACTGCCAAGTCTCCAAGTCTGAGGCCATGACATTCCACCTTCCTCCCTCCTTACTTGTAGAATGTAGTTTCCTGGCTTGACGTCTGTGATGTCTATCCACTGGCAGTCGATGTCATGGCGGTACATATCCCAGCATCCCACCGTGATGCCTTGCTCACCAAAGTTGGCGCACTCGTAGCGCTTGGAGATCCCTAGAGAGAGACCCACTTGCTCAGGGCAACTCATGTGTCAGACACGAAACCAAATCCCCTTCCTGGGACTAGTACTGGGAAGGTTCCACAGAATGTTGTCTCCGACGTAACAGTGTTGCATGCTTTCTACATACTTTGCGTTCAAGCACATTAATGGACCGTTCTGGAGTACGGCATTTCAGAACTTTAAACGAAATCGAATACTTATATATAAAAATATAAAATATTTTAAAATATAAAAGTATTGAAGTATTTCTCCCGCGGTACTTCAGGATATATGAGCCCTTCCCGCCGTGGTTCCTCTGACCTTCATGGCATTCGCTGTCCTCCAGGCAGAAGCTGGCCTTGTGGCCCTCTGCCACCTTCGTCCCATTGGAGTTGAGCAGGTCATAGTGGGTGAAGATGTCCATGCTGTGGTAGTGACTGCACGCCGCAAACAACAGACCAGCATCAGAACACAACAACAACAACAACAACAACAACAACAACAACAACAACAACAACAACTCATCATCACAGGGGCAGGGCCGTACTCTAGAGGTTAGGGTGTTTGACTCCCAGACGAAAAGGGTCTGGGTTCGATGCCCAATGTGTCCGCAGTCTACCTGTAGGCCCCTTGAGCAAGACGCCCCCCTGACCCCTACCTGCGCCTTAATGCCACGCATCTAAACCAACCTAAAGGACGGACAGGAGCGTCTGCCTGAATTAGCCCACGGTCCTTTAAGCCAGTAATTGCTTGCGACACAATAAAAATGGCCGCCAAACGTAAACCTTCGAAACCAACCCCGAAACGGGAAAGGAGAAGTGGAAGTGAACCGGAAAGGGAAACGGGCGGTGGTTGTACCCGTGGCAGGCGTGCCACACCCAGGAGTGGCGGCCGGCCTTGGGCCTGAAGTCGGAGCGGCCGATGTTGTGGATCTGGGAGGAGAAGCGCAGCAGGCGGCGGTGTCCGTAGGGCCAGTTGGCGCTGGCCGCCGTCTTGGACAGGCAGTCCTCCTCGGCGGCGCAGTACAGCATGTGGAGCGGGCGGTCCTCGATGTACACCGTCTCCTGGACCACCGGCGCGTCCAGGACCAGGTCCGAGGCCGCTGGGGGGGGGGGGGGGGGGGGGGGGGGACATTTGTTTGGACCAGGCGGTGTTTGCGTTGCATTGGCACCCGTTTGTTTATGCTAGTAGGCAGGAACGTCTAGCAGTGGTTAGCCGCTTCGACTCCCAGCTGAAAGGGTTTTCCTGACGCGGAAAAAGATGTATCTCCTACAAAAACCAAAGATGTGTGTCTGTAAGTGTGTGTGTGTGCGCGTGTGTGTGTCTGCGGGTGTGTGTGTGGGGGGGTGCATGTGTGTCTGTGTGGGTGTGCGTGCATGCGTGTGTCTGTGCGCGTGCATGTGTGTGTGTGTGTGTGTGTGTGCGCGTGTGCATGCATGTGTGTGTGTCTGCAGGTGTGTGTGTGTGTGCGTGTGTGTGCATGCGTGCGTGTATATGCGTGCGTGCGCGTGTGTATGTGTGTGTGTGTGTGTGTGTGTGTGTGTGTGTGTGTGTGTGTGTGTGTGTGTGTGTGTGTGTACTCACACTCGGAGCAGATGACCCCGGCGGCGAACTTGGCGGCGGTCTTCTGACAGCTGAGGACCTTGTGGTGCTGACACTGGCTCAGAGCCATCTCACCGCCGGTGCATTTCACCCCGCTCATCACCATCTCCGTCACGTTGCTGCTGTCCCAGTACCAGGTTTCCTTACCGCAGGACCCCCCACACACACACACACACAGAGACACACACAGAGAGACGGACAGAGACACGGACAGAGACACACACAGAGACACACGCAGAGACACACACAGAGACACACACAGAGACACACACAGAGAGACGGACAGCGACACACACAGACACGGACAGAGACACACACAGAGACACGGACAGAGACACACACACAGACACACACACAGAGACACACACACAGAGACACACACAGAGACACGGACAGAGAGACAGTGAGACGGACCAGAACACACAGACGAGACACGACAGATTTATTGATGAGGGATAAACATACTCATTCATTCAACCTTAACTGTCTCTACAACGGACATGTGACCCCAACTTCCTCTGAAATAGGGAAGGGTTCTATTTTTGGGGGGTTGTGTCCCATGAAGGCGGGCATACCCTTTCAGCCAATAGCTGATCAGCTTTTGAAGCAGTATGTACTCCTGTTATAGCCAATCAAATCACACTTGTTCTTCGAATGTGTGGAAATATGACATTTTTCATACATATCTTTGATAAGCCCTGGGCAATTGCTATTTCTTGCGCAGTCACAAGATGGCGCTGTGGGGGACGTCTTACCAAACAGCCTGTTTAAGACCACTTACTGCTGGCCAGTTCGTTTCTGGTGAAACTGAATTCCTTTAACGGGACGTTTTCTTTCAGTGTTGTTGATTAATCTTTTTTTGGTCACAATGATATTTAATTGAAATATTACTTTGCCTGAGATTTACTACTAAATATAAACAAGGATTGTAAAAATCCCCAAACATCCACAAGCCGCATTGATTTCCCTAAAACATAAAAAAAACTCAGATTGACGTCAATCAAACCCCCCCCCCCCCCCCCCCCCCCCCCCCACACACACACACACACTAACACAGTAGTTCATATATTTTGTTAACCTTATATTGTTAACAGTCCACCTTTTTACTTAAACCTCCTACTCACAGTGACGGCGTGCATGGAGTAGCCCATGCCTAGCTGCCTGCACACCACCATGGCTTCCTTGGTGGTCCAGCCCGCGCTGCACACCGTACCCCACCTGGAGCCCACCTCAACCTCCACACGGCCCTCATAAGTCGTCCTCCCGCCCACAATCCTCACCTGCAGGTGGGGCCTAGGGGGCGTTAATGTGGGGGGGTGGGGGGCGGGGGGGGGGGGGGGGGGGGTCCGGCCCAGAACACTCATTGGACCGGCGGCGGCGGGTCGACCGCGTTCTCAACGTTCGTACGATGCTCGCGCCGATTAGTTTGTAGCGTTATAGCCGTGAAAGCGTTTAGCGAAGGCTTAGCGGTTATTGGTTATTAGCAGTGTGGAGGGGGGGGGGGGGGGGGGGGGGGTGTGTAACGCGTCACAGCAATACATTACTTTTAGCAGTAACAAAGTCATATGACGCGTTACATATCATTTTGGTAGCGGTTCCTTGCGTGAAGTAATGCGTTACCATCAAATGAGGCGCTCAGTATTTAATCCTTTCTTTTTTAAAGTGCTTCAAACACACAACAGGCCTATTTTTCGCAGCACTATGGCTCAGTTTTGCATGCTTTAATTTGTGATTTGCTGGTGAGGTGGGGGAAGGCTTCAGGCACGGGGATAGCTACATGGCATTTCTGAGGTCGTTTTGCGGGAGCTTGTCTACCGTGGCTCCGATAGTGGACGGTATAATCTTCGGCTACTGTAGTTTGGTCAAAGTAACGCAAATGTAATAGGTAATATGGACAGTTTTACCTCAAACACAAGTTAATATCGTAAAGAAAGGCATTACTTCCAAATAGCAGTAATAAGTAACATGTGATTTGTTCTATTTTGAAAGTAACCCAACACTGGTTGTGAGAGGGACCTGCTGGTCTTCATACTGAGGACCCGGGTGGGGCCACCACTCGGTTCGAGGGGGCGGTCGGTGTGATTGAGGGGTTGGTGTGTTTTAGTCTGGCCGCGCGGTGCAGTGTGTTACTCTTCTATCCTACCCCTGCCAAACCACACATCCTTCTTGGGCCATTAAATTTAGCCGGGGCTGTGATCCATCACATCCCCCTTAGTCACCTCCTTCTAACTGACGAAGAGGACGAAGAGGAATACCGCTGAACAGCGGTTCTGAAACTTGTTCGTCTCGGGTCCCAAAAATACAATTTCACTGGATCCTTCCAATACAGAGGCTCTGTGTGTTGTCAGGCCCACCTCCACCGGCATCCATTTTGGATCCAGCTGTACCGACCCATCCCTAGCTAAAGAAGCTAAGCTGACCTAAAGTGTCGCTGCGTGGAGCTATTGGCTAAGCGTGGGTTAGTAACCTACTTTCAAGCCCTGGTTAGCGTAGCCCAGGCCTAGCTGCCTGCAGGCCACAGTGACCTCCTTGTTGCCCCAGCTTTCCCCGCAGACCAAGCCCCAGCTGTGGGTCCGGTTGGGGCCGGGCCCCAGGATCTCCACGCGGCCCTCGTACCGCGTGCGTCCTCCCGTCAGGCGGATCTGCGAGGGGCACAGCGGTGAGTCGGCGGGATGCGGCTAGCATGACGTGGCTAGCGTCGTAGACACACGCAGACTGGCTGGGTCGCTGGGCGGTGGACGATGCTAACGGCTTCAAATGATGCTGCATTAGCATCGGAGGATAGCATAATCTTTCAGTAGGAATTTCAACAAGGATGCACAAATGCAATTTGCATTGCATTTGTAATTTACATTGCCTTAATTGATGTTAGCAATAGCATTACTTGGTATTTATAGCATTAGCACGGACTGCTGCTTCAAGTGTTTTGAGGCTCAATGGGGAAGAGACTGATAATCTCTGACTGTACATAACCCAGACTATCCACGTGTGCCACTGAGCCATGAAAGGCATGGGCCGGCAACATCTGGACCTGTTGCCAGCCATGCCTTTCATAAGAAGCATGTTAGGGTAGCCGCCACAAAAACAATCATGTATTAGCCCCCAGAATTAACACATTTTTGGAGATTTACAACATTTGAAGAGAATAGATGCAATGGTTAATGGTTGTAAAGATCAGAAAGTTATCAAATGCCCTTGAGAAATATTAGAAGCTGCAGTAAGGGTTCAGCTTGAAGACAGAATAGAGAGAGGAAAATTGTATATGTTGTGATCAGTGGTAGTTCACTGATCTTGAAGGGAGGGAAAACATCTGAATATATGATGTATATATTAATATATATACATCTTATATACTGGAATTAGAGTACATTGCAAACACATTTCCACATTCGGTCCTGCATTCACGGCAGGAGTAAAGAAAACGTTTGTTCAAATTCTGTTTTTCGTTGTCAACTGTGTTGTCAACCTTTCTTTCATGTGCGTGAAGTACTTCACTCAGTATATATTGCCCAGCGCTTTTCTAATACTGCAGAGAAATATCAACCAAACTAGTTTCATACCATTTGATCAACATTGTGTTTAGTTTACCGGTAACATTTATCTATGAGACATATATATATATATAGATATAGATTTATAGATTTATATAAATAAGAAGACAGGAATAATATTGCAATCTGCCGTATCACGTTTTGTAATTCCTTTTCTAGTAAGCGTTCTTTGAAGGTCAACCGTGGCGCTGGCCTATAGTCTAAGAGAGCACTGCTTCATACGTGTGTTGTGAAATCAACGGGGTTTTCGCCACCAAACACGGAAAAGCCGGTCCGTTCCCGTCACGTTCCCGTCACGTTCCCGTCACGTTCCCGTCCTGTTTGGACCGACGGAGAACGCAAAAGCTGGACCAATGACAGCAATGGTCCAGCTTTTTCAGCGGGAACAGAGTGGATGTTTCAGACTGCATTTCTTATTTTTCTTATTCCCATCAAGCCTACGAAGCAGTACCCTAATATATCACAAGACAGCCTAGCCTAGCGGTTATCCTTTAAGCATGCGTGCGCGTTTGGGCGTGATCTGGGCGTGAGCGAGGGGCCTAGCGGACGGTGAATGGAGGGGGTGAGGAGAGGGTCTGACCGAGTCCTCCAGGCCCATGTAGGGCACGTGACAGCGCACGGCGGCGTCCTCCGTGTGGCTGCAGTCCTCCTTGGTCACGTTCTTAAAGGGACAGCTCCACACACTGCGCTCCTGGCCCGCACACCTCACCTCATTCATGTGGATGGGGCCCATGCCTACACACACACACACACACACACACACACACTCACACACACATGTACACACATACACACGCACACACACACACACACATGTACACACACACACACACACACATGTACACACATACACATGTACACACACACACACACACACACACACACACACACACACACATGTACACACACACACACACACACACACATGTACACACACACACACATGTGCACACACACACACACACACGCATGTGCACACACACACATGCAGACACCCACATTTGCAGACATACACACACACCCATGCCCAAACATGCACACACACACACGCACACCACACAAGTAGACACACACATGCACAAACATGCATGCATACACACACACACACACACACACACACAAATATGCAGACACACAGGCAAATGTACATACAGATAGACACACAAGCATATACGGGCAGACCGGAAATTTCACACACACACACACACACACACACACACACACACACACACACACACACACACACACACACACACACACACACACACACACACACACACACACACACAGATAGGTAAACAGGAAGGCAGGCAGATTAGGAAACTAATTTTCCACGGTTTTGCATACTAAGATGTTTGCCTTCTTTAAAGTACATATGAGGAAGTTACTGAGGCTTTTAATGTGAAAAATGTAAAAGGTTTTCCTGTGGTGTGTGACATCACTTGAGGAATGCCTGCTGCTCAAAGACAGTCTGTGATCTGAGCTCTTAGACACACTAACACACACACACACACCGACCCCCCCCCCCCCCCCCCCCCACACACACACACACACACACACACACGCACCAACACACATGTACACACACACTAAGCGGTAGCTTTCTGAGAAATTTCTTAAGACAAATTACTTTTCCACTCTGGATCCTGAGTCTGTTTAGTCAATACGGAGTGTGTGTGTGTGTGTGTGTGTTTGACTGTGTGTGTGTGTGTGTGTGGTGCCTTGTTCTCCTACACTAGTCTAAACAACGCTGAGACCTTTCAGCCGAAACATAATCACAGCGAGTGTGAATGTCGTGGTGCCGCGTGAAGCCACACAGGGCTCTCTCTTCCCCACATTCCACCCATTCCTCGGATCACCGCGAGGGTTCATCGCTCTGGAATGGCCGGGTCCCATCCTTCCAGAGTTACTAAAGCCCGTAATGGCGGATGACCTCAGAGATTAGACCCTGGCTCCTGCCTCATATCGCCACGGCAACGGCGGATGGCTCCACAATGGGACCAGTCAGATTGTCTGTACAGTCAGACGCCACCAAGAGCAGGTAGTGAATACGCCGACTTGATGGCTAATGTCCTCACCCCTGTTTGGCAACTTTCCACAAAGCATGCAAAAAATGTAGTTGGGAGTGTACATTGGAATGTCTTCATTTTGAACTCATTTTGAGAAGGAGGGCGTAACATTCCAGCTCATAATTAAACCTGATCCCGTTTCAAAGTCCGCAGTAGACCGCAGATGCTCCCGCTGAAACGTATACAATCCAGATTCGAAACATCACTGCAATGCCCTCATATCCAGTGCTGCTTGTAAGCGCGCCTTGTCACAGAAACGAGACGTGCTCCAAGTGCTATGACTACTGGAGTGGTTTGTACTACCACGGAGAAAATCTATCCATGATGACTAACCTTGTATTTCTGATTCCTACGGCTACTCTGAAGGTTTTCCTGCTGTAACTTTTTTTGTTTGGTGTGTAGCTTCTGCTTTTATTGCTCTCGCTTTAGGCCAAATGTCTCAATGTAAAATGTAAGGCGTCTTGAACAAATAAAGAGTTTGAATTTTGAATGTGAGGGGCGTGTTTCCGGCGCGGAGCCCTGACCTTGTCCCATGCGGGCCCCTGTGAGGGCCTCCTTGGCGCTGCCGAAGCCCAGCTCCCTGCAGACCACGCTGGCCGACTGCAGGCTCCAGCGGTCGTCGCACACCGTCCCCCACTCGCTGTTCTTCAGGACCTCCACGCGGCCCTCCCCCACGCGGGCCCCGCCCTTTAGCCTCACGGTGGACTGGACCAGGACGCAGAGGGAACAGCGCTAGCATGTTAGCGTCAGGTACATTCATGCAGGGTTCAAGCATTGCTGAGCCGGTTGGAAACGTTGATGGGGCAACGGTGATTATTGGTGTGGTTGTAGGTTTTGTTCTGCAGCCCATCGGTCTGCCGTGCTGATTTCGTGTGCCTTTCTGTTCAACCCGGTGTCAATAATCTCAATAAAACAAAACGGCTGACTCGTGCCAGCAGGTTCCTGTACGTAATGTCCACCATATCTCGATCCCATCCAGGCACGGCTAGCGTAGCGGGTAGCCTGAGCTATAACAGCACAACCGTCTGGAGGTCAGGGAAGAGTGGACGACATGATAAATCCAACACAATTAGATGTACCTCACACGGTTGGCCGGTGACTAGCCTTGTTATTCTACGGAGAATCTGGATGTGTTGACGCCATCACAATAACTAGCCATCGGTTTGTTGGTTTGTCTCGATGAGCCCGCTCACCGAGATCTTGAGCTTCTTCTTGACGTTGCTGTTGAGGGTGAAGAGGGGCCCGGGCATGCAGCTGACCACGGCGGGCATGCCCCCCGGGCAGGACGTGGCGTTGGGCTTGGTGAACTCCAGGGGGCAGGCGGCCAGGTGGACCTCGGTACCGGTACACGCCACCGAGTGCACCAGGAAGTGGTGCTTCTGCCGCTCCAGATACAGCCTGCGGGAGGGAGAGGGCGGTTGACTCGCAGGCAAAAGGTTCTGGGTTCGATCCCCGATGTCCGCAGAGTACCTGCTCCTTAATGGCGTTCACTGTCAGTCAATTTAGATGAAAGTATATGCTTGAGGACTAGATATGGAATACTAATTAGAAAAGTTGACAGCATAATAGTGAATGAATTGTAGTAGCTCTAGAAAGTAGATCAGTGCATGTTAGCTACAAAAAAACAAAGTTTTATGAAATGACAACACTCTTTTTTATAAATGTTGGTGGAAACATATTTTTAGTGATACCTCTACATATAAAACTACTGTTGTGTCTTAAACATTTTAGAATTGATTTAGCCATCACAGGTTTAATGCTGAATTGAGTGTTGGAGCTGCATTACTGGACATCCACCACTAGGCGGTACACTAAGCCGCCAAGACCCATCACACCTGTCACCTGGCTGCAACAATAATTGCGTCCAATTATATCAATCGAATTGGGAAGGTAAAACATGTAGTTCTCCATAATGGATCAAATGTGGATCGTTTATGCTATCAATGCCCTCGGTTATGGAAGGCCAAACTTGGACTGTTTATGACGTTTATTCATTGTAACTTTACGAACCTTTGGGACTAAGATCGCTGCAGTTACGTTACTTGTTTAGGTCCAACCAACTTGACCGTCGTACAGGGAATACGTTTTCCATTGTGAATGGGGTGAGTACAACATTTCCTATTTGTCCTTTTTTAAGAGTTGAGGTCAACTTGCCGTGTATTTGATTGATGGAATCCGGGTTATGGCGCGCGTTTACATATACATGCGTTTCTGCGTTACCGTAATACACGTAACACATGACTCCAAAAGAGAAACGTAGCTTAGCGTAGTATATATTTGTGTATTTCCAGCAGTTCACAACTAAATAGCAGGAGCGCTTTTAAGAAGGCCACTGATAAACTAATGAGTCAACTATATTAAACTTGTGTATTATTTTTCATGGTGGGATGGTTAAAATAAAAATGTCGCATGGAACAAATGTACCCAGATGGATAATTTGTCCTCGGATTACCTTTTGCCTGAGTTGCTGGGTTTAGATTTAGTGTTAGCTTTAGCGTTAGCTTTAGCTTTGGTTGGTTGCCTGCAATGTAAACAGTGGTTAGAGGCAATAAACACAAGATCAAATTATATTGTGAGACACTTGCAAAATACACTTTTAGACCGTAGATGTGTGAATGATGGATGTTTAAAAAACATTCTTTGACTTTGAACAAAAAATGTTTCTACATTCATGAATAAAGGAAGAAAACACTGTAAATTACTTATTTTGACAGTGTAATGCAGAAATTCCCATTACTTGTATGGTTATACGATTATGTGGTTTTCTGGAAAATCCATATAATCATAATGAATAGCACTTTACATGTAACACACGTAGCAATTACACGTTTAATGACATATTTAGGAGTAGTAAATACTATGTTATTCTAGTATTACACAATAAAATAACAACAGCAATGCTTTCTCCTGGATGGCACTTGGCTTGTTGCTGTCTGGAATGTAGAGACTGATCTAACATCCCATAATATTGTTGTACACACAGCATCTCGTGTAACCACGGTACCCTAACCCATTTTACCATACCTTTTTTATATTTGTTCTGTAATCGATAATCTAGCCAAAATGTGTCTTGACATTTTTGTCACATGGACAATTTCCCACACTTGTGGACTGGGTATATGACTGCAAACCTGTGTGTATTCCTTGTATAATATTCCTCAAGCTCTGAGCTCATCCATGTAAAACTAGCAGGGAAGATAGTTCAAAGCTGTTGTGTTTTTATTGGAAGGAATCAACCCTGGAAAAAACATTTTGTCCCGGCCCGACAAACCACGCCCAGTCTGGTCACATCTGTCCCATCACAAGGATGTTGACTGAGGCCAAATCATGAAAGAACCACGAAAACAAATCCTCTTCTGCCACTTTGTTCCTATTTCTGCAAGGCATCGTTGTGATGATAAATCGTCCGTTAATGTATTGCACTTGGCAATTGCTGATAGGATAGAGTTGTTAATCTTTTAGAAAGCTACAGGCTAATATAACTTTATCAGCGCCGTTAGCGTTTGTCATGGCCGAGAAATGTGTCCAAGGATGAAGGGCGCAGGGGAGAGTGACAACACGAGGCTGTTAGGAAACTACAAACTATAACGAGGAATAGAAAGGGTTTCCACTCATGCCGGGAAAACTGCGCTATAAACTAGCTAGCTAGCTAGCTAGCAGCTAACAGTTTTCCCCAGTTTTTTAGCTAGCTAGCGACCGGAGCTGAACGCCGTGTCTGAGAACCCACTGTCGCAATGGGACGGCGGGTTCTCCCGCTGACGGATACCTTGCGCCGGCCGCCACGTTAAGCTTTGGCTTGGAGACTTTCCCCGCTGCCCTCTTTATGATAGTTCTGCAACAGTCAAACAGCCACAAAACATCACATATAGCAGATTACAGGACACACACACACACACACACACACACACACACACACACACACACACACACACACACACACACACACACACACACACACACACACACACACACACACACACACACACACACACACACACACACACACACACACACAGTTCATAGTACAGGACACATGGCTGCATTCACACAGGAAACAGACTTGACACGCACGTCTACACATAAGGTCACCGAAGGGTCATTGGTTTTCCTAGCCTTTGCTTGTTTTGAATGTCACTGGTCTGCAACGCTTCACCACGCAACCGACACATGGTAACTGTTACCAGAGTGAGTTACGTTAACTATCATTTCCGTGCATAACCCATCGTGCTTCATGTCTACAATGCAGTCAAGAACAGTGTAATGGGGGTGTTACGGGGTGCTCATCGCTAACTCATTACTAATGGATTTCCTCCTGACAACTTGGTCCTTGTGTTACTTGTTTATGCTAGCATTATGTCCCCCCCCCCCCCCCCCCCCCCCCCCCCCGCCTGGCAGGAGAGATCCTCCTCTGTCTTCCTCCTCAAGGTTTCTTCCCTCTGGGCTTTGGGAAAGTTTACCTTGCCCTTTAGAGGCTTTAGGGTTAGCTTGGTGTCGTGATAATGTGGGACTGGGATTACGGGCTCTACGAAGACTAGGAACCGGACTCCTGTGTATCCTACTGTTCCGTGAGACAGCGTGTCGTGTGGACAGAGGCGAGCCAGGGTACGTTCCTGTCTGGACAGGAAGCAGGCGCTGGCGAGGGTAAACGGTCCATTAGAGCGGAGAGTATACATTCTTTATGAACAGTACGTACACGCGATAATACTTCACACCGCTGTGACAGACACTCTATATGTCTGTGAAAGCCATGTCTTTCCTTTCCCGTAGACTTGTAGTTCTTCTGTGTTCTTCTGTGATAGGCTGAATGGGTTTCATCAGTAACTGGCAAGTTAAAACTCTGGATATTTTGGTTGTAATTCTAAATGTTAGCTTATGTACTGTGTCAATGTGGGATTTTGAGAACATAACTAAGCAGTGAACATTTTTTTAAGAACCCACACAACTTTCATCCTTCGCTTAGCTTATTCAACAGAGATGTCTTCACATCTGCCTTCCAGACAAATAAGGAAAATTCACAGGAGGTTAGACAATTTTGGTTTTGGCTTGGATTCTGTCTAAGAGTTTGCTGTCTGTCTTTGTCTTTTAATAATGTGAATACTGGCTCTTCTACTATGGCTATGGTCAACCTGCCATCCTTTCGATGGAGGAAACAATGGAAAACCAACACATCGGAATCATGCGCAGACTGGGATGTCCCAACTCCTTCTATTCACCTCTCCCCGTCCCTCCCTGCTCCTCCTCCTCCACCTCCTCTTCCATCTGCTCCTCTCCCCCTGCCCCAGCCCTCTCCTTCTCCTCCCGATCCCTCCTCCTCCACCCCCTCTTCCATCTGCTCCTCTCACCCTGCCCCAGCCCTCTCCTTCTCCTTCTCCTCCCAATCCCTCCTTCTATTCACCTCTCCCCGTCCCTCCCTGCTCCTCCTCCTCCACCTCCTCTTCCATCTGCTCCTCTCCTCCTGCCCCAGCCCTCTCCTTCTCCTCCCGATCCCTCCTTCTGTCCACCTCTCCCCCTCCCTGCTCCAGCTCCTCTTCCATCTGCTCCTCTCCTCCTTCTATACACCTCTCCCCGTCCCTGCCTGCTCCTCCTCCTCCACCTCCTCTTCCACAATGTACCGGCGGCTTTCCATCCGGCCCTCACCTTCACACGCAACTGAGAAAGCCCATGATTCCCCTCGTGCTGCTGTGAAGAGAGGAGCTGGGGGGGAGAGAGAGGGGAGGAGAGGGGGGAGGAGAGGGGGGAGGAGCCGGGGGAAAGACGGAGAGAGAGGAAATGGAAAAGGGAGGAAAGGGAGAAGGCAAGGAAAGAGAAGTGGGAGGTATACAGGGAATCTGAGCAGGGAAGGAGAGAGTACAGGAGAGGGTGCTAGCGCTCTTAGCTACATCTAGCATGTGTTGCTCTTAGCTACATCTAGCATGTGTTGCTCTTAGCTACATCTAGCATGTGTTGCTCTTAGCTACATCTAGCATGTGTTGCTCTTAGCTAACTGTAGCTAACTATAGCCTGCCTGTGGCTGTGATTCGACCTCTGCCAAATGTCTTGGCCAGGAATGTCACAAAAGGCTGCATTCAAAGAACTCAGAATCCACAACATTTAACCTTATCTTGTAACGTTTAAATGAGTCCGAGATGCTTCCCTCAAAAACAGCAGCCATAACGATGAGCACTTGAAAGATAAATAATTCATTTCATAGTTGAGTTTAAATCCCACGTTCAACAGTGGAGATTCACCAATGACCTTTCTAATTATTTTTTCAACATAAAAATGTAAGGTATAAACACAATCTCTCATGTAAATATCTTAATTATAATAACATTAAATATACTAAAATGTAAAATAATGTAGTGTGACTTTCCTCCATTGTTTCCTACTTAGATTTAAATGGATGCTTTAGGCCTCTCTCAAAGTCAGTGACTCACAGTGTGGTGTTGAATGTCTAGACTTCCCCGAACCCATTTGGGTTGTTGTGTGTTTAGCACTCGTCTAAAGAGCAACCCCGCCACAGGGACAGCAGCGCTCAGCACAGCTTACTTACAATTGTTGTTTCTGATTGGCTTACATCGGTGCCAGATGACGCATCTGACAAATGACGTCACCTGGGAACAAATCAGGCCAATCGGAAAGGACAACTGCACAAACCTGTGTTAAAGGATGTGCACATAGGTCAGCTGTGGACTGTACCAACTGGACTGCTTCTCTAGCCATCGGGCCTCTGGTTGGACACTCCCACTCGTGATGTCACCAACGGGTAAACCCAACATGGCGCTTTGTAGTTTGTTGCTTTTGAAATGGTTTTGTCAGCAGACATGGCTGTGTGGGGGGGGGGGGGGGGGGGGGGGGGGGGGGCGGTTGGTCCGCGATCGCTTACTTGTAGAACTTCTTGTTGACCTTTCTCTCGTGGGGGAACCCCAGCATCCCGCACACCACCCGCGTGTTTTTGGGGGTCCACCCCAAGTCGCAGATCTGGGACCAGCTGTCCTTGTGCTTCACCTCCACCACGCCCTCCGTCACGGGCATCTTCTTCTTGGCTCCGCCCACCACCACCCGCAGCCTCACCTCCTCCACCTTGTTCTCGTCCACCTGAGCCTGTGGGCGGAGGTGAGGGGGGGAACACGCAACGTTTCTCTGTTTCTCAAATACCACGTCCGTGTCCGGTCAAAAGGTTGTGGGTTCGAAACCCCAATCGTTACCTTGAGCGATATGGCTGACCCCCTCCCTGCTCAGTAATGACACGTGCCTAAAGCGATTCCCTCTAGGCTGCTTGGGACTAAATTAATGTGAAATATTATGCAACATAAGTCTTTGGCTGGACGACATTCTGAAACTAAGTTATGTCCATAAAGAAACCATAACAGGTTATTCTATTTGGGTTGTAGTTGAAGGGCCAGATCTGAGAGAGAGCGAGTGGACCAAATCAATTCACCACGTATGATGAACAAAGCACATTTACGGGGGGGGGGGAGAGAGATGAGTCATGGCCGTTGCACACAGTCCACGTGGAGGGGCGGGACTCGAGCACCTCCCTCTCTCCCTGCTGTGGGAATACGGCGCTATCTCCGGTCGCCATCTTGGCAGTAAGTCACCTCGGTCGCAGTGCAGCAGAAAGCCTCTGGCGGGCGTGTCAGAGATCGCCGTCTTGACGCCACATTTGGAGCGCGTTTCACCCCAAAGGGACGACAACAAACCAAACACAAACTAGAACAAATGTTCTGACTGTGAAATGTTTCCCTCTTCCTTTCTCTCCGGTCCTCAGTCTTATTTTGTGTGTGTGTGTGTGTGTGTGTGTGTGTGTGTGTGTGTGTGTGTGTGTGTGTGTGTGTGTGTGTGTGTGTGTGTGTGTGTGTGTGTGTGTGTGTGTGTGTGTGTGTGTGTGTGTGTGTGTGTGTGTGTGTGTGTGTGTGTGTGTGTGTGTGTGGTGAGCACGCAGCGTTGGGTCTGGCTCCCGGGTTGACCCCGTTCCCCTGGGGTCCAGAATTCTAGGGGAACCGTGGCAACGCTTCTACAACAACACATTGGAACCGGGTTCAAGCCCCGATGGCCACAGTGCAACGTGTTTGTGTCCTGGAGCAAGAGGCCTAACCCTACCCGCTCCTTAATGACATCTGAACAATCTGTACCTCAGATGCAGGGCATTCTCCATTCGCTTTGGTTAACACATCTCGTAAATGACCAGGACGGGACCTTTTTATGATCCCAGATGGGAATATAAATGGTAGATGAGGTCATTTGTTCAATGACAGAAACTTGAAGTGATCTTTTTATGATAAGTATTGTACGTTGCCGCGCCGCTACCCTCCATAGAGAACGACTGACTGACTCATGTCGCTTCCGTAACTAGCTATTGTAGCTATGTGCCACAAGACCACTAAACCAGTAAGCACCTGCTATGTTAACTGGTTCCAGGGCCATGCTCTGTGGATGGTTTAGCCGTAGCTGGGGGCTACATGTCAAGCGTGGCAAATAAGAACAAGCTGTTTACATACGCTCTGTCATACTATACTACAGCGAAGAACAAGCTGTTTACATACTCTGTCATACTATACTACAGCGAAGAACAAGCTGTTTACATACTCTGTCATACTATACTACAGTGAAGAACAAGCTGTTTACATACTCTGTCATACTATACTACAGCGAAGAACAAGCTGTTTACATACTCTGTCATACTATACTACAGCGAATGAACAAGCTGTTTACATACGCTCTGTCATACTATACTACAGCGAAGAACAAGCTGTTTACATACTCTGTCATACTATACTACAGCGAAGAACAAGCTGTTTACATACTCTGTCATACTATACTACAGCGAAAGAACAAGCTGTTTACATACGCTCTGTCATACTATACTACAGCGAAGAACAAGCTGTTTACATACTCTGTCATACTATACTACAGCGAATGAACAAGCTGTTTACATACGCTCTGTCATACTATACTACAGCGAAGAACAAGCTGTTTACATACTCTGTCATACTATACTACAGCGAAGAACAAGCTGTTTACATACTCTGTCATACTATACTACAGCGAAGAACAAGCTGTTTACATACTCTGTCATACTATACTACAGCGAATGAACAAGCTGTTTACATACTCTGTCATACTATACTACAGCGAAGAACAAGCTGTTTACATACTCTGTCATACTATACTACAGCGAAGAACAAGCTGTTTACATACTCTGTCATACTATACTACAGCGAAGAACAAGCTGTTTACATACTCTGTCATACTATACTACAGTGAAGAACAAGCTGTTTACATACTCTGTCATACTATACTACAGCGAAGAACAAGCTGTTTACATACTCTGTCATACTATACTACAGCGAAGAACAAGCTGTTTACATACTCTGTCATACTATACTACAGTGAAGAACAAGCTGTTTACATACTCTGTCATACTATACTACAGCGAAAGAACAAGCTGTTTACATACGCTCTGTCATACTATACTACAGCGAATGAACAAGCTGTTTACATACTCTGTCATACTATACTACAGCGAAGAACAAGCTGTTTACATACTCTGTCATACTATACTACAGCGAAAGAACAAGCTGTTTACATACGCTCTGTCATACTATACTACAGCGAATGAACAAGCTGTTTACATACGCTCTGTCATACTATACTACAGCGAAGAACAAGCTGTTTACATACTCTGTCATACTATACTACAGCGAAGAACAAGCTGTTTACATACGCTCTGTCATACTATACTACAGCGAAGAACAAGCTGTTTACATACTCTGTCATACTATACTACAGCGAAGAACAAGCTGTTTACATACTCTGTCATACTATACTACAGCGAAGAACAAGCTGTTTACATACTCTGTCATACTATACTACAGCGAAGAACAAGCTGTTTACATACTCTGTCATACTATACTACAGCGAAGAACAAGCTGTTTACATACTCTGTCATACTATACTACAGCGAAGAACAAGCTGTTTACATACTCTGTCATACTATACTACAGCGAAGAACAAGCTGTTTACATACGCTCTGTCATACTATACTACAGCGAAGAACAAGCTGTTTACATACGCTCTGTCATACTATACTACAGCGAATGAACAAGCTGTTTACATACGCTCTGTCATATTATACTACAGCGAAGAACAAGCTGTTTACATACGCTCTGTCATACTATACTACAGCGATAGAACAAGCTGTTTACATACTCTGTCATACTATACTACAGCGAAGAACAAGCTGTTTACATACGCTCTGTCATACTATACTACAGCGAAGAACAAGCTGTTTACATATGCTCTCATAGTCATACTATACTACAGCGAATGAACAAGCTGTTTACGTACGTCGATGATGTTGGAGTCCACGAAGCCGGGGATCCTCTCGTCCTTGCAGACCACGCCCGCGTCCTCGTCGTGGGTGCAGTCGGTGCTGCCCCAGCCGCGGGACTTGCAGGCCTCGATGCTCCTCTCCCCTCCGTTACACAGCACGTTGTCCAGCCAGATCTTCCCTGAGCACCAGACGAGACCCCGGGTCAGCTCCCAAACCTCAACCCCACCCGCCCACCCGCCCACCGCCACCCCGTCGGGGTCCGGGTCCAGCAGGGGCCTGGGGAGGACCTCAGTTGGTTCTCTGTTCAAAGACCTCCGTCATACGACAACAGGTCATAGGTCAACAGTTGGGCCTCCTCAACTAACAGACACTATGATAGAAATATATTTTTGTCAATACGTCAGTAGACTACTACTAATAATAATAATAATTGTGTGTGTGTATATAATATATATATATATTAGTAGTTAAACTTCTCACCTTTTCATTCCTGTAGCTACTCTGCAAGTTGCCCAGCTGGTCATTTTGAACTCGATGCAGGACTTTCATACAGGATTTTTGTAGCTACTCCAATGTTTAAATAGTGGAGTAGCACTCCTTGACGTTTTCACACTCTTAATACTCTAAACACTATAAATGAAAGCATAAATGAAAATGTGATGCTAATTGATCGCCATAAACCCCGTTGTCAGCACAAAAATGATCACTGGAATCAGTTGGAATGGTCGTCACACAGAGGACACACCCCGCAGTGAAATGCATTGAAACGGTGTGCTGACACCGCAGAGGCACCATGTGAACTGGGAGGGCGCCAACGTGCCAAAGGCCCCCCCCCCCCCCGTGTGAGTCGGGAGGAATGGGAAAGCAGGGCAGCAGGGAGACCCGGCGCTCTCACCTTGGCCCTTGCCGTACTTGGCGCTGTGTGCCCACCCCGTGGCGGCGACGAAGCCCAGCTGGCGACACAGCACCTGGGCGTTGGCCAGGGAGAAGTCGTCGTCGCAGATGGTGCCCCACTCGCCCTTGTAGAAGACCTCGATGCGGCCCTCGTTGTGCTTCCGGGGGTACCCCACCAGGCGGAACTTGAGACGCTCGCCCTGGGCCGCGGAGGGGGAGGGCGAGGGCGTGGCGGGGGCCCGGGGTGTGGTGGCCTGCCGGGGCGTGGCCGTGGGCGTGGTCTGGGCCAGGCTGGACGTGGACAGCCACAGCACCAACAAGATGGTGGCGGGGGGCGGCCGCTGGCGGGGGGCAGACATCGCTAAAGGCTAAACGGGAGGGAGAACATGGGTCGGGTCAAAGGGCGGGGTCATGTGTCTGGACCGATGTGATTGGAGAAAGTACTTTTTGTTTAGCTCGTTGGAAAATGTGTCCACCCAGATGTCTGATGGACAGATGTCCAGGCTACCCAGTGGACCGTACCAACCGGTAGGCTGACGGTCATTCATCACACACCTGGTGGATGAAACGGGCCCCTTAACAGACCCCTCGTCAAACTCGCTCTCAAACGGGCCGACTGAGGAGGTCTCTAAAAATAAATAAATAACCAGAACACACCGTAACAGATTCACCAACGACGGGACACGAGACGGCTGAGCTTTCTCTATCCAGGACGGGACATTGGAACCACCAGAGTTCACTTCAACACTAGACTGTTCAATGAGGTGAGGTTATTCCAGTTCTGTTCAGTCAGCGTTGGCTCACCCAACGGGGGGTGGGGGTGAGGGGGGGTGGGGGGGGGGGGTTAAGAACGCAGGGGGCAGAGGTGATCGACCTGCTCGTCCAATCACGCTTCTTTTAGAGCGCACGGCTGCAGCAGTTCTCTAATCTGAAACATCTGGCCAGTTGTTTACTCGACGAATACCCCGAGATTTAAAGATACAGTGGCAGCCACAGGGAGCCCCACACTTTGGATTATAATCCAAACTTTAATCGAAATCCAAAACATATCATCCTTTTTATATAAGGCTACTGGGACTAAAACATGGTGTGTGTGTGTGTGTGTGTGTGTGTGTGTGTGTGTGTGTGTGTGTGTGTGTGTGTGTGTGTGTGTGTGTGTGTGTGTGTGTGTGTGTGTGTGTGTGTGTGTGTGTGTGTGTGTGTGTGTGTGTGTGTGTGTGTGTGTGTGGCCATTGACCTTATCCAACGGGGTTATAAAATGCCTTTCAGTGTGACATTTCAAGCCTGCCTCTGTTCACTTAGTGTTAGTGTTTACTGTTAAATATGCATTTCAAATGTTCCTGTTCATCATGGATCGGTCGCCCAGGGTGGGCATAAAGACCTGCTATTGATACCTCGAAAGCAATGGAACTGAGGACTCCATCTTCTGAGCTAGAAGGAGGGGGGGGGGGGGGGGGGGGGGGGCTGGACCCTGGGGGGGGGGGGGGGGGCTGGACCCTAGAGCCACACATACAGTAGTGTGTCGTGTTTGTACGGAGACCGCAGGTTAAAACACTCCCAAACACGTCCAAGGCTCGCTGACTGCGAGGCCTGAGTGCAATTTCACGGGGACGGACATGCGCACACACACAACCGGGCAGTTTTCCCTTCACGGAAAGCCATCGATTATTTTTCCTCGGCGTGACGGAATCCAGTAGTCATAAAATACCTGCATGGCTGTCTTTAATTAACGACGGTCATTTTAAACGTGTTGCAGGGATAGACGTGGCTAAACTGGGATTGTTCAAATAATATAAGACACCTTATTCCCCCTGGGGGACATTATGAAGCAAAAAACGATATCGTCTGGGAGGTTTCAAATGGAAACCCATGGCATTGTATCACCTCATAAACAAAGTTAAGATGCATGACGCTTTGGAGGTTAGAACATGACGTCAAATTGCCGTAAGACTTTTCATTTAAGTTGTTCAAACTCCTTGCATCCAAATCGGACAAACGGTGTGAAACTGTTAAATTAGATGATCCGATGTAAAACCGTAATGCCCGTGGTTAACCGTGCGCCCTGGATAGAGGCTGGGTCCCGTCCGCACCGCTTACGCAACGGCTCAATAGCAAAACCTCCAGGACGTTTCATTCCACAGGATCCAATGCGGTGACAGTCAACTTTATCCACATTGAAGTTGGACAATATTTCTTCAACTCTCAACATGTTTAAAACAAAGAGCTTAGTCTTACCGTTGCCTTTCCGTTTTCCACTCGATCGCTTTCAACCCGTCCACCCGTCTAAAGCAGTAGCCTCGTTTTATCTCTTACCTTATTGGTTTCCCCACCACGGCTATTGGACTCCAATGCAGCCGACGTACTGGAGTCTAAGTATCTGGACTTTGACGACGTCAAACGCCTCTTGCGGGACAGCAGATTTTCCACACTTGCGCTAATTCATTTTCCAATCAAAGGGGGTTAAATTTGTGGTTCAGAGGGCCACTGAACAGCCAATTACGCCTTTCACCTTCTCCGTCTGCAAATTGCCAGCTGTACACCCCTCACCGAGAGGAGGAGGTGGGGTGGGGTGGGGAGGAAAGAGAGAGAGGAGGAGGAGGGCGATTCGTGGACCTCGGCACGACTTGAAGGGGGCTGGATGTTGCCCCGCTTGGGACACTGCCTCTTTCATAGTTTGGTGGAGGTTATTTTGCGCGCATTATGTAAAGTGAGGTTTAGTTGTGAATACATTTTACTTCAAGGCATGAGACCATAAAAATAAAAACGACGAATCCAGATTGGATGAAGAGTTTTTATTTGCTGAAACATTTCCGTACAAACCGTTGGAACATTTTAGTGCAAGTAGGCCTTCTGCAGCACCCAGCAGAGAGGAACTTTTAGAGAAGTTTAACAAAGTAAAATAATGATTATCGATGGCAGAAAATACCATACAGGCACGTTTAGGTTTAACGGTTTAGAAGTCCTTAAACCACAAGTGGAAGTGTCGTCTACTACCTGAATATGATGGAGATCATTAAACATGGACCACAATCTCTCGGTACGTTCCCTTAAATAACACCATGGGCTTCAATAACATGTTGGCTCGGCTAACAAGAAGCCTGATTACAATTCCCACAACACTGCCAACACGGTGATTGACATTTAACTCGAGGATGCTTTTTATTTTCAATCTGAATGACCATTCTTTTCACATACAACGTGTGTGCTTGAAGTCAACATCTTTGTGTATACTAAAATACATTTTACCCTCATGTAAAAAAACAGCAGTTGCAGATAATCGTTGACAGTGCAATGTGACTCTTTGGGTTGAATATGAACCAATGAAACACACGGGCCAACAGCCTTGCTATATAACAGAACATGCCTTGCAATATATCAGAAGCAACAGTCACTAAGGTCCTGTGTGGACCGAGCGTGGCGCTTCACTTAAAGCTGCTGTTGTAAGAGAAAAAAAGCTTCAACTTTGGGACGGGTTTGAGGTTTTGTTTAAAACACAACTCGTTTCTCTCACCCAGCGCCATTCAAGCGGGTTCCAGTGAGTCTTCACAGACATACCCCAACAAAAGCAAGGCCTTCCTGATGATGATACATCGTTTCAACCCTGTACCCTAACCTTTGGGTACAGGTGGGTGGCGCTTACAGCAGGATTGTCACAAATGTCAATATATTTTTTGGATACATACAATATACTTTTACTGCAACATCTCATACTTCAACTGTCGCAACAAGCCCCGCCCATACGAAGCTTTCAGAATCTAAAATATTTGGTGTGCTTCCATCCCAATTCCCATGGAGGATTAACTGACAAACCTAATTCTAGATCTACACACGGTTCCCACACCGGCAGGTGCCTCGCCCACCTCCAACTGGGTGTCAAGAACAGCGGTCACTCAAGAACAAGTAGCCGTCGACGCTAAAGCCCGCACGGCTCAGGAAGCTTGTGCATGGCAACGTCTGAACATCTAGATATTAGCATCCTAGCGTCTAAATATGAGCATCTTAGCATCTAGAAGTTAGCATCTTAGCACCTAGAAGTAAGCATCTAGATATTAGCGTCTTAGCGTCTAGAAGTTAGCACCCAGACATTAGCAGTTTAGCCTCTAGAGGTAAGCATCCTAGCATCGAGATATTAGCAGCTCAGCGTCTAGATGCAAGCACATTAGCCTCTAGGTGCTAGCGGTACAGGAGATTTAAAGTGCTTCTTGTGGTCCTCCTCTCAGGACGGATGTAGGAGCTCCAGCAGCGCCCCCACAGCTCCGAAGTAACCCTAGAAGAGGGGTCAGAGGTCAATGGCTGATACGTAATGGTAATGCCACTACTCTGTTGAACCTAGTTTAGGGACTTGTTATGTGAACTTGAAGGATTTTTTAATTATTGATCTTAAACAAATACATTACACTCTTTGAATTGCTTTAGAGTAAAAAAAAAATGCTTATTGAAGTCCATGTCATTATCAAGTTTCCATTTGTCTTCTCATTTGTGAAATCGAGGAGCTAGCCATGTCATTAGTGAACCAACGGCTGGGGGAACAGTGCTCAGCCAATGGGATCGCTAGATCCCTGTTTAACCAATGAGATCATCTCTGTCCCGTGGCTCGGCCAATCAGCTCACCTCGTGTCGGAGGAAGAGGGCCTTGAGCTGTCCTTTGGACCAGTAGTCCATGGCGTACGCCAGCAGCTTCATGGACAAGGTGTTCACACGCAGGAAGTTCCCCACAAACACCACTTTGTTGATGTTCTGGGGAGGGATGGAAACAGTTAGGAATGTTCTCCATAACTTCACAACTGGGGGAAATAAATAGTGCAACCGCCATTAAAATCCTGCCGCAGTTAATACCGTAGGAAATTAGGAAAAAAGCAACTGAAAGTAAGAATGTACAATAAAAAAAAAAAAATTCAACCTAAAAACAGTTGAGAAACAACGGTTGTTTGTACTGCATACAGTCTGGCTGGACGTACAGTGCACCTTTCTACTGGTCTACGTGTGTAAAGATTGCCCTCTAGGGGTTTGTAATAATAGCTGTTCAGTTTGTTTGGTCTCTGCACTTTACTTGCTGTGTTACTTACTTACCTTGATTACTATCAAGTACCATCTCGCCGTTAAGACATCATAAACATTGTAATCATTCAAATGTTTTAGGACGTTTGGGTCTCTCTACACCTGAAAAGGTCTATGTCGGTTGACCATCGTAAACAATCCATCCAAATGAATACAGAATACATATAGTAGCTTGAATACAGTAGACATCACCCTGTGTCCTCATAGCCTAGTGGGGACAGTAGATATCTCCCTGTGTCCTCATAGCCTAGTGGGGACAGTAGATATCTCCCTGTGTCCTCATAGCCTAGTGGGGACAGTAGATATCTCCCTGTGTCCTCATAGCCTAGTGGGGACAGTAGATATCTCCGTGTCCTCATAGCCCCTAGTGGGGACAGTAGACATCTCCCTGTGTCCTCATAGCCCCTAGTGGGGACAGTAGACATCTCCTTGTGTCCTCATAGCCCCTAGTGGGGACAGTAGACATCTCCCTGTGTCCTCATAGCCCCTAGTGGGGACAGTAGACATCTCCCTGTGTCCTCATAGCCCTGTACAATGCTGCTTGATCAAGACGCCACAAGGCAGCACCGTAAAGAGGCTGAGGACACCGGGACAGACCAGTTTGATTCGGCTGCATTAAGAACTCTTGTTCCATACATACAGTCTGTGAATAGTGTAACGGCTATGCTGTGCCAAAAGGTGTCTTTCACGCCTACCTGCTCCTACTGTAAATGACTTAATGGTTAATACATGAAGGTTAACACTAAACCTAAAAAGGTTTAGGGCTTTTAATTAGAGGGCTTTTGCCGTCACCATTTCTGTTCGGCGTACAGAATGGAGACGTGAATGACCCGTGGAGATTCAGTCGGGTTGCGTTCCCGGGCTGGGCGGATTGTAACGGACCTCATTGAGGGCACACATCCTGGTGATGGAGCCGATGTTGTTGGTGATGGTGACCAGAGTGGCCCGGGCCAGGTCCGCCTTGGACACGCCCTCCCGCTTCTCTGACGTCATCATGTTACCAAAGCTGGCCAGCAGAGAGACGAGAGGGAAAAAAAAAAAACATGAAAGCAAGGTTGTGAAACAGCGCCATCTCTGGTGAGACACATTATTGACGTTACCATTTCTGCTTGACATGGAACTGGTTTATCTTTCTTCATGGCTGGTGGATTAACGTTAACTAGCTTTCTAACTAGCAAAAGTGAACTATCCAACACTAGCTAACAACGGCGATGCTAACTAGCTTCCCAACTAAACAATGCTAACAAGCATTCTTGCTCACCAACGCTTACTACAGCTACACTAATTAGCCAACGCAAACTAACTTGCTAGCCATCTACAACGCTAACACACCTGGAGGCCACGGCCCAGCCTGGGAGACCGAAGCGTTCGTAGTCCCCTCCATAGATGTCCTTCACCAGCTTGTCCACGCGAATGCTCTCCCCCTCCGACGCCATCTCCAGGGCTTCCTCAAAGGTGGAGCACCCCGTCAGCAGGCAACACAGACCCAGGAAGGTCCCCCCACCCAGGCTGGGGGTGGATGGAGGGAGGAAAGAGGGAGGGAAGACAGAGGGAGGGAGGGAGGGAAGGCATAGGGAAGGACGGATGACAGGCGGAGGGAGTGAAGAGAGGGGGGAAGGAGTGAAGACGGGGGAGGGAGGGCAGACGGATGGAGACCGACAGACATAGACCCCACAAACAGTGACGTTAATATCAATCCCTCCAGAATCCGACAAAACTAAAGCTACCACGTTATGAATGTCTCCTCGTAATGTTTAACATGTCTGTTTGTTTACTTTAATTCCGGATAAGCATGTTATGTTCACTAGTTAAACGGACTTGGGTGCAAACATGCACGCATTAGCATGACTTGTAGGAAGGTCAAATTGCCTCTCCGTCAGATCAGAATCTCCTATTGTAGTCGAACTGATAGCTCAACAAGCAACGCACATCTCAATGTTGAACTTATAGCCTCCAATCTGAGCGTTTGAGCTTATTCACTCACAAATGTGAGTGAATAAGCTGAGAATGTAAATGTTGAACTTATAGCATATGCTATTTTAACAAAACAAGTGTCTGCTCTTATAGCATATGCTATTATAACAAAACAAGTGTCTGCTCTATAGTGAACGAGCTGAGGTGGTCAAAGCTGACTTGGGATCAGATCCGGTCTCTAAAGACCTGTATTACCCAGTGTCTCTCTCCTGGTTCTGGTTCTCACCTGGTCCCGGTGACCCGCTTGTAGTCCTTCTCCGAGTACACGGCCATGATGCTGACCCCGGACCCGATGTTGACCAGCAGCAGTGGGTAAGGGTCCCGCAGGCCGTAGGGCTTCTGCACGCAGCGCTCCGGGTCGCTGGCGTTCTCAAAGTAGTAGCACTCGGACGGGTCGCGGGCCACGGCCGACTCGGTGAACAGAACCCCCCGGATCAGGCAGTCCAGCTCGTCCAGCTTCTGCAGCTCCAGGTCGGCCATCTGGAGGCGGGACAAACAAAACACAAACAGGAAGTGAGGGGTTGGGCCCGACAGGAAGGACTGACAAAACAGGCACTGTACAACTAAGTTACGGCAGTTATTGCATTTTTACTTACTGCAGTTGTGGTTTTAGTCCACATAATGGCAGTAATGGAACCCCAGTGGCTTCACTTTGGACGTGGGGAGTTTTCCTCTAAATATGTACAACATGGACTCCAATACTGTACACTTCCTTGTTGATCAACTGTCAAATATCCCAAAGAACTAACCAAATATTAAAAGAACCCAATTTTCGGACGCACCGTTCGGAAGTCGGCCTCGAACTTGAACGCGCCGCCCCCCGTGGCGCACAGCGTGGTGTGCAAGCTGGAGAAGTGTTTGTCGTGGACCATCTGCAGGAAGGCCGGAAGGTCGTAGGTCGGGAAGCGGATGAAGTGCAGGTTACCCGTCCGGCCGCACAGCGACAGGTCCTGGAGCTCCAGGTACACGTCCCGGATCCCCGTCTGCCCGTACGCCGTGTTGGAGGTCAGGTATCGGCGGATGCTCTTGAGGTTCTCCACCTCCTCCTGCTCCTCCTCCGCCGTGATGTCCTTCGGCTCGAAGTAGACCAGCTTCACCAGAGTGCCGCCGATGTCCATGCCAAACCAGGGGAACGCTGTGGGGTTTACAGTAGTACCATTACGCGTTGGGGATGCGTCGGAGACAGAAAAAAAACGAATTTAATGATAAATGCATGAGGTTGACATTGGTATTATGTCATGACCTTGACATATATATATAATATATATATATATATATATATATAAAATAACCCTTGAATTAATGACCCAACAACCGATAATAGCCAATCCCCAGTCCCTGAACAGCAATAGCACAGTGTACTACATACGCCATCTTGTTGCAAAAATGGGAGCCGTCTACTTCCTGCGACCCGACATCCACGGTGTCGGCGCTCCACGCAGACACGTCCTAATAGCGGCTGTCTTCACCTTGCTGTCCCCACCGGGAGCTACTGATGCATGCATATGACCGCTTCGCATAACCTCACGGCGATTCACTTAAATTCAAAAACCTATATATAGGTTATTATATACTGTTTAGCTGGCCCCGCGTATGGCTGGGGTCAACAAGCAACGCTCCCCTTCCAGTGAATACCCTCAGCCCCTCCAGAATACATACGCGGCCGACTCTTCCTCAGCGAGTCGAGCCTGGCCATCAGCGGAGGCTCGCGGGATGGCCCCTGGGCAGAGGCGCCGACTCCCCCGGCTGTCGAGGTCTCGCTGCCCGGCTCATCCGTAGGGTCGTCGGGCACCATCGCCTCCGCAGAACGCAGTTGCTTCGTGGGCGTTTCGTCCCCGTCATTGTTGACTTCATTGTCGCCTTGGTGGCCATTTAACGCCATCGAGAGCGCCGATAATGTACATGTAGGCCTACTGACTTCCGCGGGATGGCTCAGCGTGAATCATTTTAACTGTACACATAGTGTCGTTACTCTGGAGAGCGTTTTCACAGTAATTGCCACATCTAACGGTTTCTTACAATGAGCAGTCGGGTTTAAAGTGGACGGAGACGGCTGACGAAGAGAGCCTCAGCGAATCAGAGTGCGACTAGAAAATGGGCTCAGCCAATCGCCGTGGGAACAGGGCAGTCAGTCAACACAGCGTGCGCGTGCACGAGAGTGTGACAGAAAGAAGAGTTTCTGTCACAGACACAATGGTAGTTATATTGCCACAACAAAATAACGTCTCATTATATAAACAGCAATGTGTTTTTGCAAATAAAACAGCCCGAGACGTACGTGGATTTTTCTCACCAGGCTAGTTTTTAATGTTTTGATTATCAAGTGCAAAATATGTCCGAATACGATTTGTGCAAAAATATGATCTTATTCTCACTGCATATTTCACACACCTTTCTATTGAATAGAAAACATGAAATAAGGAACAAAATATATCTACACTACAACATAAGTGTCAAATCATAAGAACAGTGGTGATAACATGGTAATCTTTACTCCATAAACTCTGGATCCTAGTTTCATAGATCACATTCATAGATCTATACAAATAAATACAGATTGATCTACATTGCACTAGCCAGGACACGGTTGAACATTTTAGTGAACTGAATATCATTGCTATACTTTATTATTAGCAGAGGATGAAGGTAAAAGTAGGTGTGCTCATCAGACAAACACGTTCATAAGAACACATAACACCATCAGTTGCATACGTTTATCCACCCCACGTTTGCATCGAGTGCATAAATAACCCCGGAAATGATCTCCTCAAAGTGAAGTAAAGAAGGGATTTGGAGAGTGGCCAGATAGAGACAGAGTTCAGGTTTTTCAAAACAGGATGAGTTATTGACAAAAGGAAGGCCTGCTGTTACTTCAGGGTAAATATTAAAGGACCTGGCGGCACGGACCAATCACAGCGGGCCCTACGGTAACCACGGCGAGACGCCGTTCCCTGAAGGCGTGTTCAGCTGACGCGCGCCACAACGCCATGGGCGACCCACTCGACGTCGCCACGGCGACGCGCGCGGCGTCGTAGCGCGTCTCAAGTTGAACGCACCCTTTTCTTTTTTCACGGTCCACTTCGAGACGCCGCCGACACTTGTTGTTCCGCACGGAGTCGAATCCCGTTAGTGTTTCAGCCTCCACGCCACAAACATGGCGCACGCGGCCATCCCCGCCGCCGCCACATACTTAGTTCTGGACGACACGCAGACGGCGGATGCCTCGTCGTCTGGTCCTCGCGGGGGTTTGGCCGCAGAAGGCTGCTGGCGTGCCGGAACTGGCTCGCGGGCCACGGCAGGGGTGGGCTTCCCGTTGAGGATCTGAGGTGATGGCGCCGACGAAGAGGACGCACTCTTCTCGTCCCCGCGCGGGTCTTGGGGTGCGTGGACTGCGTTTCCCAGAATCCCTTGCGCGGGGCTGGCTAGGTTCTGGACGGAGGGCTCCTCCATCACGTGGCCCACGTACTCCAGCACCTCCTGCGCCTCCCGCTCGGCGAAGGAGGCCAGGTCGTCGGGGCCCCCCTGGGGTGGGCTCCCCGGAGAGCATTCGGGCCCTTGGGAGCGTGCGCCAGAACCTTCTGGCTCAGGGTCGCTGATCTCGAGGCTGATGTTGTTCCACAAGAACGATGATTCGGGGAGCGTGGCGTTGGGGAGCGTGGCTTGTTGCTGGGCCGCGCTGGGACGGACGCTGAGCAGCACCCCAGGCTTGCTGAAGAACAAGTCGTCGTCCTCCTCCTCCTCGTCGTCCTCCTCGTCCTCGTCCTCCTCCTCCTCGGCGGGGCGGGGCGTTGGGCGGCGCTCCGGGACGTCCAGGCGGTCCACACCCTCCGCCGGTGGCGCCGCGGCTGGCTGGACGGAGCTCCCCACCTAGGAGAGAAGTAGACGTTGTCATTCCTTCCCTTGCTCTGATGCATTGGAAAAAGTCAAACCCCACAAACCGTTTCTTCCTACGATACGACCCGACCATTTGCCGTTGCTTTCTCCCCCCCCCCCCCCCCCCCCCCCCCCCCCCCCCCCCCCCCCAGTGTTCAGAAGAAGCATTACACTCCCGTTTCACCCGTGATGTGACGCCTCCTTTCTGGGCCGGAAGACGGGTCTTTGAAGCAGGGAGAGCCCTTTACCTTCGGCGGGTCGCTGTCCTGGACCGGAAGCTTCTCCGGGGTCACGGTGACGGAAGCGGAATCCAGATCCTCCAACGAGTCGTCTCCGCACGCAGACGGCGGCCCACTCTGCTCTGCGCTCCGCCACGTTTCCCCGGAAACTGGCCGGGCGGGACCTCCCGTCTCGGCCGGGACCTCACAGCCGGCGCCAACGCCGGCCGCGAATCCGGAACCGGCCGCGGCGCCAACAAACTCCCCGGATGCCTCCGAGTTCTCCTCGGGCTCCTGGCGAGGGGGAAGCCTCGCTTGCGGCGACAGGCGTGGTATTTCCGTGGAGGGCGGAGGTGTTGATGGTTGCTGGGGGGACGGGGAGGTCTGGGCCCCTGGTCCTGAGAAGGAGCCCTTGCGGGGTCGAGACACGGGGCTCTCGGAGGGCCCCGGTGCCTCAGGGGCCCCCCCCGCCCCAGCAGGGTCCGATGGACAGACGGGTGGAGGGGAGTGGACGGTTGCCATGACGACGGTGGCCGGTGGGCTGGATGGCGTGGGAGCTGGAGGAAAGAAAAACAAAACAGACAAGACTCGAGACGTTTTTCTTTTACCTCCCAACTGCAAATAGCAAAGAACTTGGGGGTCGTGACCCCCAAGGTCCGGAACCAAGGGGCCCCCCCACCCACGGGCGGGGGTCCGCGGGAGGCTCACCGCCGGGGTTCTTCAGGCGCTGGTAGGCGGCCTCCATCTCGGCGGCCATGGCGCGGTGCTCGCAGGCGGTCAGCGCCGTGATGAACTGCTCCGGCCAGCTCTCCCGGCGGTGCAGACACTCCAGGAGGAGCTGCATGGCCGTGTAGTTCCCGCTGTGCTCCCGCTTCGCTTCGATCTCTTCCTGAACACGGCGTTCCCGAAGAGGCAGAGGAGACGCGCACGCACGCACGCACGCACACACACACACACACACACACACACACACACACACACACACACACACACACACACACACACACACACACACACACACACACACACACACACACACACACACACACACACACACACACACACACGTATAGTACACACACACACACGCACAGACATGTAGTACACACAAATATATATATATATATATATATATATATATATATATAGTGTGTGTGACATTTAGTACAGACATAGTACACACATAGATGTATAGTACACACGTACAGACATATAGTACACACGTACAGACATATAGTACACACGTTCAAACACACAGTAAACAGGTGTCAGTCTCTGTATACGGTCGACACATCAACTCAGCACGCTATCATGAAACTGTATCAGATCACTCCTGTCCACGGCCGCTGTGCTGTAAATACCAAGGCAGCTGGCATTACAGTCGCAGTAAATGCACTGGCCGACGTTGACGCTAATACACAGCATGCTACACAAGAGGGCACCATAAAAGGGGAGAACCCCGTAGGTTATAACACAGTTTGCTACTGAACGGTTCCAACAGCAGACGATTTCCACCGGACAACTGGTTGGACGTTGCCGTGACGACCACACGTGGTTTGACCGTCCAGGGAGAGACGGCCGCCACCGGACCCCCCCCCCCCCCCCCCCCCCCCCCGCAAGCTGACGTTAAACTCACTCGGTCGGAGAGGGTCAAGCAGGGCAGGTGAGGAACGATCTCTCTCACTTTGACCTTGCTGGCAAACCCAGGCATGTTGGTCCTCATGTAGCCATCGAAGAGCTTTTCACTGGCAAAGGACATCTGAAACAAACACACACACACACACACATAAATGACTCAACCACTTGGGATTTATTGGCTACTTATGTTTTGCGTTACTGTCCAGGAAACCACCACGATCCAAGATGTCTGCCTTGTTATTCATAATGGGCCAACCGTTTAGTTTTTTTGAGGTTTGCCGGCGATAACGAAAGTCAACCCGATGAAAAACCAAGTGAAAGGAGATGTAAACTGGCTTCGCTCAGTAAATGCTAATAGACTCCAGGTCCCCTTTGGAGTAAACACATTTATTATTTAATCAAGGTTGTGTGTCAATTTGTTTAAAAAAAATAATAATGATAAACTCCTTGATAAGTCATTGATGAACTATGGACTCGGGATTGTCTGATATGATGGACACTTAGTTCAGGACAGAGTAATAACACGTTTCACTTTAAACACATGTCACGAAGATCGGAAGGGCAGCATAAGGCGTTTTGTGTTGAATACACTCTAAACCCCTCTGGTGTGTTTACACCTATACAGCCAACTCAAGTAATCAGCCGTTCATCGCTGCGAGAGGTCAGACTGTTTAACTGGCTCTACCTGCGGCCGCACGGGCCCGCAAAGAGCCTGTTCACGGTCACATTCAACTCGTTCAACGGGGCCCCTCCGCCGCGGAGCATGTGGAATAACCCAGGCTCAAAGAGCGACGTCTGACGGGACTTCCTTAGCGACACTGCGGTTAAGCCGTTGCCGCATACAAGAAAAGTAAAAATGTTAACAAACCTCACCCCACTATATAATTACAAGGCTTTTAATTGTTGCGCGACGACAGCTCGCACAGGAACCGGCAGACTGTTGAAGGTGAAAAAAGCCATTGACACAAGGACACCTGCCTGACGACACATGTCCTCTAAAAAGGTCATCTTGGCCGCCTACCTAAGATTTATTACACCTGGGTTTTGCAGCCACTGCTAGGAATTAATCTCCTTTTAAACAGGTTAGGGTAGATTAGACGGCCCGCACTGAGAGAAGCCAATGTGTCACTTGATCTAAGCGTTTGGTTTGCCATGCGATCGCTGAGAAAAGTTTGATGTGAAAGTTATCAAACAGGGAGGCCATCCAAAACGAGGGAGGGGGGGGGTCGTCACTCGATAACATGCGAAACACGTCGGCGCTCACATTTGAAACATTCATCGTTCATTTGTAATCATTCAATTATGTTTGGAGCTCTCAAGAGACGTAGAATCGGCGTAAACTTATACATAACTATAAGCCATGTTCAAGGTATAAGTAAGGCCTAGCTCTAAGGGACCTAGGTGTTATAATCAAGACACACAAACAGCATCTGGCCAACACACGCACACACACACACACACACGCACACACGCACACACAAAGCGTGTCTTTATGTCGCGTGGCATGGAGTTCCTCACCTTCGGAGCTCTTCAGTTCACCAGTTGTCTCCAAACGCCAAAGTCTTCCGCTGCTTGTCCACCAAGCCCGTCTGTGAAGGCGTGGGCTGGTGCGGGTTTTGTTTTTGGAGGCGTTCCCCCGCACACATCTGCACCAGCCGGTTTGTCCAGGGCGCCCGTGTCTCGCGTCTGATTGGAGGACAGGATCGCGTCTAAAAAGGTCGACCAATGGGAACGTTTGTCATGCTGCCAGACAAGTTGCATTTCGATTCTTGACTGTGCATGTCAAAGCTTTTTCTCTGCGTCAAACGCGATGCGAAACCAACTAACCCAAACCCTAACCCCAACCCTCCCGCTAGAATGAGGTTACTTCAGGGTTCCTGGTGTAGGTCCCCAGGGTTAATACTTTCTCCTGGGCGGGAGAGACACGCGGTGTTGCGATGGGATAAAACCGTAAAGTTGGTTGTCAAAAATGTAAATAAATGAATTATTGACAGAGAGTAACACTGTAGTATGGCAATCATGATTAATACAATTTTGAATAGAAAAAAGGGCATTCTTAACAATAGGGTGGCCTTGTGAATGATGTGTCACTGTATAGCCAATACCTATAGAAGGTTGCATTGCTATGGCAGTAATGAAGAAAATTTGAATACTAAAAGTTGCATATGTTCTTTCACGTGAGTCTTCTACATTTCCGGATGCGTTGCACCATTCTAACCACTGGGTGGCCCTCTTCACGCGTCCTAGTTTTCCCCGGACGGAGACGTGACAAAAATGTCATCACCAGTCACGAGTTGAGTAGGCTCAAATTACAATAAGCCGTAGCCTCGGTGGGAAAAAGTGTTAACATTCTGTGGTATTAAGCATGTAGTCATGTAGTAGGCAAAAGTATTTTATAGTCATGTAATTGATGCTTTTAGAGTCATTTATTTGCTGCCTAACGATAATATACACAATGCATTTTTTTATTTATTGGTAGAGAGAGAGAGAGAGAGAGAGAGAGAGAGAGAGAGAGAGAGAGAGAGAGAGAGAGAGAGAGAGAGAGAGAGAGAGAGAGAGAGAGAGAGAGAGAGAGAGAGAGAGAGAGAGAGAGAGAGAGAGAGAGAGAGAGAGAGAGAGAGAGAGAGAGAGAGAGAGAGAGAGAGAGAGAGAGAGAGAGAGAGAGAGAGAGAGAATGTCCCCATGTCTTCCTAACATACTGTCCCATTATGAAGAGGTCCAGGAGTGTCCTGCCCTTGAGCCCTTCTACTTAGGAGGAACTGAGCGTCCTCAAGTCAGAAAAGACCACCCCCCCCCCCACCCCCCCCCAGGCCTGAGAGTTCAACCAACGGTTAAAGTCTCTCCAGCACTACGATGCTCCTCTCACCGTCGCCCAACCGCAAGCCTGGCTGACCGTGGGCTGACTCCCCCCTCCTCCCCCCTCACTCTGAGGGAACTCTCCTTTGTTGAGCGTCCCCCCCCCTCCTCCCCCTCTCCCCCCCCCCCTCACTTTAAGGGAACTCTCCTTTATTGAGCGTCCCCCCCCCCCTCACTTTAAGGGAACTCTCCTTTATTGAGCGTCCTCCCCCCCCCAGGGGGTGCTGGTCCTTTAGCCGGTGTTTATCCGAGCGGGCAGCCGGGCTGCGGGGGGGGGGGGGGGGGGGGGGGGGGGGGGGCGTGCGGCCCCCCGACCTCGCGGACGGCCGCCGGGCGAGAAAGAAGCGTACAAAGGATCCTCCCGGTCTGGCTGCCGACGACAGAGCCGTCAGGCCGAGAGTGGGACGAGGTCGCGGCCCTCTGAAACCAACACTAGCACTCCTATTAGGAGCACCAAAGATGTTATTTCAGCTGCTGGGCGTCCGTTGTGGTAGCAGAACCCGCCGTGGGCTTGGCCATGCTTGAGCAGGGCGGGATTCCCAGGCCACACGGAGCACCAGCGCATCCCACTGGGATGGCACATTCGGTGTTTTAGTAGCGCTAATGGCGGCGCAGTATTACACATTTGTCTTCACGCTGGAAGGCTTAGCTGTCCCCTTTTTAAAAGCCCAAGCCAAAGGATAGATCAAGGTCTTGCAGACGATAGCATTCGTACGTTATTTGGAGAATGATTTGATGCTTTATCCTTTTCTTTTTTTATTGACCACATTCACGTCGTTTGATGGACTTTTCCCTGATTGAAGTCAGTTTAATATGTCTCCAGAGGACATCGGCTTTGTCAGCCGGTGGACCACCTTTTACCCTGATGAGAGATGCTAATTAACCATTACAAAATCAGTGACATCACAAGTAGGACTGTCATAAGCCTACACCAGGGATGGACACTCCCACTTGTAACTTGTGACGTCATTAATGGGTTGATTTTGAGCAGTCTGTATTGGTCATCACAAACAGGAGCATTTCAACACCCGGACCTCAGATTTAGAGGCTCTGCTGCCTTTCACCTTTGAACTCTGACCTCTCCTTTCCAACACCTCATGAACTCATAAAGTCCCCTTCTGAAGTAAAGGTTACCCCATTTAACCAAAACCACAGCTTTTATTATAAAATAATACCGTCATTGGATTGGATAATTGTAGGTCGTATAATAGTAAACTATTTGTACATTTTCTATATAAAAAAGATTGCTATACATCCCATAGTAAGGCTATTTTTACATTATATTTACAGTCTCGTACAAACATTCGTTCTCAACTCAAATATTTACTTGAATACGAGTAACTGGAAACTACATTCAAACCCCAGGGACAGCGCCAGGCTCTCTGTACTCGGTTGTCACTTTACGTTAGTGTGTTGAACAAGAGACCGGAACCGTTTCAGAGCGTCAGAACAAGAGCACGTGCAGTACCGCTGTTCTACCTTCTGCCTCAGAGGAGGCGCTGTTCGTCGTTGGTATTTGTTTACCCTTCGTCAACAAATTCAGTAGAAGTAATCCACATGTTGTGATGTTTTCCCACTATCTATGGAATCAAAAAAATTGCTATTGTTCCACAATAAAAATGTTTTCAATTATATTTAGGTTCTGTTTTCATCCAATTGGAGCGTCAGACAACAGACTGTATCCTATACTTTAAATGATTGTCATATTTTGTATTAGTGAAATCCTCATAGTGGTGTGAATGCCCGTGAACTGATAAACCCTAACTGGTAGTACATGGTTGTCGTTGTACGGTCCGACGCACACAAATGTAATATTTCAGGAGGTCAGTCAGTAATATGGAAGGCCTGTTGATAATCCTGCTTGCACTGAGTGATTATCTGAACGGAATATCGCCTTCAGTTAAAAGCACCACAGGATTATTATCATTATTATTGGACTAGATTATTTGTTCATTCGATTATTCGATGAAGCAATATTTTCCACTTTCCTGTCTTGTCGGGCCATAACGTTTTAAATTAAATTGAGAGCTTTGCTGCCGAATGTCGGCCTATTTGATCCGTGATTACGATGTGATTAAGGAAGATGTGTTTAGTGGATTTGAAAATACCGTTCCCGTTGCACTGGACACATTTTATTGTCGGAATACAAATACACGGTCACAAAAATCTGTTGGTGTGATATCAAATATGTACATGTACGCACAGTGTCGAGCACAACTAGCATACTTTGCGCAACACATTAAGTAATCTAATCACAACTCGAATGCCAAAACACAACTGGGCAAAAAATACTATAAAATGTATAATTATAAGTGTTTATAATTTGATGTTTATGTAACAAACGCACATTGCTGTACACCTTTATACCCTAACTCATGAAGATTCGAGGAGAGGAGCAGCGCACTATGAACAACTTTCTACTCTATTAAAACACAACACAACACACGTCATCCCGCGTCTCGTTACACCATCTTCTCCTCCCTCTCCCACGGCACGGGGTCCTGGTTGTCCTCGACGTGCGTGTTTCGACGGCCGGTCCAAAAGTGTTCCACGTCGGGGATGGTCTTGTCCAGCTCCTGCGAGGTCGCCTCGTCGTTGACCGCGTGCGCTCCGAGCTCCGCGCCGTTCTCCTCGCTCTTCGGACACCTGTTGCCGGGCGCCTGCTTGGCGCGTCTGCACGTGGAGGTGAACCAGATGCCGACGATTCCCCGGCGCACGTCGTCGTACATGGTCATTAGAATGGCGGGCAGTGCACAGCTGCCGGAGTACAGGAGGACCTGGGTGAAAATCGCGAGACCGACCGGTGGCTTGTGGAACCCGAGACGCGTCCAGGTGAACGCGCTCCACTCCGGCAGCAGCAGCAACGTATTGGCGCCGCTCACACACAACAGCACCAGCGTCACCTTGCTCTGCTGCTGCGGGCCGGTGGGCGCGTGGTTGACCGCGGCGTGCAGCGTTTTGATGTAGTACGCCAGCGTGAACGCTGTCGGCAGGGCGAAGGTGAGCGTGGGGTAGATCTTGTAGAACAGGCTCATGAAGTCCGCAGCGCACGCGGGCAGCTCCGACACGCAGATGAAAGTGTCGGCGCCGCGCGGTTGCAACGAGGCGAATAAAAACTGCGGGATGGGAAACATCACGGACACCGTCCAGATGAAGGCGAGAGCCCCGTGGATCCACGTCGGGCTGAGACGCGGCGGTCGCGTGACTCCGCTGGGGACCACCGAGTTGTGTTTGGCTTGGCTCGTGGTGGCCAGGATCAAAGTTTTGGCCACCACGCACGCGTGCTGGAACCAGTCGGTTGTGCTGCACACGAAGCTGCCCAGCGTCCAAGACTGCCGGTAGTAGGTCACGGCGCGCACGGGAGCGCACAGCAGCAGGATCGCGAGGTCCGTGGCTGCCACGGCGGCCAGCAGGGCTTTGACCTCCGAGCCTCGTGCGTTACGGAAGTCTCGGTAGAAAATGAGCATCACAAGCAGGTTGCCCACGGCACCGGACACGCAGATACCGATCAGGATGACCGGCAGGGCTGTCCTGGTCCCCTCACCCGGGAGAAGTTGGACTCCCCCGACGAAATCCACGAACGACGCGTTCATCGATCTATCAATATCCATGCTTCTCGTGACTTTGTAAACAACAGAAACAACTCCGACTTGTGTATAGCCTACTTAAGATTAGATATCACGCACTAATGTAAAATATAACAATTTATCAATATTTATACGCTTGCCAAATATGCGGGGGAGCTGTCCGCGAGCCGGTGGAGTTGGAGCGCTGGTGAACAGAGCGTGGGCTCGTGGTGGTTCCTGCAAGTGGGGTGAACGGCGCGCGCGCGCTATGGTAGGTGCGCTATTTCAAGTGCTGCCATTTAGCGTCGTCAAGCGCACACGTCATTTTCCCTCCGTTGCCCCAGGCTTGAGCCAACCGCGACGTGGTAGCAGCTCTCGCTGTGACGCGCATTGCAGAGTTCGCGGGGATGTGCACGCTCCATCTTTTTGTGTGTGTCATAGGTGGAACGAGAGCGAGAGAGAGCGATCTTTATACTGACTTTATAAAATTTTCTGTAAATATTACATGAACTTCCTAATTAAATTTGATTGATTGGCGGTCTGTGCGGTAATTACGTCACGCTGTGCTTGGGCATGTGTCATATAATTAAGTCTTGTATAATTTTTAATTGATGTCTTACATAGGCCTGAGTATATCATTAATTCTCGGGGAAGAACGTAATGACTTGCAAGAAGCATATTGATTCCTTTAAGAAATGTGTTGACTTGAAATGTCTAGGGAGAGGGGGAGAGGGGGGGGAGAGAAGGACGGAGCAGGAGGGTGAGAGTGAGTGAAAGCGAGAGGGAGAGGGAATGAGAGGCACTTGAAGAAAGAGAGTGATGGAGGGAGTGAGAGAGTCATTGCGAGAGGGTATAGCAGTCAACTTGCAAGGAGAGAGAGGTGAGGGTGCCCACTCAAATGCTGTCACCTTCGCAGTAAGGGCCGGTTGCTAGGCGACCAGGGCCACTCACCCAGCGGGGGGCGATGGAAGGATGCTGCAAAGTGGAGGAGAAACACCCAGCGACTCTGGAAACCCCTCAAGACGCCGCCCCTAACCCCTACCTGCTCCTTAATGATATGGATCGTCATTTTAGAAAACAGTAAATGTTAAACACTGAAGGTACTTAAGGTACCTAGCATGTTATGCTACTTGGCGTGTATAGCATGTGACGCTCAGCTTGGTAGAAAGTTGAATACAGGGGCAGCATGGTCAAGTGGTGGTCCCTGGTCTACAGGTGGTGGGAGAGAGGCCTGCTGGCTAACCTTTGACCTTTCTAGCACATTCCAGCCTCGCCAGGAAATACCACCCAGCAGGGGGGCTGGATTCCTGTTAGCAGGCTAACGTCTTGATTAAGTCATCGGCTCAACACCACTCAGACCCCACACCCAGGGCTTGTCGCTATGGCAACATAACAGGAGTTATCATTACTTGTTTTTAGTCTAGGGTCTTTTCCATCGAAATGGAAGTCTTGGGTTTCTGGTTGAATATTCCGAGAGGAAGGGTTCGGACCCCGATGTCCACAGTTGACCTGTAGGCCTCCTGACCCCTGACCCCTACCTTGCTCCTCACTGGCCCGTGTCTAAAAAATACTTTGCTTTGGATAAAAGCATCTGCTGAATCACAAAATAGTAAAAAGAGGTTCTAAGGTTCTAGCGGTAGGAGGAAGAGCGTTTCCTCCTCTGAAGACCCCTCACTACAGGAAGAAGAGATGCAAGACAGGAAGGAACACCCACTAGTGAAGTAACTAGAAATACAACATAAATGTGTTGTAAAGTGCAAAGCCTTTGAACATCAGTACAGCGGTGTGGTTCTGACCCACAGTGCTCTCCTGCTCTCTGGTTCATCACACCAGTGCTGTAGTGCTCTCCTGCTCTCTGGTTCATCACACCAGTGCTGTAGTGCTCTCTGGTTCATCACACCAGTGCTGTAGTGCTCTCTGGTTCATCACACCAGTGCTGTAGTGCTCTCTGGTTCATCACACCAGTGCTGTAGTGCTCTGCTGCTCTCTGGTTCATCACACCAGTGCTGTAGTGCTCTCTGGTTCATCACACCAGTGCTGTAGTGCTCTCCTGCTCTCTGGTTCATCACACCAGTGCTGTAGTGCTCTCCTGCTCTCTGGTTCATCACACCAGTGACCCAGGTAGCCTGCCTGTCAGAGCAGCGTGGCTGAATGCAGCGTGGCTGAATGCAGCTGAAAGGCGTATCAGCTGCTGGGCCATTAGCGTCTCTTCAGCGCTGAGAGAGGTACGGCAGCCCTGGCTCCATGCTCTGGGATTTGTGTTGCTCTACAAAAGAGACCCCCCCCCCCCCCCTCCAGCAGTGGTCTCACTTGGAGGGGGGGGGGGGGGCGGAGGTGGATGATGGGGGGGGGGGGGGGTGGATGATGGGGGGTGGATGTGGGTGGAGAAGGAGGCGGTGGTTTTAGGGGGGTGGGGATGGAGGTGGGTGGGTGATGGTGTTGGGTGGTGGGCTCGATGGGGTCTTTCAGAGCCCAAAGTAGAAACGAAGTGAAAGCAGCACAAGCACTACTCGAGGAGAAAGGTGGCGTTGAAGGAGCAGTCCTCGAGGGTAGAGTACTGGGGGAGAGTGAATGAAGCAGTGCCGGCCCTAATGAGGAGGTTTCATAGCGCGGCCTGTGGAGCCTTTGGGCGTAGCAGAGAACAGGACGATGGCTCCTTCGTCTTAAAGTGGTGCCTTGAAAATGCCGACGTGCCAGCCCACGTTAGCGTCAGCGGTCCCCTGATGCAGAAAGGCCCTCACACGGCCCGCAGAGACTCTGTCCCGGACCCAGGACTCCAGACGCTTTGATCCCAGGAGACTAGGAGCGAGTTCAGGTCCACGTCATGGTGGAGCAGCTAGGAGCTAGCTACGGGAGTTCAGGTCCACGTCATGGTGGAGCAGCTAGGAGCTAGCTACGGGAGTTCAGGTCCACGTCATGGTGGAGCAGCTAGGAGCTAGCTACGGGAGTTCAGGTCCACGTCATGGTGGAGCAGCTAGGAGCTAGCTAAAGGAGTTCAGGTCCACGTCATGGTGGAGCAGCTAGGAGCTAGCTAAAGGAGTTCAGGTCCACGTCATGGTGGAGCAGCTAGGAGCTAGCTAAAGGAGTTCAGGTCCACGTCATGGTGGAGCAGCTAGGAGCTAGCTAAAGGAGTTCAGGTCCACGTCATGGTGGAGCAGCTAGGAGCTAGCTAAAGGAGTTCAGGTCCACGTCATGGTGGAGCAGCGAGGAGCTAGCTACGGGAGTTCAGGTCCACGTCATGGTGGAGCAGCTAGGAGCTAGCTACGGGAGTTCAGGTCCACGTCATGGTGGAGCAGCTAGGAGCTAGCTAAAGGAGTTCAGGTCCACGTCATGGTGGAGCAGCTAGGAGCTAGCTACGGGAGTTCAGGTCCACGTCATGGTGGAGCAGCTAGGAGCTAGCTAAAGGAGTTCAGGTCCACGTCATGGTGGAGCAGCTAGGAGCTAGCTAAAGGAGTTCAGGTCCACGTCATGGTGGAGCAGCGAGGAGCTAGCTAAAGGAGTTCAGGTCCACGTCATGGTGGAGCAGCGAGGAGCTAGCTAAAGGAGTTCAGGTCCACGTCATGGTGGAGCAGCTAGGAGCTAGCTACGGGAGTTCAGGTCCACGTCATGGTGGAGCAGCTAGGAGCTAGCTACGGGAGTTCAGGTCCACGTCATGGTGGAGCAGCTAGGAGCTAGCTACGGGAGTTCAGGTCCACGTCATGGTGGAGCAGCTAGGAGCTAGCTACGGGAGTTCAGGTCCACGTCATGGTGGAGCAGCTAGGAGCTAGCTACGGGAGTTCAGGTCCACGTCATGGTGGAGCAGCTAGGAGCTAGCTAAAGGAGTTCAGGTCCACGTCATGGTGGAGCAGCTAGGAGCTAGCTACGGGAGTTCAGGTCCACGTCATGGTGGAGCAGCTAGGAGCTAGCTACGGGAGTTCAGGTCCACGTCATGGTGGAGCAGCTAGGAGCTAGCTACGGGAGTTCAGGTCCACGTCATGGTGGAGCAGCTAGGAGTTAGCTACGGGAGTTCAGGTCCACGTCATGGTGGAGCAGCTAGGAGCTAGCTACGGGAGTTCAGGTCCACGTCATGGTGGAGCAGCTAGGAGCTAGCTAAAGGAGTTCAGGTCCACGTCATGGTGGAGCAGCGAGGAGCTAGCTAAAGGAGTTCAGGTCCACGTCATGGTGGAGCAGCGAGGAGCTAGCTAAAGGAGTTCAGGTCCACGTCATGGTGGAGCAGCTAGGAGCTAGCTACGGGAGTTCAGGTCCACGTCATGGTGGAGCAGCTAGGAGCTAGCTACGGGAGTTCAGGTCCACGTCAATGAGTGGAGGTGCAGCTAGGAGAGCTAGCTACTGGCGTGTCTCCTCAGGGAGGCCTTGGGGCATGGCGATCGATTCCCGGTCAAAGACTAGGGCCTCACACACACTGAGGAGAACCCCTAATGATACCTCCATCACTGGAGGAGAGGGGGGGGGGGGGTGCCGGGGCGACGCACGTGTGAACATCGCTCGTTGTGTGTGTAATTGTTATTGATGACTGCCGCACGTCTCCCAGCGGAGTACACCACTCACTAACTCATACTCCGGAGCACTATAGAGGGCACGTACTCTCCCCTCCCGGTAAAATTAGCAAATAATTAATGTCAGCCTTTGGACAGGTTGGGGAGCAGGGGGCAGGGGAGAGAGGTGGGATTGAGGAGAGGCGCGCGGGAGAGGAAGGTGGGGTAGGAAGCTGGAGGTGGGGAGGTGGGAGAGGTGGCACCGATGTGGGAGGTGGGAGACAAGGGATGGGAGAGGGGGAGCATGGTGAGAGCGGGAGCGCAGGAGAACGCTAAGACAACAGGTACAGGAGCTTGGGAGAAACCGGGTGGGCAGCGAGAGCTTGGTGGGAAGAGTGGACATGGGGCGAGAGAGGCGGCCTATAGAGTCGAAGTCCAGAGAGAGCTAAAGGGGGACCGCAACGGGAGAGGTGGAGCCACGCATGTGATATCGTAGATAAGCTATCGTTTAGGTCCGCTCATGCGAATGATAGGGGATACACGAGCAGCAGAAAGGAGCGCGAGGTGGAGAAAGGGCCGGCAGTAAGAAAGCAGACCAGCGAACAAGCCGTCGCGCACCAAAGGGGAGCACAACATAAGCCCCGAGGCGGGCGAAGAGCTAGGACTTCGCGGTGAGTGGGAGGGGCGGTGGCCACGGCGTGGCGTGTGATACCCCACAGCAAAGAGCGCCACAACCAGAGAGAACCAGGTACAAAGTAGGAAATAAAAACCGAGGGGGAGGTTGGGCTAGGAGCCAAGAGGCGGGAGAGGTGAAGAGGTTGAGTGGACCGCCGGGCGAGCCAGTGGTTGGAAGGTGAGGAGGGAGGGTAGGGTGGGCATGAGGGTGGAGGTACCAAGAGGGGTGGGAGTTTTAGGAAGGGAGGGAATAGGGGGAGGCTCATGGGAGGAGGGGGAGAGGTGGGGAAAGGGGAGAGGTGCGAGTGAGACGGGGAGAGTAAAACCATGTGAATGCGACTGAGTGGGGTGGTGATCAATGAGGTGACGAGAGGGTTGCAGGTAATGGGAGGAGGTGTGACAAAGCTAGACAGAGGGAGGATCAAGGAGAGTGACGTGTGTGGGAGGAGAGGTGAGACGCCCACAGGAGCAATCGAGAACACAATATTGAGTACTAACCAAACAAATAAAGGAGCTACGAGAGCGAAAGACAGTAGTGAGGCTGAGGGGGGAAGACGGCGTATCGATGTGTTTCTTGGTTCCGCAGAGATGTGTGCAATGAGGGAATACGTGTATCCGTGGTAGATTAGGAGTGTAGTAGGCATTGTGAAGGACTTATCATGTCAATGAAGGCCGTGTCAATGAGATAGTTGGGACCAAGGTGAGTAGGATGTGAACACAAGGGAAGATAGATCGGAGAAAGGTGTGCATTGGTGAAGAATAGAGATGTATGGAGAGGGCGAGAGAGGCACCGTTGAATAGAAAAGCGTGGACTGGTTACGATTATAATTTCATATTCTCTAGCATATGCAAAGGAGGGGTGACACGATTAGTGCGGTGAGAGATCCGGGTGGGAGTTCGTGTGGATGAACTCTAGAATGGAACATTAAGGAAAGAATGAGGAAAAAGTTAGAAAACTAACATGGCAAGGTAAACAGATGCACTGAACCAGACACGATAATGGAGAAATGAGTGAGGACATATAAAAGCTAAGATGATTGAAAGAAGGTGGACAGCATAAGAGCAGGTGGAGTTAAACAGGAATAGATGGAGGCGGGTGACACAAGAGAGGAGAGAGAAGATATAAAGGAGAGGGAAGAGAGAAAGAGGCGGGAGACGGGCGGTGGCCGGCCGGATTTTCTGTTGCCTCAGAAGTATTAACTCACTCTGAAATGTTAATGGGGAGCGCGTGTGGCGCTGCGTGTGTTTCAGCTGCCAACACCTTTTGGACGGGGATTCGTTTTGCGTGGAAAACACACCAGTTGATGCTATGGGTTGTAGTGATTCACGGTTGAAATACCTGGTAGAGGACGAGGGGTGATATATCCCCAGAAAACTCACGAGGCCTCAAGGGCTTTGAGCACGTGGGCAACATCAGTGCAGTAATCATTATTCATTATTGATGAATCTCAGACCGTGTGCTTCCACGTCAAATGACATGTTGGTGAGGTTTCTGGTTGAAGCGCAGTAACTAATTGCCGCGCCCAGTCCTGGTGTGTTTAATCCGGGTTGACAGCTCATTAACGCAGGCAGCGCCAATTATGCTTGAAAAGTGCACCTGTGTGCAAAATCCCCAACATGTCCTGGTCGCTGTTGCTTTATGGATTCGAACAAGAACGAGACGTTGAGATTCTGGTGGTTTTAGTTTCTGGTGGTCTGAATGAATGCCGTTTGTAATCAACGCGTGTTTAGGCCAGCTGTGCAGTCACGCTTTTAATGTACACACGTTAAGGTGTTCAGGATTACAAACATAATCTTTTACTGATTGTGTATCAGGATTTATCCACATTGAAGCACTCCTTGATGTGCTCAGAAAGGAAAGCGCCTTAATAGAAGTAAAACACTGCCACCCTGTGGTCAAAATAGAGATATGAAGGTAGAAGCCTGACTCAAATTAAGGACCAACGTTGACGTTTATATATTTTTTATATATGAAAATTAAATCGCGCATCAACCAATGTTTTACTGTGTAACTTATTACATTATGTATTACCTTTTAAAGTGTGCTGTATTAAAAGAAGTGCTACTTCTTACATTTAAGTTCATTAATTTACTTCCAGTATCTCATAACAGGATTCTATGTATTAATCACACAATACCTTAGTGACATATGTATGCACTTGCGAAACATTTGGTTCGAATAAGTTCAGAAATGGTGACTAAAAGGCGCAAATATAAAGGTATCCGCTAGATGGCAGCAAAGGATCTCTTTGCCAAAATGCAGGATCCCTCTGGACAGAAAGCGGGGAATTGAATTGGAAGTATTTCAGCACTTTAATCGTTGGCAGCCCTCTTCTTCGTTTGTCATCATTGTCATCACATGGATGATCGAGCCATTGAAATAACACGTTGTTGTCTTTCACATTCTGGAATTTATATATACATTGAAGTGACTTTACTGTTATTATAGAAGTTGGTGTTGTTTTAGAGATAGTGTTGTCATAGAGATGAATTATGATGGTGTTGTTTTAGTGATGTGCTGTTGCTGGGTTAATACTGTTGTCGTGGTGATGGTGTTGTCATGGTGACCTGGGTGTTGCCTCTATCTGGTGATGGGGTTGAGGTGGTCGTACAGTTGTTGGGGTGATTGTGCCGATGTGTTGAATGATGGTGGTGCCGTTATGAATGTGGTGCTGTGGGTGTTATGGAGATGATGGTGTTTTTATGATGGTGCTGATGCTGTTGTCATGGTTATGATTGTGAGTGAGGTGCCTTCTGTTGGCTCTGAAAAACCTTGTATAGAACACTCTGGAGCGTTAAGGAATGACCTTACTCATGTAGTGTGTGTGTGTGTGTGTGTGTGTGTGTGTGTGTGTGTGTGTGTGTGTGTGTGTGTGTGTGTGTGTGTGTGTGTGTGTGTGTGTGTGTGTGTGTGTGTGTGTGTGTGTGTGTGTGTGTTTTGTGAGTATTTGTGTGGCACCAAATGAGTAAAGTTTTAATGGACACAATAAGAATAAACAGACGGCTGAATGTTTTGTTTATGGTGGAAAATGGCATTTCTTCTTTCTAATCTAGATGACGCTCCATGCATACAATCGTGTTCCCCATCACACCTCGTGCATAATGAAAAGCATCTTATCTCGGTTATCGCGATGCCGGCCTCGGGGTGACGTCGACTTTCTCCATTCCCGCCGTTTGTAGGCTCCTTGGAGCACGTGACCGAGGCAAGGCCCGCTGGATCCAAGGTGCCGTCCTGAAATGGGAACAAAAAACTCAAACGGGCAGAAATGAGGAAGCGATTAAAATGAATTGAAGATAAGACACATACCATTTTCTCATCTATTTAACATTCATTGAATTGAATAATCCGGTCTTATTATCGTAAATAGTGTGCATATTTACCCTGAATATGCTAATTTATTTTTGCTGCGAGCGGTCTGTGGCTTAATAATTTTTTCATCAGTGGCTTTATGCATATCTCTCACGTGCTCCTATTCCTATAGGTGAGCACACACACACACACACACACACACACACACACACACACACACACACACACACACACACACACACACACACACACACACACACACACACACACACACAGGTAGAGAGAGATTAAGTTGTATTATTGTTTTTGGGTAACTTTTCTATTCATTCTATTATTTTCTAATCTTTCTTTGCACTTTGCCCAGGGCAAGGCAGTTACATTTCAATCAAGGGCTTTATTGTAAAGTCATTATACCAAACTATGGTGCGGTAATTGTCTGTCATTCTGCATTGTGGCGGCCCTCTTGCCCTGGGCCAAATGACTGCGGCCTTATCTTTCACTTTTAGGCAAAAATAATGGACAATTTATCATTAATCTGTTCCGAGGTGTAAAAACACGTTAAATGTCATCCCCGTGTCGTGGCTCGCCGGTGAATTCGTGTTGCTGTGGGCCAATCACGGGCTGACCCGTCCTCTTCAGAGCCGAGGCGTCCCGGGAGTTCAAACGGATTGAATAAGGTCGGAACCTCGGCGCGAGGCCCCGTAGCGACGCACAACAGTCACCTCGCGTTTCGTCCCGCCTCCGTCCGCCTCCAAGTTCAGCCAACCTTGGCTTGATGGCCGTGATTTAGACACAAGTAGGCGATCGTGTAATGGTTCCAACACACGTTAATCGTCGACGTCTCCAAAGGACACACATAACATTTTAATTGCATTCACTTGGCATTTATTTTAATTATTATTATTATATTATTTTACATTTTTTTTGTTATTATTTGAGAGAGATTTCTGAGGCGACGTGAAAAGGCCGCGAGAAGGACGAGACACGTGACGTCTCGCTTATCCCGTCGGAGGACACACACCCGCTGCTCAAAACACTCGTTTGGCATTCAAAGGCAAGCGCGCCTCCAACGAGGACTGTTTGAACAGGGATCGATGATCCATCGGTGTGTAGGTGGGGTGCTGTGGTGGGGGTGGGGGTGTCGAACACAAAGGAGCCAGCGATTTATCACTGAAGGCATGAGGCGCGTGTTGACCAATAAAACGTCACAGAGCTGGTCAATGAATGCGCACAGACGGCCGTCTTTGGCTTTGACTCTGACGGCGATGACCCGGGCGCGGTGGAAACGCCAGATCCAGATGAACAGGGCCCTCATCAAACACAGATTATGGACATCATCGCTGCACCCCAAGTCTGTCGTTTGATTGTTATTTACGCGGGTGGGCTGTTGGTTCATGGTAATGACCCGGAATGATGCCCGTGTTTCTCGTTCGGTCACGTTCCTATATGACGGTCATTTGGAAATGGACGGGCGGTGTCACTTCAGCAATGATTAGAATAAAGATGGTGAAGTGTATTTCATGCGAGAGATAGGCCTATTACTGTGTAAAAGTGTGAGATAATAGTAACTAATGAAAGTTTTATTTATTTGTGCAGTGTATAATAGAAGTGATAGCACCATCATAACTAAACTAAACATTTTACTATGTTGAAAAAAACAGATTCAAGCAAATTATATCACAGAAATAGTTTATACCTTTGACACGAGAAAAGTACATGTTTAAGTTGATTATGAACATTTAGGAATATAGAGTTCTGAAATGTGATTTTATTTTAAAGAGTTTGACTTCATGTCTCTTAGCAACTTGAATATAAAACCTGTTTAAATTTAGAAAGTGAACTGAATAGTTCCGCCAAAAGTCCAGTGAAGTTCTGATTAAAAAGGCCTCCTCACAAAACCTTTCCCTGAATGGCTGGATAGTTTGGGGCCACGTGGTGGGATCCCCAGTCAAAAGGTTATGTGTTCAATCCCCAGAGCCATGGCCTTATACCTGTAGGTGTGTCACCGGAATTAGTCTAATCAGAATTCATTTGGAATGAAATGAATAAATATTGAACTATAGCCTAATTACACTACTTATTTAACCAAATACCTTATCTACTAACTAACTAACCTACTCTTAACTAGTACCTCCATCCTCTACCTAAGATGGACACTCGTGACCAACTGCCACGGATAAAGCAGTCCTTGTGATCAAATGTCTGTGTGTACAGAGTCGGCCATCTTGACCCCAGCTCCGCTGCTCCCCGGCGACACAGAGCTCAGACAACGAGCTCCTGGCCACACTGGTGAATGATGACATCAGCGCTGCGTTGTGCCGGGGGGGGGGGGGCAACATCAGCGGCGACTGTGTCCTTCACAAGGTCAACCTCTCAGACAAAACAAGGTCAAGGACTGCTGGGGGGGGGTGGGGGGGGGGTGGGGGGTCGAAGGGTAAAGGGTGCTGATACGGGTTTAGTGGGGTGGGGTGGGGGGATGCGGTTCATCCAGGAGCAAACAGTGTCTCATAATCCTGACCTTCGCCTTCCTACGGCGCCCCCCCCACCCCCCCCCCCCCCCCCCCCCCCACACTCCCCCTCCATCACAAGGGTGACCGTGGCAACGCTAAGAACTCCCGAGACCAAGCGAGCACGTCCTCTGGCCCCGCCTCGCCCCCCCCCAGACGACCATACAAGGTCAACGTGATCTGGGCCCTTGAGTCGCTAAGCCACGCCCAGATGACACAATGCAGAGAGAGGCTATGGCAGCTGTGATTGGTCCAACATCTGGTGGAGATGGAGTCCTTCAGCTGGTTCCTAAGATAAGATCATTATTAAGATAGAAACATAAGATGTACTTTAATGACTGTCACTACAAAGTAAAGGACAGTAATAGCAGATGTAAGATAGAAATGGAGAATAGTTACAACTTCAAAACATGCCTGGGTAAATCTATCTACAATGTGAGCAGTACTCCAATGTAAATGTTAGTGCATAACATACATGTAGCGTCCTGGCACTTCTTAAGGCTCCAGATTGGGGGGGGGGGGGGGGGGGGGGACGGACTTGAATCCTGCTTTTGTATCTGGTTGAGTTTGAAAGATCTTAAATCTGAAGATCTTAAAGCTTTAGATAAGAGTGAATGAATACTCTGGCCAATCAGGGGGCGGGTAGTGAAGAGGGGGTCTGACCCCCAGGTGACTGCATTACCTGTGAGCTTCCCCCACTAGCACACCTAACCTGCTCCTTAATGACATGTAGCTACCAAATAAGAACCATCCTGTCGAAGTCTCTCTGGATCAAGGAGGGGCCCCGTGACTCAATAGTAACCAGTAATACATGTAAATGGTTGGTGTATATATGTAAATAAGTGTTGTTATGCTTGAAAGGCTGATACGTACCATTTAGTGTTCCAGTGCTGAGGTCTTCAAATAAGGAAGTCGTTAAAAATCTCGTAAAAACCTGATTAGTGCGCACACACGCACGCACACACACACACACAGGCACACACACACACACACACACAGGCACACACACACACACACACACACACACACACACACACACACACACACACACACACACACACACACAGGCACACACACACACACATGCACGCGCACACACACACACACACACACACACAGGCACACACACACACAAGCATATACGCACACGCACACACACACACACACGCAAACACACACACACACACACACGCATATACACAAACACACACACACACACACACACACCTATTCACTGGCAGCGCGGGGTTTCTGGGGCCTGTCAGCAGGGGGTGGGGGTCCTGACTTTGTGCACTGAGAGCAAAGCCTGATGGGTATTAACCCGCATGGGGAACCCCAAACGTTAAATTACAGGGGCTTACATGATCCCACCTACCCTGGAGACATCAAACACACAGGAGATGTCTCTCTCTCTCTCTCTCTCTGTCTCTCTCTCTCTCTCTCTGTCTCTCTCTCTCTCTGTCTCGCTCTCTCTCTCTCTGTCTGTCTGTCTGTCGCTCTCTCTCTCTCTCTCTCTGTCTCTCTGTCTCTCTCTCTGTCTCTCTCTCTCTCTCTGTCTGTCTGTCTGTCTGTCTGTCTTTCTCTGTCTTTCTGTCGGTCTGTCTGTCTGTGTCTCTCTTTCTCTCTCCCATCTCTCACTCGCTCTTTCTCGTGCTCTACCTCTCAGTATCTCTCTCTCCCCCATCTCTCTCTGATCTCTCTCGGTCTCTCGTTGAGATGTTGAAGACAGTGAGACAGAAAGGGGTTCATGATGGTGAACATGGGACATTCTTTGCGGTTTTAAGCAGCAGCTGCGACACAATAACATAATGCGTTGTCGATTTATTTATACTCTTTCTAGAAGCGTCTCTCTCTCTCTCTCTCCATTCAGTTCACTTAAAAGAGCCTCATTGGTTTATACAAAGAAGAAATACTAATATTGATTCGTCTCCCTCCTTCCCTCTCCCCCTCCCTCCCTCCCTCCCTCCCTCCCTCCCTCCCTCCCTCCCTCCCTCCCTCCCTCACTCTCTGTGCTTCTTATTGACTCAGGGGCCCCATGCGTAAGGGCCCCCCTGCTTGGAGACAATAGTACACATGTCTGAGGAGACGATTCTCCACGGGCCCCGGGTGACTTTATCAGGCTGGGGGGAGGAGGGGAGAGGCCCCCACTGGGACCAGATTAGCCTCTTCCTGGGGGGCCCCGTGGGGGGGAGGAGGGGATGTCGCGGGATGCGACGCAGGGAGAGGAAGTATCAGAGCCGAACAAACAGACGATTCACTCTCTTAATATTCATCAGAGACGGACCGCGGGAGTGTGCTGAGAGGCCCCGGCTGAGAGGCCCCGGCTGAGAGGCCCCGGGGCCACCAGGGGCTGAAGAGGAGTGACGGATCTCTCTCTCTCTGTCTGTCTGTCTGTCTGTCTGTCTGTCTGTCTGTCTGTCTGTCTGTCGCTCTCTGTCTGTCTGTCTGTTGCTCTCTCTCTCTGTCTGTCTGTCTGTCTGTCTGTCTGTCTGTCGCTCTCTCTCTCTGTCTGTCTGTCTGTCTGTCTGTCTGTCTGTCTGTCTGTCTGTCGCTCTCTCTCTCTGTCTGTCTGTCTGTCTGTCTGTCTGTCTGTCTGTCTGTCTGTCTGTCTGTCGCTCTCTCTCTCTGTCTGTCGCTCTCTGTCTGTCTGTCTGTTGCTCTCTCTCTCTGTCTGTCTGTCTGTCTGTCTGTTGCTCTGTCTGTCTGTCTGTCTGTCTGTCTGTCTGTTGCTCTCTCGCTCTCTCTCTCTGTGTGTGTTTGTCTGTCTGTGTGTGTCTCTTGCTCATGGTCTTTTGTTTATATGGGGGCCTGTAGTTGCTAGATGTCTAACTGCCACTTTGACAAAAACAAATCGACTTTTTACGTTAAATATTTATTGAGGCTTCATTCATTGGTCTAAATAAATATACACTAAATTGAAAGCTCGGTAGGACTGGTGTTTTAAACAACAAAAGACACAAGTAAAACGTTGAATAAATAGTGGGAGCCACACTACAAAACTGATGACTTTCTAGGCTTTTGTTTATGAAAACATGCTTTATTGTCCTAGGTTAAAGCCTGTATTTGGGCATTTATTTTGTTTTAGTTTGTTTTACATAACATGACCAACAGGTGGCGTCAAAAGAACACCGGTCTACTCGTAGCGCGAAATGCATTTGACTCTTCTCGTTTTTAAATTTAGTCGTAGCATATAATATAGCATACTTTAAAATATACAGTCAAAGCATTGCAATTTTCCGCAATTTTCATTACAATACGATACAACGTATTGTTTTGCCAAGTGATAGCCTAAACGATGTTTTGATTTAGTTAATTAACTATGAACTATTGCCCACTAACAGTTGGAGGAGTCTAACCATTTTGTTAGCAAATTGCCAAATAGACTAACATTTTCATTTTCTCCTAACCCTAAAGATAAGGATATATCACATGAGGCGGTCTGGTGAACCGCCCCCTACTTTACCGCGTGAGTGACGCGCCCTGAGGTCGCGCCGTGGCGGTTTCCCACACGGCCCTCGACCGCAGTTTAGCAGATAATTAAAATCTAAACCGAACAAAGACCACTAAAGTCCCCTGGTTAAGCGTCACAAAGAGGAACCCCCCCCGTCCCCAGAGCTGGTAAACCTACACCGCACAGAGACCCCCTCAACAATAACATTCCGCCTCCGCCCAGCTGTCCGGGACAAGTGTTCGCTGCGCCGCGGCGTCTGGCGGCAGGACGCGCGATGGAATAATCTGGCGGCCTGCTGGGACGGGATGTCACGTCACGATGCCGTCACACAATTAACACGTTGGACGGATTTGTTTGTCAAATAACAGACACAAATAAGGCTTTTAATTAATTTAATTTTTCGTCGTTTTTGGACAGGCTAATAATAAAAAATGTAATCAGGCTTACACCATAATCAAAGAATGTTCCATTTAATATAAATACAATGAGTCATGTGTTTGGTATTTTTGAATGGCCTACTACAGATTTATTAAAACATTGAGTAATAGTGAAAATGAAAACTTTGACCTTGATTCCCCAATTAGCAAAAATATTCATTTTAGATTAATATATTTTCATATTGTACATTTCAACGGTACTTTCTGGGAAGGAACGCTACAGCAGTACGTGCCTCAGTGTTCAGTAGGCCGGATACACGGAACACTGGGTTTAAGGGGAGAATAGTTACGGGGATACCCTTACTTTGAAACCACCAACCAGGACCCCACAAATATGCAATATCATATCTATTTGTATTCATTGTAAATACCTTAACTTGTATTAGCTTTTTATTTTACCAAAAATGATTAAATTAAATTTAAATGAAATATGCTTTTACATAGGCTAAGCCTATTGACTTGTTCATGTCAAAGAGTGAGATGTCTTGCAATATTCTGAAGTGCATCGGACGGTCTGTCTCATAATACTCCTATAATATCCAGTAAGCCTACATTCAGACCCGTCACGTGCGTGGGAACGTGTTTCATCCAAGGGTTCAGCCGACCGCGCGGACCCCTTTCCCCGCGCGCACCGCCAGATAAAAACTAATTAGAGGACCCCCGGGGGCCACAGAGCTGCGTTGTGATTGGTCCGTCACACAATCTGTTCCTTGCAGCCTAAATATTTAGATTGGAGGAAAACCCCAGGAAGCAGGTAACAGTATGCCTCCCGAGACAGCTGCAGACACGCGCACATGACCATGACGTCCCTTAACATAACATTCTTCCTGAATGAACACGTAACAATGACGGTGATAAAGCTGTTCATCAGACGTCAAGTTAAATCCAGGCCTGCGGGTCATTAGGAGCAAGTATAGGGGTTAAGGCAAAGTTGGGAACGCTTTCCGTTGAAACGAAATCGTTCTTAGAAGAGCCGGAGAAGATTTCACGTAATTATCATTCAACCTTTTTCGGGAGGATATTCATTCATTCATTGCAAATTAAACATGACCATTTAGGCTGGACTATTCCGTTTTCTATCTATCTACTCTGACTGCAGTGTTATGGTATTTTGGTAAATTGTTGTTGTTTAATTTGACGGGGGAATTACACTCGGTTTGTGGCTTAGTTATTTATGATTTTCTTTGCTTTGTATCCCAGGAGGTAATTTATACAACATTTTATGTAAAAATGCAGTTTTATGTTGGTAATACAATCTATGTTCAGTCTTGTTCGGCAGCCACAGGCAACCACTATACGTCAAAGGTCCCTACAGGTCGACTCGGGCAGACATTGGGATTCGAACGCAGGCCAGGGATGGAGTTCCATCCCGACCGGCTCGCGTGACAGCGACGTTCCATGGCGCTCGGCTGAAGGTGGAGGATGCGAGCCGTGATGATGAGTGTATAATTATCCACTTTAGACTCTAAGTAGGCCATTTGCACTCCGCTGCTGCGGTACAGTCGATCTCGGGTCCCTTCTAAGTGTCCAATTTGCCCCCTCATATAACGCGCACGCCGGCGCGACAGCTGCACTGCATGGTGATGATGGCATGTGTGTGCCATCGTTTCTGCGTGCGTGTATTTGTGAAAGCTATATGTCACAAGCTCTATCTTCCATCGCGTGGATTAAGCGTGATTACGTAACAGCTGCTCTGATAGCGGGCTGACGAGGCGGTGATTGACAGCTCTCTCCGCTCCGAGATGAGAGGAGGGCCAGAGAAGAGATCTCTCTCTCTCATGAGCTCTTAAAGCCACACGCTGATCCACTTAGCGTTGACGGAGAACCTCGCGCGTGATTGGCATCCGAGCCTTAATATGACAGATGACAGAGGACTAAAAAAGTGCTACGATTTCCGTCTGTCTCATATCATCTGAGATGGCCTCGTGGGTGTAGAATTGCAGGTGTCACGTGATTAGCGTGCCTAATGGATCCCAGGGTCTAAGGCCGACCCCTCTCTGAAAAATAGAAACACGTATCGCTGTGCTTTAATGACGACCACAAACTGCACGTACGTGCAATAATTGGTGTCCGACGGTCCGCTAAGTAGAGGTGGAAGAACACCGTGGAATTATATAGGCCTCATTCCTTGGTTTCTTGAGAAACTTGCAGACCTGCAGTTACTATAAGCGACCAGAGGATGTCGCCACATATTCCCCTCTGTCACTCAGTCACTCACTTGTCACTTAGGTCGACATGCATTTTGTCTGACGGATGGATTGATGGATGAGATGAATTACTGTACAGATGGATTGGATGGACTATTTATCCATAAATCCATATGTGCAGATTAAGCTTTGGTACACAAAAGAAAACGTCTAACATAAAAGGCAGCCTATGCGTTTAATTAACGTGAAATGAATGACTCAAGGAGTAGGTGAATTCGATTATGATCATATTCGATAAACAACCCTCGGACGAGATATGTATTCCTCAGCAGAGGAGAGGAGAGCGGACCTACTCTGCTCCTAGTTAAAAGCAGACCGTAATGCCAGCCAGGAATAAACAACCCTTAAATCCACGTGGCTCCCAGGACTGCTAACGGTGATGTTTCCTTCTTGCTGCGGTAAGACTTCAGAGGCCAGTTCTGGTCCGGGTCGCCAGAGTCCGACGGGAGGACGTTAACACACGGGCTTTTCCAATATCTCCCTTTAATCCCCTTTCAGTTGCTGATACAGGTCTGGACTGAGTGAATTTGACTATATTTTGTGGCGCTGCATCTACTGCTGTGGGTCTTTTTGGATGTTGCAAAGAGGTCAGAGCGTTTTGGTGAAGATGGTGGGCGGTGTTAAGACGGCCACCGTTTCACTGGTCCTCCACTGCTGGTGTAACGGGAAGACTCCTCCACTAGACACCGTCCCTTCTAAGGCGCCTGCATGCGGGGAGAGCAGAGTGTGGTGGACCTCTCCTCCTCCGGTCTCCACGTTGCCGTCTGTTTACATGATCTCAGAGTGCAACTCCTCAAGTGTCTCTGTCTAAATAACCACCAGAGACCTCCCCTCCACCACGAGGGAAGCTAGCCCACTGCTAGCATCACCGCCACCACAAGAGAAGCTAGCCCACTGCTGGCATCACCTACACCACTGCTAGCATCACCTCCACCACAAGAGAAGCTAGCTCACAGCTAGCATCACTGCCACCACAAGAGAAGCTAGCCCACAGCTAGCATCACCGCCACCACGAGAGAAGCTAGCCCACTGCTGGCATCACCTACACCAAGAGAGAAGCTAGCCCACAGCTAGCATCACCGCCACCACGAGAGAAGCTAGCCCACTGCTAGCATCACCTACACCACTGCTAGCATAACCACCACCACAAGAGAAGCTAGCCCACTGCTAGCATCACCTACACCACTGCTAGCATCACCACCACCACCACAAGAGAAGCTAGCCCACTGCTAGCATCACCTACACCACTGCTAGCATCACCACCACCACCACAAGAGAAGCTAGCCCACAGCTAGCATCACCTACACCATTGCTAGAATCACCTCCACCAAAGAGATGCTCAAGGGCCAGATAGCGTGGTGACCAGGGGGGTTTGACTCCCTGTCAAAACTGGACTTGACCCGGTCTACATGAACACGAGCAGAACATCCAGCCTCCACCACCAATGAAAGGCCTCGGTCCAGGTGAGGTGTCTGGGACCCAGATGAACCAGCTGGCCGTGGCACGGTGACGCTAACAGCTACAGCGTGCTAGGCAGCTAGCAGGTGCACCGCAAGATGGATGACACCGTAAAAGAACACATCTACTCAGCAGAGCGTAGCCGCGCACCGAGGCAGAACGTCCTGACTTCACCAGACGAACATTAGATCTTCATTTTGGATTATTCTATATGTATATGTATTTTATGTATATTTTCCTTTCTATCTTTTTTAAATGGGAGCCACCGAATGATGTGTGTGTGTGTGTGGGTGTGGGTGTGGGTGTGGGTGTGGGTGTGTGTGTGTGTGTGTTCTCTGCAGTCCATATCAGTACGTGAACACAGAACCGCTGAGTGGTGTGTGAAAGAATGGACGTTAGCTAGGTGGCCCCCACCTCCGGAACACCCCTGTTGTCATGGTGACGAAGCCTCGATGCCCAGAACACTGGTGGACGATTTGATTCTGGAGATGAACCGTTTAGAAAATCGAGGATGACGAGAATGTATGCCTGTGTTACTGCTCGTAATTTAGGCTTTTTCATTTGTAATGATATTTATTTTGTATTAATTAAACGCAGACTTTCCAAGCATGCATCAAAGCCACCATGACTGCCAACTCAGTTTTGAAGAACTTTGGCAGTAGGCTTAAAACTGTAGGCCTGCTTTGTCAACACAATACAGCATCAGATAAATAAATTAATAAAGTTTGGCACACAATGTGAGAAATCACCTATTCGTTTTAGCAATTGGGTCGTTTTTGGATTTCACCACTTTTATTTATGGTCCTTTATTTACCCTAAAAATACCAAAAGCAGCTGACTTTCAAGCTGCATGGCATCTCAGTGCGGAAGCGGTGATCGCTTTATGACAGCGACGGTTATGACACACGGCTGCGTTGCAGTTGTGTGTACAGTGTATCGCACTAAACACGGGAACCACGTGTGGCGTGGCGGCTGTAGCGCTCAACTTCCTCGTCCTGCAGAGAGAGAGAGAGAGAGAGAGAGAGAGAGAGAGAGAGAGAGAGAGAGAGAGAGAGAGAGAGAGAGAGAGAGAGAGAGAGAGAGAGAGAGAGAGAGAGAGAGAGAGAGAGAGAGAGAGAGAGAGAGAGAGAGAGAGAGAGAGAGAGAGAGAGAGAGAGAGAGAGAGGAGAGAGAGAGAGAGAGAGAGAGAGAGAGAGAGAGAGAGAGAGAGAGAGAGAGAGAGAGAGAGAGAGAGAGAGAGAGAGAGAGAGAGAGAGAGAGAGAGAGAGAGAGAGAGAGAGAGAGAGAGAGAGAGAGAGAGAGAGAGAGAGAGAGAGAGAGAGAGAGAGAGAGAGAGAGGATGACGCCGTGACGTAGCTGCCTGCAGAGGGGCCCGCTTGGCCGCGAGGAGCAGAGGCAGCCACGCGCTACTGTCGGCGATATGCGACAGACACACACTGCGAAACACCGCGAGGAAGTACAACAATAGGGCATAAAATAGCACAACGACGGCACCGGGAACTTTAAAAAGACACGTCAACAGCAATGCGGCACGCCTCCTTACCGCGGAGTTAACGTGCGTGTTAACACCTCGACGGTTTTCGGGAGGAAACGGCGGATTTGGGCTAACCCCCCTCCCTCCCCCTCCTCCTTCCCGCCCGGTGTTTGCCGGTGACCTCGCCGTCCCGCCTCGTCGCCGCTATTCGGATATGTCCTCGGTAAACTCGGATGACGAACAGCAGCAGCGATGGGTCCCCACACACGTCCAGGTGACGGTGCTTCGCGGCAGGGGCTTGCGGGGCAAGGGCAAGAACGGAACCAGCGATGTGTACACCATCATCCAGGTGGGCAAGGAGAAGTACTCCACCTGCGTGGTGGAGAAGACCACCTCGCCCGAGTGGAAGGAGGAGTGCTCCTTCGAGCTGCTGCCCGGGGTTCTGGAGGAGGGGGGACGGTCCGCCTACCCTCCCGGCAGCTGCGACCTGGTCCTGACGGTCATGCACCGGGCGCTGATCGGTCTGGACGTGTTCCTGGGACAGGCGGTCATCCCCCTGGACAAGGCCTTCCAGGACAACATATACGCGAAGAACGAGTAGGTCCCGCTCTGACGGTTTCATGTGTTTTTAGCTCACTTCACAACTTCACGGTTTGTTTTTAGCTGCGACTCGCGCAGCAATGCTTCACATCGAGGCACCCGAGGAGGGCGTTTGTCGCAGTCTGTAGGCTACTGCCTGCTGCTCGGGGCAATGTGGGAGGTGGACGGTGATTCTCCGAGGTGCTCCCCCAGCTGTCAGACGGTTTGTGCTGCATCAGAGCTGCGCAGACACACCCTCCCCTCCGCCGCCGCCCCCCCCCCCCCCACACTGAACTAGTGGTAACCTGGAGCCCGGAGATGACTACAGAGTAAACACGTCCCTGCCCTGTCCCCCGTCTCTTCCAGAATACGCCCGCACAGTTCCCCCGGGGGGGAGACCCAGGGATGGGCGTTTATAAATGCGTATTGCATTGCAGTTTGACGGTTGTTTGGGCCCCTTTTAAATGCGATGCATGTGGAATGCAGCGGGATTAGGATTATTACGACATGGCCCACATACACGGCACAAAGACCAGCGGTGTATTTTTAGCATGGCGTTGTTTGTTTTTAAGAAACCCGATACCCCCATGGTCTGAAAGATAGCGTGTTTCCTTTTTGTTTAAACGTGGTTAAGTGCCGTGTTTAGTAGGTGAGTCTCGCGTGTCAGAAATTGGCACACCCTTCGTTTGGTTATTCCACTGGGAATGCCCCCCCCCCCCCCCCCCCCCCCCCACCCCCCCCCCCCCCTCTCCGCCTCCTGTCACCTGAGAAGATTGACACTAAACACTGCGTTGAGACAACTCGGAAGAGTTGTTGACCTGTCAGGTTGGCATGCTGACACACACACACACACACACACACACACACACACACACACACACACACACACACACACACACACACACACACACACACACACACACAGGGTTTGAAAGGGGATTGACCAGCACCCATCGTGGCTGGGTACTGGTCACTTGAAGGTGACACACCCAGGGGTGCAGGATCAGCAGTATTGTGTGTGCGTGGGGGTCTACTCGCTACGCAGGCTCTAGGTTAGTCAATAGCGATGCTAATGGTCCAATAGCATTCCTCATCCAGTCCCAGCACCATGGAACCCGTTCCAGTCAGTCAGTGGAACGATGCAGTTGAGCTAAGAATTGCTAACCATCGATATTCTCAGAAAAACGTGATCTGTTTTTTGTTGTCGTTGTGAGATGGGACATCTTGCATGGGTCAGAAGGGGGAGACCCAGGGATGGGCGTTTGTAAATGCGTATTGCATTGCAGTTTGACGGTTGTTTTGGCCCCTTCCTCTGAATCGAAACTCTAAAACTCTGATCGCAGTCAGAAAAAGGGCAGGAAGTGAGATCAAACGAAGTCATCTTATCTCACAGTTGTTGTTACCAGTTTGATGTAGACAAGAAATACTCAGATATGTTTTCTCCTTTTTACTTTCTGCTGACTAAGCAGGCCTCCATGTGAAATATGGAGTTGTATTTGCCAGCGGATTGCCCCACCCTCCTGCCAGACACCGACCGTGCTGCAGGATGGTCTACTATTCAAACCAAGCGCACACGGGCCTACACGATGCTTGGAGGTGCACTTGACCAGTGGCCTGAGCACCTTTTGACGTGTGTGTGTGTGTGTGTGTCTGGGGAGCTAATGCGACCGTCTTCACTGGCCATTAGTCGCTGCTTGTAGAGGATTCCCCTTTGTGTTTAGACATTAAGCAGATGATTTTATCCAAGCAACTTGCAGTGAGTGCAGACAGGTCTTTAAGGAGCAGGGGTTAGACAGTGAATACAGAGACAGGTCATTAAGGAGTAGGTAGGGGTTAGACAGTGAATACAGAGACAGGTCTTTAAGGAGCAGGGGTTAGACAGTGAATACAGAGACAGGTCATTAAGGAGCAGGGGTTAGACAGTGAATACAGAGACAGGTCATTAAGGAGTAGGTAGGGGTTAGACAGTGAATACAGAGACAGGTCTTTAAGGAGCAGGGGTTAGACAGTGAATACAGAGACAGGTCATTAAGGAGCAGGTAGGGGTTAGACAGTGAATACAGAGACAGGTCATTAAGGAGCAGGTAGGGGTTAGACAGTGAATACAGAGACAGGTCATTAAGGAGCAGGTAGGGGTTAGACAGTACAGAGACAGGTCATTAAGGAGCAGGTAGGGGTTAGACAGTACAGAGACAGGTCATTTAGGAGCAGGTAGGGGTTAGACAGTACAGAGGCAGGTCATTAAGGAGCAGGTAGGGGTTAGACAGTACAGAGACAGGTCATTTAGGAGTAGGTAGGGGTTAGACAGTACAGAGACAGGTCATTAAGGAGCAGGTAGGGGTTAGACAGTACAGAGACAGGTCATTAAGGAGCAGGTAGGGGTTAGACAGTGCAGAGACAGGTCATTTAAGAGCAGGTAAGGGTGAATGTATCTTGCTAAATTTCTACAGTGTAGGCTGTGGACGTTCAAACTCTGAACCTTTCATCGGCTAGAAGTCAAACTCCCTTACCACTAGAGTTCTACTTCCTGTTCAACATTACTGCCTGTCCTGTAGTATTTTGAGGCTGTGAAATGTAACTTTGACCAGAGTTGCCCGAGTAACAAAGAAACAAACATGGCAGAGATTGTTAGTTGTTTCTTCGCTCTGTAAGCAAGGTTAGAGAAGAGAGACTGCAGGTAAAACCTCTGACCTCCAAACCAGAGATGAGATCGGCTCAGAGCTAAGAGACTGTCCAGCGTCTCCTTCACATCTCCGTGTCCACCCCTAGAGCGGCCGTCAGCGCAGACAAACACACCCTCCCCGTGGCTGCGTGTCCGAGGGCAGGATGAAGACATTCTTGCCGTGCGATTTGAAGTTGAACGTTTGGCTTAAGGGGGGGGTACAGAACAAAACATGTCTACCCTGCTCGCTTCACATCGGGAACAGTTCCAAGTTGCAAAACAAGAAGGCAATTCTGCAATTACAGTGTGGCGACGATCTCTGCTGACCACCACACTTGCAGAACAAGATGTTTCCTGTATTACACCCTTTCTCGGGTGTAATATTTAGAAAACGGCTCCCCCAAGGCGAACGGGCTCGCTCGTTGGAGGATAAATATCACGATGTCGATTCTCACCAGGCGTTTAGTTTATAGAGGTGTGTGTGTGTGTGTGTGTGTGTGTGTGTGTGTGTGTGTGTGTGTGTGTGTGTGTGTGTGTGTGTGTGTGTGTGTGTGTGTGTGTGTGTGTGTGTGTGTGTGTGTGTGTGTGTGTGTGTGTGTGTGTGTGTGTGTGCCTTCCTCTTCTGAAAGGGTTTTGAACCCGAAGGAATTCAGAAAATGTCTCCGTGCAAAACTTGGCGATTACACTTCCGGCGATAGGTTCTAATATTTCGGCCCTGGAAGAAGGGGTACGCTAACTGTTCCTCTCCCAAGGGCCTCTTCTTCTCAAGGGCCCGTCCTCTTCAAGCTGGTTGTGGTTTGATGTTTTCCCTGAGGCGTTAGTTTGAGGGGGAAGCATGTCCGAGTGCTGCCAAGGTGGGCGTGCGGAGCCCTTTTGAGGTGTACGTCTTTACCGTAACATAACATAACAATACAAACGAAAAGAAGCTCTGCTCAACCGTGGCACGTTGTTCTGACCCTGTAGGCGTGCACACACTTTTCATTGGCCGGAAGATACTCCATGAGCCGTCCCCTGACTGATATTGATAGATTGGCGATGTGACACCACACACACACACA